>CM064513.1:80847879-81160419 GCA_032716605.1 Paralithodes platypus | reverse complement strand
TTCATCATAAACAATACTTAAAGAGTTGCTTTAGTCCAAAAGTTAGTCAACTAATAGTTAAGTACATAATAATAGCTGTTAACGTTAATTCGCAATCAAATAGTTAAAGCAACATAATAGTAGCGTTAACGTTAATTCGCAATCAACTAGTTAAACACATAATAGTCGCGTTAACGTTAATTCCCAATCAAATAGTTAAACAAATAATAGTGAGTGTTCACGTTAATTCCCAATCAAATAGTTAAACACATAATAGTAGTGTTCCCGTTAATTACCAATCAACTAGTAAAACAACATAATAGTAGTGTTCACGTTAATTCCCAATAAAATAGTTAAAAACACATAATAGTAGTGTTCACGTTAATTACCAATCACATATCTCACCAACCAACATAACATAAGTGTTTACACCGAAACACACTTAACACACATTTATATCATCTTGACTGACAGTCACTAATCCCATTATACTACTTCACCCCGTCTTCCTCCAGCTGCAAGTTCACCATTCCCCAACTCCCAAATGAGACTGATTTGAATGCCCACAACTCGGGTCTTATATAACAAAAAATGATGGTTGTAGGAAACGAATCAGGAGGCCGAGTGATGTTGCGCGCTCCAAACATAGCTCCTCGAAGCACATAACAGGGTCTGTGTCGTTCCACTCACAGATCCTGGCGTCAGATCATACGTCATAGCATCGGTCATCGAGGTAGGGGGCGAGCTGGTATGGGACGAGATGTTTTGCCCACTCGCTCGTTCGCTAGTCTGCTACACCACTTGGGTAGTTTGGCACCTTGAACACTAATTCTAACTCTTAAATTAACATACAGGGCTCCGTATGTCAGAGCTCCCCCCTAGAAAACGAGTGTAAGGAGTATAGTACATAATTATTAACAACAATACATAAATAGATTCTACACCAGATTGGCAACAGCAAGATTATAATGAGGGCATAGATATAAGGATATCACCCAAAGGAGGCAACGTCTCCAGGTACCCACATCAGAAACAATGCCGGAACCGTAGCTGGAGCGGTATTCGAACTGCAAAGGCATCTCACAGCTGAAGGCTTGAATAGCGCACTACAAACGCATGATATTTACCTCGCTAAAAGGGAGAGCTAATTTGCCAAAATCCTATTATTAAATTAAACGTACTGCTGTATGGAGGCCAACCTCGTAAATGCAATCTTTGAATCGTGGCAGTGGGTAGGTATCGTTCTTTGTGACAGCATTGACTTGGATATAGCCCCTACAAAAACCAATGGCTCCCGTCTGGCTTCGGCACCCAGTATGACCGGACTACTCCACTGGCTGAAGGCCCTTGTGATCAGCTGGTTTGAAAAAAATTAAAGTCAAGCTCGACCTGCAGTATACTCCTGCGTTGTGGTGAGACCCACGGTAGGGGGATAGTTTACATGGGAGTTGCATCCCCTACGTCGATGTCGTGCACGGCCAAAGGAGAAGGTCCAGGAGAATCACGGAACACATTGGATGACTGAGATAAAACAGAGTGTAGTTGGTTCGCTTGATCAGAGGGAAGAGGACATAGTTTAGATGGTAATTCCCTCCAAAGCAACTGAAATTATACTGAAAGTTGGATAGGCTACATGACAAAGTCAAAGTCTGCATGGATACCTTCCGGCTCTGGAACAGTCTGTTGCGGGTCAGCAACGAGAACTGAAGACTTTGTCCGCACCAGGATGTTTAAAGGTACTGACATTCACTGCCCCAGTGGGAGAATCTGGAGGAGAGGAATCAGGGGACCTATGGTACGGCTTCAAAATATTAATATGGAATACTTGCGTGGGCTTTCTCCTTGTCTGGGGTCGTTCCTAGATAATCGGTAATGCTCACCCGTACGAATGATCTTATATGGGCCCCTGAACTTGGCAGATAAAGGTTGGCCAAAAAGGGGGAGCAGGACCAAAACCTCATCCCCGGGCTCACTCCCTCTCACGGGCTTTTCTGTCATACCATTTCGTCATGGGAGCCTTTAGCCAATGTAAAGTTTTGAGCGGGCAAACTAACATGAGGATCTCAGCCGGGTTTTGAAATATGAAACATACTTGAAAGAGGTTTTGGTTCCCCTCCGGGCCAACTAGGCTCATCCTGCAATAGTTGCAAAGGACCTCTTACCGGGTGACCGAAAACTAGCGCATTAGGGGAACAAACCCAGGGATTCAGTTGGAAACCTCACGCGTAGCAAATAAAAGAAAAGGTACCCCCTTCTCCCACGCAAACTCCGGTCTCTGTACAATACTTACGTACCATTCCCTTTAATGTCTGATGAGATCGTTCGAGAAACCCCTGGACTCTCTGGGTGGTAGCGTGCTAGACTTTACATGCTCGATACCCAAATCCTTCGGGGACTGCTGGAAAATGTTAGAGGTAAAATTAGTTCCTTGATCACTTTGCCACCTCATGGGGGAACCCTATATCTGGCTGAAGTAATTTGAGCCGTTCCTTGATAACAGTTGGAGCAGAGGTAGTCACCATTAAGGGTTATAGCCTCTGGGTAGCGAGTTGCCATGTCCCGATAGTTAATAAATAAGAGTTACCTTGGGAAGTCTTAGGCAATGGCGCCTACAATGTACACTACCACCCTGAGTAAAAGGATTCTCGCAAACGGGCAAGGGCACCAGAGGATGTACAGGAACCTGCTGATTGGGTTTTCCGGTAATCTGGCAAGTGTGACACACTCTACACCACTCCACTACATCTGCACGCATTCCTGAGACCAGTAAAAGTGGGATCTGATTCTGTCTAGAGTATTTATCCCACCTAGGTGTCCTGCCAATGGGATACAATGTGCCATTTCCATGATATCTTTCCGACAAGGTTTTGGAGAACTACTACTTGATGGACGTCCCAAGCCCCGTCATCGATTGGTCTGTGTGGTGCGTCTCAATCTTACGCCAAACTCCTCCTCCTTTGAGGTAGAAACATTCACCACCCTCCTTCTCGCCATCCTCTGCACTCACGGACCTGGCAGCTAACTCACTTGCATTCCACTATCATATCTCTGTAGCCTCTACCAGGCCATAGGGACCAAATTTGGAGGGGGTTCATGGTCATCGTTAGGGTCAAGATGAGCCATAAAGGTGGCAGATAAATTCCACCTCCGTCACATAATCAGGCAAAGTTGGAGCATCATTCACACTCTCATCATCCCTTTCATCAACTCTTACATTCGGTACATTTCTGTCTGAGGGAACTGCTACTTGAGACAGTGAACGGTTGGCAGCACACACAGGGAAAACTATGCGTTGTGCAACTCCTTGTCGAGCGCACCGGTTAGGGGCTCGTTAACAGGGGAAAGTGACAATGATGGAGTCTGGTCGGACCTGTCGCTCACCTGCTACATCATTCCCCATAACAGGAGAGTTACTTCCCACAGGCAAAGGGATATCTTTGGTGGACCTACACAAAGCTATGGCTGGCCTCAACCCTGTAGTAACTCACATTTCAATTCTAACTTTCTGCTTTTACCAAGTATGTCATAAAACTTTGGCCTCCAGGCACCTCTCATTACAAAATTGTCTCGCCCAGGTGGGCAACTCAGTGTATTAGGATTCAACCATGAGGGTGCCAGTAGAACCTGTGTCCTCTCAGAATTTCTTACCTCATGTCATAGGCACACACCATTTAATCTCACCGTTGCCAGATGAAATACAGCGGATCTCCGGTATACGGTGTCCTGCACTGATGGCTGGAAATTTATTATTCTTGGGGCTTAACCCTACGTGTGGTTGCACCACACCATTGCACTATCTACACCTCCTGTCTTAGATGACCTTGTACGTTAGGCTTGCCTACAGGTACCCTTCCTTCCTTGTCCCGTAGAGTCCTGCATTTAACCTGGTCAACTTTTGGTGCTAGGTACTCCTTCTGTTCGGGAGTCCTGCATTAAAGGAAACATTTTGAGTGCTAGGTACCTTCTCCTTCCCTCGGTCGGGAGGCCCCTGCATTAAAAGGCTAACACATGGAACTTGTTGTGAGATACGGCGGCGAACCTGTCTTGCCGCCGAAATCTCTTGCGGTTTTTTCCTTTGGCCGCACCTTTTCTCGCACTGTATAAGTCTACTGGGTGGGCCTGCTCATATGGCCCCTAAAAGTACATTACCTTTTAGGGATACCGGGAAAGCTTCCCCTCTTTGAGGCATCTTTTAATGCTATGTAGTTTGGGGCCCACCTCTGTTATACTCATTGCCCTGAGTCGCATTTTTAGTTTGGGGGAATTCATTTCCTATTTTGCGTGCTAGCTGGGGAAGACGTATAGGCCTTTGGTGACTGGGTCCTGTCAAGATTTGTGATTGCTGGGATAGGCTGGTACACATTAGAACTAAGAATTATCGTTAGGGCTCTCTTTCCACCGTAAATCGTTGGTTGTTTGACGGCACTGTATGCTGTCAGCCATGTCACATCGGCGCTCAGCAACCGACATATCTACCTTTTTCCCCCTTTAAATTATAGGATACAGAGAAATCAATTTTCCCTAGGAAATTTTCTAACTAGGAACTCCTTCAGATCGTTCGTAGCTCTGACTGACCTATTCTTACTCTTGACACCACTGACTTGAAAGTTTTAGTCATGGTCCTGCGCAAATACCTTATGGGTTTCTTCTACTTTCTTCTGGTTTCTTACGGAAAGATTGCCTGTAAGCCTCCCAGTGCTGCAAATGATAGGTTCTTCTAGGATATGCTTCCTTCTGAGATTTGTGTTCATAATCCTGGCTAAAACTTCGGCCTACTTCTGATCCCAAATACGTGGCCGTCGAGCACCTGCCCTGTCAAAACAGTTTTGTAACATAAAAGGCCATGGGCAATTCTCCTTTGTCTCCACCTTTCATCAACCTCCAGCAACGTCCTCAAACACAAACAAAGAACTCACTAGCACATTATCCTCAGTTGAAAGGTGGAATGACACCTTAGTCATAGGCGATCCCAGAGGGGTGTGCGCCAAATTACTGGGAGCCATTTGTTTCATTTGCAGACAGTTAGTTGTAGCCGTACGATATTTGATATTCTCATATAATGTTCGGGCGCCGTTGCTCACGCCACTCTCCTCCTGTACTGGGCGATTCGTTGCTCTGGCTTTTATTTCTGGTACAGTTCTATACTTGCGTTGGCTTGTTCGGTCCGTTGCTTTTATTCTGGCCTTCTTCTAATTTTTAGTCTGGCTAGTTCCAGTACTTGATCACCGGTTCAAACCAGGTTGCACTTGTTCATCAAGTTGGGCTACGTTTACTAGGGATTCCCACCAACTGGCGTGCCGTCACCCTCCCCGCCTTCTACAGGGAACAGGTTGGTCTTTTAAATGGTCTGACGCCACCTCTACTTTAGACATGTTTGAGACAGTTAATTGGAGATGTGAGCGCAAGCACTTTCAGTTCGGATTTTGACAGACAAGTCCAAGATCAGCTGGGATGTGGGTTCTGATTTACTATGAAAAACTCGAGCATCTTCCGTTTTAAATTAATTAGTTGAGGCATGATTAATTATTTGATTGTTAAGTAGTTGAAACGGCTAATGAAACTGGAGTCTGAAACTGTATTGAAACGAATCCTGGCAAGGTCCGCCACTCTTCTGTTACGTATATGATCCTCAAGTGGTTAACTTGATGAATCTAGATACGCACAGAGAATATATTAAGGTAATCAGTCAGCTGAAGTGCAAAACATAAAGTAAAATCTCCCCAAGAAAATAATTTCCTGTTGTTGCTTCCTTTCCTTTTGTGCTCTTAGGACTTTAGTATTCCTTTATTGGACTGATACACGTTAATTATGAAAAATACTGAAACTAATTAAAGTCATGAATAGTATTTATAAATGAATTATTATTTAACCGAAGCTTTAGTAGGCTATGGTTATGAACCCGCAATAAGTTATAGTCATAAAGAAGGACTATTAATTTATATAAAAAGTCGTTGTAAGATAAATATTAAAGTACGAATATTTCTGTCTCTTTTCCTTCTTGAAATGAGTAGATAGGTTTCTTCTATGTCCTGTTATTTATATATAATGGACTTAATCTTGGTTCTTGTCTTACGTTAAATAGTATATATATTATTATTATCACTCACGGAGTAATATCAAAGTCACATAAAAAGTTAGAATATATTATTTTAATAATTAGTTAAATCTTATTTCTTAACCACGTAACATTGAGGTTTCGATTATGAGTAAATAAAGTTACAGGATCGTTTCATAAGGATTCGATTCAGGTGCTCACTCAAATAATATGAAAAGCAAAATATAATATGTTTGTAAGCAAAGAATTTTCTTCAGCTTAGGAAATCACATAGAAGTAATATTTACAACACAGCCATGTTAGTCTAAGGCGATATTACTAATACGAGACAATAGCAATCACTGTTACTAAGCTACCACTAAAAGCAATGTAAAAAGCTTAATTCACAAGAAAATGACAAAGAAACTCGTAAGTATTCATATAAACCAATATGTATTACGTTTCATCATACCCAATTACCTTTAAAGAGTTGCTTTAGTCCACAAGTATAGTCAACTAAAATAGTTAAGTAAATAATAATAGCGTTAACTGTTAATCTCGCAATCAAATAGTTAAACGCACATCATAGTAGCCGTTAACGTTAATTCGCAATCCAAATAGTTAAACAAACATAATAGTAGCGTTAACGTTAATTCGCACTCAAATAGTTTTAAAACACATAATAGTAGTGTTCACGTTAATTCCTTCAATCAAATAGTTAAACACATAATGCTAGTGTTCACGTTAAATTTTCCCCAACACAATCAAATAGTTAAACCACATAATAGTAGTGTTCACGTTAATTCCCAATCCAAGTAGTTAACACACATAATAGTAGTGTTCACCCGTTAATTCCCCAATCACATATCTCCACTAACCAACCTAACATAACGTGTTTACACCGAACACACTTAACACACATTTATATTAATACTGACTGACAGTCACAATCCCATTATAATTTCTTCACCCCCTGTCTTTCTCTCCATGCTGCAAAGTTCACCTTCCCCAAACTCCAAATGAGACTGATTTGAATGCCCACCACTCGGGTCTTGTATACCTAACAATGCATGGTGTAAAGGAACGAATCAGGAGGCGAGTGATGGTGGCGCGCTCCCAATCATATGCTCCTGCGAATTCACATAAATCAGGTGTGTCGTCCACTCACAGCTCCTGTAGCGGCGCGATCATACGTCATAGCATCGGTCATCGAGGTCGTATGCCGGGGCGAGCTGGCTATGGGGACGAGATTAGGTTTGCCCACCTACGCGTCGTTTCAGCCCACTCGCCGCTCGAACGCTAGTCTGCTTCAACCACTTGGGTATGTTTTTGGCTCCTTGAACTTCTAAATAATTCTAACTCTTAAATTAACATTACAGCGGCTCCGTATGTCAGAATATCAACATACCCTAAAATACCTTGTCTTGCCAGACTAAGTTTCTGAAGACCCAATCGCCCCCCCATAAATCTATGTATTCAAATCCTTAGGTTAGTTATCTTTTATCCCCCTGCCATTAGTGTTTCGATGTCTTTTCCATTTACTTATTCCACAATTGTTATACGTCTTCCAAATCACCTCCTTCGCTATCCACAGGTCCACACTACTCCATTTTGCTGGGGGGGGGGGGCGTGGTTCCTACACCTCTTACCCACCAGACTCTCCCTACATGATGATGAACAAGAATAACACATTCATATTAAAACAACATGCCCTGTCCCTAGGTTGAGCCAATGCCAACCAGAGGAGGTGCCAGACAGCCCATGACTAAAGGATGTTAGCCACCATGCTATAACTTAATGGCTTACCCCAACATTGTAGAGATAACCTTTCTTTTCCATTGTCTATCATCGTACCTCGAAACAATAACGAAAGTAACCCCTACGAACTGCCGCTTTTCTTTGGTCTATATTTCGTAGAAAACCGCAGTTCCCAGGGACGAACTAGGACGTACAAGAAATCGTTGTTCAAATAATGTGTACATAACCCCTCTTATTGACGAGTATAATACATATCACCATGATTTTTCCACTACTTTATCCAGTCAAGACACAGGCACCTACAGTTAACCTCCTTCCTCCCCCCACAGCCCGCAAAGTCCACATTGATTCTATCTTTTCCAGACTCGTTATACCACCCCATAGTGTCATCCCCCGGTAGCATTTGTGGCTACCGTTTACTTTCACTGTCCTTTCAAACTCCAATATCAACTGTAGCCTAATGCCACCTCACCCCCACGCCCAGAGACCTTAGGGTCAAATTTCCACGTAGAGCCCCCTGAACGCCCCCCCTGCTTCATTAACACCCCGCGCGCTCCTCGACTCTTGTCCGGACCTAGCCCTCTCCCTCACCTCCTCTTGAAGATCCTTGATTTTTCCATTGCTAACGCTCCCAACCTTTTATATATATACTCCTATCCAGCCTAGACCTTCCCTTAGTAGGCGCGGAACAACATTAGAACTTTACTAACCCCTTGCATGCCATCTATTCTCTTCTCTTTACAAACCCATTCACAAACCCGGCACCCACTGGTCGTCGGTGCGGAGGCTATGCCGCCCTCGCCAGTAACTAACTTCTATTTGGCCCCCATTTTTTTTTACTTTCCAGATAATGTGGCCAGAGTTATCAACCCAGTCCCCACCACATCCAGCAAAACCATACAATTAACAACCAAACCGATTAAAACCAGCTCGCCAAGGCAACCCTTCGGTTTTGGTATTTAAGGACACCCCAACATCTGTCCTCATACACAGAGGGTTAGTACAAACACTTGGTGATATGGCAAGCCCCCCTAGCCACAGCCGCCGGACGGACGACCACTCACAGAGAGAGGGCGCGCAACTACCCCCTTTTTTACCCACCCGAGGAGCGGAAGACCCCCTACCCCTGCGGAGGTATACCTGACCAGCGTTGTTTGTGACTCTCCGGGTCATTTGCCAGAGTCAGCACAGTAATTTCTTCCTATCAATGAACTAACCATCGCATGAACTAACACCTTTTACTAACCTCTATTAACTCACAATAAACCATTTACCTTTCCTTGCACTACTCTGATACCATAAAATTAGCACCTCAGCCTTATAGCCATGAGAATGATAGATTGAACATCATCTCAAGAGAGACGCTCCCTATCACAGCTGTCCCCATCCTCCTCTGCAAAGTAGACTCAAGTCCTCCTCTTCCCCCCTAACTAATATCTCTTCCAGTATAGCCAAAAATAGTACCTCTTACTAAGGCTCAGTTATATCTATATTATGAAGGCTCCTCCTATAGCCATGTGCCACAAAAGTAATCCCGCACCCAACCTTACCTAGTCCCCGTATCTATTGTCTCGAGCCCTCAAATAAGTCAATAAGACTCGAGGGAGTCGCCTATGGCCTACAGGGCCCCCCCCAAACCGAGCCTATAAACCCACGCTCCAGCCCCCAATAAAATCAGTTGAAAGATTTAGACACCAACCCAGGCAGTGGGCCATTTGTTAACCTCGTGTGTCAGCTCGCTAGGCTCCGCGTTTGTTTGTTTCGCAAGGTGAGCATTAATTGAGTTCTTCAGAGCTGGCAAGATGGGGTCCGAACAGCGAAATGGTGAGGCGTGGGACTCCCGGCAGTGGACATATTTGGATAGAAGTGACCTGTTCCACGTACATGAGAACTCGTTCTTACCTACAGTATTGAAGTCCACCCTTGTGACGGTCCGCTTCGGAACCAGTCGCTAGCCCCCTACATCACGGACGCAAGATAAACCATGACCAGACCAATCAAATACTACCCAAGATTCACTCTATCAGTACTACATTGTTACAGTGCTATTTAGAGATTCACTTATTAATCTTTCTATGAAGTGCTATATCTTTGCCCAGGTAATTCATATACAACATTCAATTAGGAAGTGCTAAGCGTATCAGTGTTCATTAATTAACAGGCGATATTAACTCTCGTAATTACCCATATATCCAGATATTATTACCTAGAGGTGAAACCCTAGTGATATCTGATATTCGCCCACTGATTTGCGTTCTACGTGTTTCTGCTATAAGAATATAAAACTTAGATCAGTACCCCTGAGGTTACTAGAATTCCCGTGCTCTAAAATACGCGTGTCTAATCTAGTCTGTGACCTACTACTTGTGCACCAGAGCTACCAGTAATAAATCTACCAGTGGATATGAATCTATAAGTAACATTGATGGTCTCCGGTATATAAACCTGTTAAATAAGCCAGTGATCAGAAGATTAATACCTGAACGTTGGAAGTGGGAGACTAGGCTCCATCCAGATCCACTTATGCTAGTGTTGTTCAATTCTATCATTTGTCTTGCACGAGTATTTCAGAAGTGGTATATCAATAAACGTGATCGTGTGTCTTGTTACCGTGTGTTTCTTTTGTGTTCTCTATTCCTCATACCTTGTATTGTGCATGCAGCCTTATATACCCAGTCAGTTAGAACTCACATTACCCAAGTTAAACCTGTAGAAAAACAGGGCATAACACACATCTCTTCAGATTTAAAATTGTCTTCTTCCATTTTCTTCTTTATTACACTAATTGGTTGACTCATTTTCACTGGATTTTCTCCCACTGGACTAAATTGTACCTTCCTTGATGACTCCCAGTTTTGGTAAGAGTTGTAGTTGTGGGCATACCAAAAGCTTTGTTTAATAGCCTAGTCGCACGCTCGCAGTTAGGCCTACATTCGCTTCTAATTTAACTGCTGGGGTAGCCGGTAAAGCCACCCTCAATCCGCCGGCCGGTAACAAAACAATTTACCCAACGCCTGGCCGTGAGATACAATAATGGGTTGAGGGGGCTTTATCCCCCTATGACTTATTGTCATCATATATATCACCAGCAGGGGCAAATAACCACAGTCAAATTAGACGCGAATGTAACTGCGAGCGTGCGACTATGTAAATAAAGGGGACGATAGACCCGCTAACACAACTCTTAACACATTTTTTCCTAATGTATTAGATTTTTTGTATATTTATGACCTCAACAGTTGAAAGATGATAATTTTATGGTTTATTTTATACAAAAACATTTGCTTTGTAACTTAGATACTCATATTTATGCTTATAATTGCAGTACAAGTGGGGTTTTTCTTTTTATATGTAGGCCTAGGCTAAACAAATGTTAGTTTTTGTTTTATAGGCTAAACTATGCTGAATTTATGCTAATAAATATTAATTGGAGGGAGCAAATCTGTCAAGGAATAGCCTAGATGTGGAAATTTACAGCCAATTTGCTCTAGCCCTTTTTGAGATACAGAGGTTAGAGATCGTTGGATACAATAATATGTTGAGGGGGTCAATCACCCCCCATGACATATTGTCATCATCATATATATTGCCAGCAGGGGGCAAATAGCCTAGGCCTAGCCTAACTAAAACAAAAATCGCCGTCAAAATAGACGCGAACTTATATTAACTACGGCGATCGACCATTGCCCGCACTGGCCGTCCCCCGGTTATTGTTGAGGTCCTGAGGAACCGTATGACTTTGACGAGCTCTTCCCTCCGCAGTCTCCGCATCCCATGTATCGTCGTATGGTACCTCTTCCCCTCCACATCCTACATCTGGTCGTCCTAAAATATGCCTCCTAAGCCTCGCCTCGTCCCGTCACTGAGCATGTGGATGGGCGTCCCATTCTGGCTTCAAAGATGGATTCCTTCCGACAGCTCCTACTGGATTATCTGGGGTTGGATGATAAGGGCACCTCGCTTCAAGACATTGCTCTGGCCCTAGTACCGCGGTTTGTAGGTCTCTGGTTCGCATCCTGATGACCTGCTATTGGGTTGTTGCCTTTACAGTGTTACGGTTCTACGAATGACCTAGAGTGAAAGTGACATGGTGGTGAATTTTAACCTTAATTATAAACTAATTTAATTGTGACATAGGATCTCCGCGACTACGGTAGGGCCGGAGCGGGCGAGTATTCGCCTGAGGTTGCCCTTAACCCCCAAGACAACACAAGACAAAATTCTAGTGCTGGTTTTTACTCAGATTTTGTGAGTTTTAATTTAGCCTAGCCTAGGCCTAAGAGTTCAGAAGATTTGCAAAATGCACCCCATACTAGCCTACCCATAGCCTAATAGGCTAGTGATTCTTTTTGGCAGACCACCCACAAATTTTCATATAGCCTAGGCCTAGGCTAGCCTAAGTTCTGGAATGCATGTTGGAATAGCCTTCCTATAAACCGTAGGCTAGGCTACTTCCTCTTAATTTAGTTTGATTCTTTGGAAAAATCTATTAGGCCTAGACCAGGGCAGGAAAGTAACATTTAAAATGACGTGTAAAAAGTCGCCCATAAACGGCGGGCCGCTATGTTATTGTAATTTGGGAAGCATATTTCGTCTGTTAATTGACTTTGTCCTTAATTGGGGATCCTATGAATTAGCACAGATGATGATGACTTACCGTACATCATAATACGTGACGGGCCGACGTGGGGGGGCAGAGCCGCAGAGACCCCCTCAACATATTTTGTGTCCCACAGTAAATTAATGGATGTAGTTACCGGGTGTACGGTCGTCATGTTTACATAGGGCGATCGCCGCGGTTAACTTCGCGTCTATTTTGACGGCGATTTTTTTTCGACATTTAATTTTATTCACTTCCTTTTATATTTAGGCTATAATCTAGCTTTGGCACGACAATAACCCTAACTAGTCTTTCTTAAAGATTCTTCTAATCTTTCAGTAGCCTATAGCCTAATTTAGGTCATTTTTAAAGGCACACAATTAAATAGTTGGTATTTTAACCGAAACTACTGCAGCATTATGAGAAACAATTTATTAGAATAATAGGCAACAATAGATTCGCCATATTTTTCTCCATAGGCTATATAGTCCGCATGGATGATTTTCGTTATCGACAAATTGAAAAAATTCCCACTTCACAGACAAAATAGACAAATACACCAAAAATCGGGTGTGGGGGCGGCAGCCCCCCCCATAATAGCCTATATAATAGGTTGGTAAGTTTTTTTTTTTTTTTTTTTTTCTATATTCCAACTATACCTCTCGGCCCGCAGTGGCGTAGCTAAGGGGGGGGGGGGTGGCGGGGGCGGGGAGGGGGCTTGTTTGAAATCGCCCCCCCGGGCCCCCAAGAGGGGGCCCCCATGGATCTGAAAATAATATTAATTATACTAATAGTATAGACTGTATATATAAAGAATTAATAATGAGTAAAATAAACACCCGGTGTGTTTCTGATTAACCTCTTTCTTTTCTTCTATCCTGCGACATCATGGGTATTTAAATTAGAAAAATAAACGATCACTCCATCAGTATTGATTTGGCGGTGCAAGGGGAAACATCGTCGCTCTCGCTCCTAGCCTCCTACCGCCACTTGCTTAGGAACACTGCCTATAGGTAGGCCTGATGTTTATACTTTATATACATTACAAACTAGCACTATTGAGTTGGCAGTTGGTTAATATACTGTGTTTTTCGTAAGCATGTGTAAAGGAATAATAAGATATAGCCTAATTTGACAACAAGAAACATGGTGATTTGTTAGTAAGTTGAGTGTATAATCGAATGATTAGGCCTACATACAATTATAAATATATGAACCAAAAATTTCGGTAATATTCTTTTTCGTGAACTGAAATGGTCAAATCGATAGCTATATTTCATAGATAACCTATGTACTAACCTTGTGAGAAAGTTGAGTGGTATCGAAAACATATTTGTAGAGTAGGCTAAACTTCTAAAGTGCTAAATATTTAGGCCTTGAAATTTGTAGGACTATGTTTTGGTCTCATATTTTTTTTCCGAACTGTAGGGGGCCTAACATAGCCTATACAATGTTTATGGTCTACTAAACCTTAGCTTTATCGTGAAAAAGATGCATAGTCGTTTAATATTAGTCAATTAAGTATGGGTGCAATACATCAGCTAAAATAGAGCATAGAGAGGCAACATTAATGGTGTAGAGTGTAGGCTACCTTGGTTAGGCTATGAGCACTATGACTCATTCTTTCAAATTTAGACGATCACTTTTATTTATGCTACCATACGCCTTCCATATAGGCTATAGGCTATGGTGGGTGAACACATCAACGCCAGGAACTGTGAAATAAGAAGGAACACAGTTGTGAGCATTGAATACTCGTTTGTAGGTTAATCTAGCCCTTTGGCTGGTTCAGGGTCAGGTGCAAACGTTGGTAAGCTTTCTAACAAGTTACTGGGGTTCTCAAGAAGAGGCCCCAGTATTGAGATTTGAGGTAATGCATAGCTTGATTAGGCCTACCAATGACGCCTATTTTAATCCCTAACGCCAGTGGTGGGGTTGGAATAATATTTTAATGTTATTACGTTTCATGTACATTATTATTTTTTATTATTTTAGTATTATATTTTTTATTCTTATTTCAGACATGCCTATGAACGACAAAGAGAAAGAGTTCATCAAAGTGGTATATGTTTACAGTATTGTACCATCCAATTTACATGTATTCCTAATCCATTAGATAACGGTGATATGATAATTAATTGTATATTAAATTATTACCAGTACCCCACTATTGAGTCCTGGATATCGTCAAAATGCACCTAGGTAGCATTATTATTCTAAAATTTTCTCGGGGGGACTTACAGCGCCCCCATGAACCCCCCAGCTGATTAGGCTCGCCTCCCTCGCCCCCCCCCCCCCCTTCTATAATAAGCAAACCATGGAGGGGGCCCCTCCAGACACCAAGCCCCCTGGGCCTCCAAATCTCTAGCTACGCCCCTGCTCTCGGGCATAGGCTGAGAGCCTGTACATTCCACCGCTCAAGACGGTGAAGCCCGTGAGGTCTTGTTCCAGTCTGGGGAGTGAGACATGTGAAGCATACATCATGGCTCGAAGCAGCTCCATCTCTGAAGCGGCCAGTTGCTTCGCTCAAGTGCTTCACCGTCTCACCCTCCAGACTCAGACCCTCACTCTCAGAATGCCACCTATTGAGCAGTGAACTCACTAAGGTTGTTAGGTTAGGCTAGGCTAATGTACTTTCAAAGGGGTATAGGCCTAGTAAACACTAGGATAGCCTATACCTGGTCAAGGGTAAGTCCTGCTGTAGTCAACTTGAATGCTACCTTAAATTGTAATATTAGACTAGGCCTAGCCTATAGATAAAATAGCCTAGCCTACTTATTTATTGTAGCCTATAATATAGGCCTAGCCGGTAAAAATCGTCGTCAAAAACTCAAAATAACGCGAACTTACAGTAACTGCGGCGATCGACCATGTAAACATGGCGGCGGCGGTGGACGCTTGCGATCATGTTCCCGTCTATTTTGACTGCCATTGGATACAATAATATGTTGAGGGGAGGGCTTTGCAGCAATTTTTTTGGTTGTTTGCCCCCTACTGGCAATATATATGATGATGACAACACGTCATGGGGGCAAAGCCCCCCCTCAACATATTATTGTATCCAAAGGCATTCAAAATAGACGGGAACATTATCGCAAGAGTCCGACGCCGACATCGCCGCCGTCATGTTTACATTTGTTGATCACCGTGGTTAAAGGCTGGTTCACACATAGCCGAGTCGGTGCGCGAGTCCAACACGAGTCACACTTGTCGATTATCGCCGTCGCTGGAGGCTGAGTCGGCCGCGAGTAGCAATTGTTCCCGAGTCAAGGAGAGTGTAACACGAGTTAACTCGAGTGAATACGAGTCAACACGTGTTCATGCAAGAGTCTGTACGAGTAACTGAGAGTGAAAACGAGTGTAACACGAACCCAACATGAGTGTCAAAAATTTGAAAAATAATGGCCACATTCCAGGGCACGTAAACAAAGAATATGGAGAGTCTAACACGAGTCAATGCGATTGTTACACGGATCAACACGATTGTTATACGGATCAACACGAAAGACAACGCGTTGACTCTCGTTGGATCTCTGTTGCACACGTGTTGACTCGTGTTACATCCGTGTAAACGCGTGTAAACTCTCGTTGATTCGTCCTACATTTTTGAAATAACGGTATTTCAAATGAAACTTGCTTTTTCGTGTTACACTCGTGTTTTTTTCTCAGTGGATCGTGTTTACTCGTGTTTGAATTGTGTAAACTCTGGCATCATGGGGGCACCAAATTTTGGCACTCACATTCGTGCTTTCTACTCTTGTTGATATGTGTTGCATGTGTTACATACGTGTTGTTGCGTGTAGACACGTGTTGCTTCGTCAACGTCGAAATGATGACGAAAAGCGACGAATCACCAAAGAGTGTTACACGGGTTTACACGAGTCAACACGAGTTAACACGAATAACGAAGAGTTATTCAGAGTCAAACACGAGTTAACACGTATGTACACGAGTCTACACGTATTTAGGCCACACTCGTGGGTACTCGCCACAGGGCCCAAAAATGTCATGCATGCATGAAATTTTTGGACCCCGTGGCGAGTACCCACGAGTGTGTCGAGTAAACAAAGAGTATACACGAGCGTAGCATGAGTCCTATACGAGTGTTGAGGAGTATCGACGAGTCATTGCTGAATAGCAAAATTTCATCACTCGTGTTGGACTCGCGCACCGACTCGGCTATGTGTGAACCAGCCTTTAGTTCGCGTCTATTTTGAAGGCGTTTTTTTCGGTTATTGCCTCCTGCTGGCAATATATATGATGATGACAATTATGTCATGGGGGGGTGACCCCCCTCAACCTATTATTGTATCCAAAAGCAGTCAAATAGACGGGAACATGATGGCCAGCGTCCGCCGCCGCTCCGCGTAGTGTAAACAAGGCTGGCAGTACACCCGAACTCTACATTCTACCCCACTAATTTTCCAACTAGCATAACCGATGATTATCAATGATCAATCCCAGTCAGAAACGTCCATGCTTCCCTCCCATAAGTCAATGTCGGGATTACCACACTGTCATGCAAGGACTTCTTTACTTCCATGCTGACCACCCTATTTCTTCTTACTGCTTTCAGAGTTCCTACAACGCTCTTCCCCTGTTACACTTTCTCCCACACTTCTTCATCCATAGGCCTACTCACATACTTTACTCAACACACTGCCCAAATACTTAAATGAGCTGACATTCTTCATAGCCGTTCAACCTCACTTCACACTCTATGGTTGCACCCCTTTCAAAGACCATAATATTGCTCTTCCTAGCATTTACCTCCAGATTCCGTTTTTCACACACTGTTCCAAACATATTTACCTGACCCTGCAACTCCCATTCACTATCGCCTCATCAGAACTGTGTTGTCAGCAACAGTAGTACCGGTACTGTACTGTTGAGGCAACTTCCACTCGTTTCCTTCCCTTATCAGCGGTACACCAACATCCGCTGCTCTTGTATTTCTTTCATGACTCCATCCATATACTGTACCGGTATATATTGAACAACCATGGGGACATCACACACACCCTTGCTTTAACCCAACATTCAGATAAAAGAACTCGCTCTGTTAATTATCCACACATACTGACACCTTTGCACCCTCATACATGCTCTTCATTGCTTTCAGCAACTTGCCATCTACTCCGTATATTCTCAGTACCGGTACTTTCCACATACCTTCTCTATCAATTCTGTCATAGGCCTTCTCCAACTCCATAAATGCAGCATACAACTTTTGTCGCTTCTCCAGATATTTCTCCACAACACATTTCCGGGCAAAAATCTGAGCTACACATCCTCTTCCCTTCCTAAGATGACTACAGTATGCTAACCGTTTCCCCAGCAATACTGACTGAAAATGCCCAATTATATTGCATGTCCTCTTCAGATTTATCTAAAATATGTAAAATTACACCAAATACCACTACAGTAGCACTGAAATCAATAAAACTCACTAACAGGATAAATAAATGGAAGAAATACTCCAAAAGATTAATATGTTAACCCTTTACCCAGCAATACTGACTGAAAATGCCTAAATAGATTGCATGTGCTCTTCAGATTTATACATACATAATTACATATGTACATAACATTTTAAGACTGAGTGCTCCACACAGATGTGCAGTTTCAGTCTCTTTTCCTAATGGCGGCGTTCCAGGCCGCTAAGGGATGCTTTACTTGTCAAATTTTTGGATTTGAGATCGGCACGTATAGTCCGATCCCAGGTCTTACTCGGTCCACCCCTTGGTGCAGCTCCCTCCACAATTTGCAGACCTGCATCTTTTCACTCAATTTTGTTCATCCATTCTCTCCACATGTTCATACCATCCCAGTTTACTTGTACGCATCTCCTCGCTAATACTCTTTATACCTAAACGTCTCTTCAGCTCATCATTTGTTATTCTGTTGACATTCTTTATCTGAAATATGTAAAATTACACCAATTACCAATTACATTACCAAAATTTTTAATAAAGTACACTAACAGGATAAAGAAAATGTAAGAAATAGCCCTAAAGATGAATTTATCTATCTATCTATTGACGGACGCCTTGATCCCCGAAGCATTGGCCACGAACGAAACACCCCTATGCAGCTCTGTCCCCAGTCAGTCGATGCCCCTCCTCCCATCCAGCACCACTTTCACGCATATACTTCTTAACGCCATCCTTCCACCTCTCTCTCCGTTTATTTCTCCCTCTGTCCTTCCACCTCACTCGTACACTCTCTTAGTCATTCTCTCGCTTCCCATACGTTCCACATGGCCGAACCATCTCAAGGTGTTCTTTTTCGCTCTTTCCAGTACATTCACACCACACCTCTCTCGTACTTCCTCATTTGTCTGTCTATCCCTCCATGTAACTCTGCACACACTTCTCAAGTAACTCATTTCCATCCCTTTCACTCTTGGTTTGAATCTCTCCAACAACGTCCATGCTTCGCTTCCGTAAGTCAGTGTCGGGATTACCACACTGTCATGCAAGGACTTCTTCAGTTCCATGCTGACCACCCTATTTCATGTTACTGCTTTCAGCATTCCTACAACCCTCTTCCCCTGTTGCACCCTCTCTCACACTTCTTCATCCATACTCCCATCTTTACTCTGTACACTGCCAAGATACTTAAATGAGCTGACAATCTCCATAGCCTGACCGTTCAACTTCACCTCACACTCTTTGGCTTCACCCCTTTCGAAGACCATAACCTTGCTCTTCCCCGCATTTACCTTCAGATTCCATTTTTCGCACACTGTTCCAAACATATTTACCAGACCCTGCAACTCCCATTCATATCGTCAGCAAAACAGCAGTACACAAACATTCACTGCTCTTCCTTGTATTTCTTTTATGACTCCATCCATATACTGTATATATAGAACAACCATCGGGACATCACACACCCTTGCTTTACCAAACATTCAGATCAAAGAACTCCCTCTGTTCATTCTTCACACGTACTGATACCTTTGCACTCTCATACATACTCTTCACTGCTTTCAGCAACTTGCCATCTACTCCATATATTCTCAGTACTTTCCACATACCTTCTCTATCAACTCTGTCATTCCACTCGTTGCCTTCCCTTATTAGTGGTACACCAACATCCACTGCTCATCCTTGCATTTCTTTTATGACTCCATCCATATACAGTATAGTATATATTGAACAACCACGGGGATATCACACACCCTTTCTTTAACCCAAAATTCAGATCAAAGAACTCGCTCTGTTCATTCTCAACACATACTGACACCTTTGCACCCTCATACATGCTTTTCACTGCTTTCAGCAACTTGCTATCTGCTCCGTATATTCCAAGTACTTTCTACATACCGGTACCTTCTCTATCAACTCTGTCATAGGCCTTCTCCAAGTCCATGAAGGCAGCATACAACTTTTGTCCCTTCTCAAGATATTTCTCCACAACATATTTCAGGGCAAAGATCTGAGCTACACATCCTCTTCCCTTCCTATGATGAATACTGTATGTTAACCATTTCCCCAGTAATACTGACTGAAATGCCCAAATATATTGCATGTGCTCTTCTGATTTATCTAAAATATGTAAAATTATACCAAATACCAACTACATTAGCACAAAACTCAGTCAATCACAGAAACATGATAAAAACATAGAATAAATACCCCAAAAGATGAATACGTTAACCCTTTCCCCAGCAATACTTACTGAACATGCACAAATAAATTGCATGTGCTCTTCAGATTTAGCTGAAATATGTAAAATTACACCAAATACTAACTACATTACCACAAAAATCAATCAAGCACTTTAACAGGATAAATAAAATGGAAGAAATAGCCCAAAAATGAATTTATCTATAGCCTACCGGTATATATTGCCGGACACCTTGATCCCCGAAGGGGTGATCATGAACGAAACGCCTGCGTATTTCAAGCTCGCTTGAGTTATCACTCGATCGTCTTTTAGAGCTTTTCGGCCCGGGGTAATTACCACACCATCGCGTCATAAGGAGTTTGAGGGGGTTAAATTGCTAGATACATAGAGGAAGAGGAATGCCAAGTAAAGCTAAACAAAAACTCCATGGCTAACGAAAAAGGTCACATTCCTAAGAAGCCCCAACCAAAAAGGCCAAGCTTCTGTACAGAAAAAATGCCACACCATTACCCTTATGGTGACCCTATCAAATAATCAAAACAACCACACTTCTTAACCCAATTCCCGTGGGGCCCCTCATATGACGGAGACGATTTTCCGGCTATTTTGTAGCCTGTGAGCCAGGCCAGCTTTTGCAAGCAGCACGGATGGACGTCAGCCGGAGCCTACAGGCCCCGCCACGACACTGAGGTTTGTGTGAGAGAGAGTTCACTTATGTGCAGCGTCACACATAGCGAAAACAGAAAATAATTGGTAATTTTTAGCGATTTTGCCTATCGGATTTGGTAATTTTTAGCAATTTTGCCCTTCGTTTGCAAGATCCTTACAAGAAAACCAGACGTCGTACAGGGATGATTCAGGAGTAATTTGAAAGCTATTACCGTACTTTCACGAATACATAATTGTATTACGCTCTGGCTTTTGCTTATGCATGAAAATGAGCAGGGAATGAAGGCAATTTCGGGCAATTATGCCTACTCGTACAGGAGTCCTTGGAGCGGCTTCGGTCGCGCCGGAAATTTCCACACCTCTCACACCACACAGTTTTTCCTACACCGAGAAATTACTCTCCGGCTGTCATTTCTCGAAGACTTCTTCTAGCCGGAGACATTGAGAGCAACCCAGGACCCACCTACACATACATATGTCCAACTTGCTCAAAACCCATCACTTCGAGTCGCCACACTAAGGGTTCAGTTCTCTGCAATTCATGCAGGAACTGGACCCACTTCACCTGAACAACACTTGCCTCCAAGAAACACTACACGAACACCTGGACCTGTTCCTCATGCCCCTCCCTCTCCCAGTCAAATCCCTTGCCTAAAACCTGTCCACCTCTCCTCCCCAACCCACCTAACCTTCCCATATCATCCACTCCCCCCCACCCTAAAACCCGTCCACCTCTCCTCCCTAACCCACCTAACCTTCCCATACCATCCACATCCTCAACTCAACTCAACACACCACACCCCATCCTAATCCATTCCAACCCCCATCTCCTGCTCCCCAATCCCCACCCCCACCTCACCCATCCCAACCCCCAGCCCCTCCCTCCCCCCCCCCCCCACCCCCTCCCTCACCCCCACCCCATCCTCGTGCAGCAGCACCCAACATACATTGTGCACATAACATTAACATTCTCCAATTGAACATAGATGGCATCAACACAAAGAAACACGAACTCTCACACTTCATCAAACAACACAACATACACATTGCCATCTTACAAGAAACAAAACTCCGCACAACACAAAAAACACACACATTTCATGATTTCACCACCATCAGACAAGACCGGGCTGTCGGCGGAGGCGGTGGACTCATCACCCTGGTACACAAAGAAATATCATACATAGTTACCAGTGTACAAACCAAATCCCTCCTCCCCCCAAATGATAACACAACAGAAATACAATCAATTAAAATACACACTGGCAACAACTCCAACATAACCATCATAAACACATACATCCCTCCCCAAACATCCCCTACAGTACCAAATGAATACAGACCACACTTACAACACATCACAAACACCCCACACATCATCCTGGGTGGTGACTTCAACGCCAAGACGTCGGCCTGGTTTGTCGACAACCCCGACACAGACAGAGGGCTGGTACTACAAAACCAAACTGATAACCTCATCATCCTTAACGACATCCATCAACATACCCATATTCCTCACCAAGCCCTCTATAACCCATCATCTCCAGACATCACCTTTTGCTCCCCAGAACTCGCCCCCACAACATCATGGAGGGTGGTCAGAACCTTAGGCTCTGACCACCTCCCGATCATTATCACCACCAAAACCAGACTCACCCCAGCTAGCCACAAACACACATACACCAATTATAAAAGAGCTAACTGGGAAGCATTCACAAATGAGACAGAACAACACTTCACAACTCTAAACAGTACACCCATCACTAACATCAACAATGCTGTACACATACTCAATAAAACTATCCAAACGCTGACAAGAAACACATTCCAAGAGGTAACAGAAAAAGACACAACCCCAACTTCACACCAGAAATTCAAAACCTCATCAGACAACGCGACATACTGAAACACTCTCCAGCACCCCACACACAAGACATCACACAACAAATCCAAGCACTCAACACCCAAACTAACAACAAAATACAAGAACAACAAAAACTAAATTGGAATAACTTCCTACAAACACTTGATCACAAAACAAACCCCAAAAAACTCTACAAAACACTAAACAGCATCACACTTTCCAACAGCAACACAACACAATCACATGCTGCAATCACAACAACAGACTCTACTCCTTCATGTAAACAACAAGCAAACACTCTCATCAATCACTTCTCACATGTCAGCCACCTAAAACCTCACAAAGACGACCGACGTGTCATCCGACGTAAGAGACAATACCCCACAGACCCTGACTATACACCCTTCACCAATCACCAGACAAAGAATATCATCAACAATCTCAAGCACTCACCCGCTTGTGGCCTAGACAACATAAGCAACATACACCTCAGACACCTGGGACCACAAGGCATACAAGCACTCACTAACATATCAAACTACAGTTATTCACTTAACACAATACCAGACATTTGGAAGCATGGTATCATCACCACATTCCCCAAACCCAACAAAGACCCCACGCTACCCTCCTCGCACCGCCCCATCACACTCCTTTGCTCCCCCTCCAAAGTCATGGAACACCTAGTATTACAACTAATTACACCCGACCTACCCCTAGCTCCAACACAACATGGCTTTAGGCCACTGCACTCCACAAACACTCTTCTCACAGACCTTTCACAAAGAGCTTTTGACGGCATCAACTCAGCTAGACCACCACACAGATCACTATTAGCCACACTCGACATTAGTAAAGCCTTCGATGCCATCCCCGCCACAACCTAACAAGCAAAATCTACAACACAAACATGCACAACAACACAAAAAGGTGGCTGGCCAACTTCCTAGCAGGCAGATGTGCACACGTATCTTTTGCCGGTCAGTCATCTAAAATCAGAAACTTTCCAAACGGAGTCCCACAAGGATCCGTCCTATCGCCCGCACTCTTCAATCTGTACACGCACGATATAACTACACCCAATACGCCCCAAATAAACTTAGCCTCCTATGCAGATGACATAACACTCACATGCACACACCATGACCCAAAAAGAGCAACAGATCTCCTTCAACCCTATCTCAACACACTACATCATGGCTGGTGCACTACAAACACTTAATCTAGCCCCAGCCAAATCCACCGCAACCCTGCTCACAAGCTGGACAGGAGAACACGAATACATCCCTCAACTCACCATAAAAAACACACCCCTAACACATATACAACACACCCAAAATCCTAGGAGTAACATATGATACTCATATGACATTCAAACAGCACACCACAAACATTAAAAAGAAACTGACACCCAGACTTAATGCCTTCAGGTCACTTGCTCACACAAAATTTGGACACAACAAAGAAACTACCACCACAGTATATAAACAATACATAAGATCAGTGATGGAATACGCAAGCCCAGCCTGGGCTTCTAACCTAGCTGAAACACATCATAAGACCTTACAGACTATTCAAAACAAAGCCCTGAAGATCATTACAGGCTGCACAGCTACTGCACCCACAGATCACCTACATCAAGAAACCAAAATCCTCAAAGTCAAAGACCATCTGGACATGAGAGGCACTCAATTCCTGGCAGCAGCTTCCACGAACCAAGACCACCCACTAAACTACATGGCAACACACCCACAGACACCAAGAAATATCAAAACAACACCCAGCACACGGTATCACACACAATTACTGTCCTCTCTCCCACCCTGCCCACCCCGAACCAACTTCCAGACGCACATCCATACTCATATCTCTCGCCGATCCATCCACTCACTCACAGACAACACGCAGCTGCAAGCACGACCTCCCGAAATCCATCCTTCCGAATCCTCCCTTCCTCGCGAGGACAGAGTCCACCTGGCCAGGCTGAGATGCGGACACCATCCAGCTCTCCTGAGCTATCAGAAGAGACTGGATGACTCCGTTGTCGATGCCTGCCCGGGATGTAACACAGCACCCCATACCATTAAACACATCATAGAAGACTGCATTTCACACAACCACTTACGCCAACAACACAATCTACACTCAATGAGAGCTCTGTGAGAAAGCCCGATCGTGGCCATGGCCTTCCTCAGGGACTCGGGGCTGTTCGGCCAGGCAGCTTAGGGAACAACAACAACAACAACAACAACTCGTACAGGATTAATAGCTTTAACCAAAATGGTCACACTCCTTAATGGTCTAAGTGGTCATAGCCAAAATGGCTACACTATATTCCTTCTGTACTTTCTCCATGCCCGATAAGATACATGATATTTTGATATATGTGGCACAGCCCTTGTATCCAACACAATACCCTGCGTGCAACCCCGCTCGAACCACGCACAACGTTGCTTGCAACTTTAATTATTATTATTATTATTATTGACAAAAACAGGATGAGATTTTTGGCGAGCTATGCCCTTTAAATTCATCTATAATTTATAATATGTATCTTGCCAATAAATATTAATACATAATCCATGTGATGTTTATATGAAGCCTGCCTTTATAAATGTATACCTACAATAAATCAAAAGAAGTATATATGGCAACGTTAAATATGTTATAACCGACACTGTTAGGTAAATGGGAGCATATTATAACACTTTTCTGTTTTAAAGACTATAACTTTTATATATTGTTGCTGTTTATTACTTGTTCTTATAATTTCCCATGTAGGCCTATCTATTATTACACACATCTTAGGTACTAGCAGGGGTACCCGGCATTGCCCGGGTAATCACCATAATCACCATCACTACTACCACCACTACTACTACCATAATCACCATCATCAATCACTACTACCACAATCATCACAATACTACTACTACCATAATCACCGGCCTCGACCTCCCTGTGCCTCCTTAAACGGCGACCTCGATTTCGGGCGCTAAATGACCTCCGATTTTGGATCTGACCTCATCCGTACCCCCATTTTGGGGGGCTGCGAACAACTTTCGTTTCATACACCTTTTCGATCGGAGGCCTCCTTCTGCCCCAAACGGCCATTTAAAAAAAAAATCAATTTCGGCCTCGAAACGACCTCCGATCGTGGCCTCGCCCCCTCTATGACCTGACCCAGGTCAATTGACACCCACATGCAAAGTTTCAGCTCCCCAGGTACAAAACTGCGGCCGCCTATTAACCTCTGAAGTGCGCATGGGGGTAATTGGAAACGTCCCCCTGTGCTGACGTATTTGAGGTGTTTCCGTCACTAAAATATTCATTGTGCCATTAATAGCATTAATATTTATCCATATGCGCCTATTATGGGTTGATTATAAAGGTATTAACCTGAAACAACAATAAAACGAGTGAAAACAGCGTTTGGATGGTCAAAATCGGAGATATAGCCCGCGAGTTGTATAATGTATGGGTGAGGCAATCTGCTTTCCCGCCAATTTCCCCCAAGGCCACTGAGACGCAGTCGATCGATACTCTCTCTCTCTCTTGCACTCGCTTGCTATCAGTGATGACCACACCCTCCAATCGGATTTCTAATGTTAGCACGAAAATATACCTCAGAATAAGGGAATAACAGGGAAAATAGGTGATAACTGAAGGAGAGGAGGAAAGTGGGGAAGGAGGGGAGGTAGAGGACTGAGATTTTGCATGGCCCAGGGGCCAAAAAAAAAAATAAATAAAAAAAAAAAAATATAAAATTTTTTTTTTTTCGATGTCAAAAGTTGATTTTTATTTTCTCTGACTCTTAAGAGTCTTCCCGCAGTGCGCCGGGGGAACTCTTAAGAGTCTCCCCGCAGCTCCCGGGTTAAGAACACACACACAGACAACCGAAAATATTATATAGATGTATAATAGTGTTCTCACCTTAGCTGTGACCTGTGTCTTGACTCGGGCAATGTGCCCTTTCAGGAAGGAGAACTTTCTTAATATCCAGTCATCCCTCGCTGACCTTGGCCGCCCCTCAATTGTACCAGATGTGCCCGCACCATTCTTCTCGTCTGTCATCTTTGCATACCGCGTCCGCATGCCCGTCACCCATTTGTTCAGATTTGCTCCTGCGGAAACATAAACATTTACTAGGCACTGGACATAATGTATGAATGCTTTATATATCGTCGTGAACAGCTAAAAGATAGGTGCATAGTCAAATCTATATTCAAGAATGAAAACATACAGATGGAATGGAATGTAGGGGATATTGGCAACACAGCATATACTATATGGAACTTTTAACATTTGAACAAAATCCTGATGTATTTAACGTATGAAATACCTGGAATCGAACCCAGAACACAACAACAAGGTATTAAAAAACTTATTAACACTAAAATAACATAATGAAAGCTTTGTTTGGGGTACTTACCTGTGACACGAGGTACCAGGGTGGCAGCCTTCTCCTCGAACATACGCACCTTCTTCCTGCTGTTCTTGTACTCCTTGAGGCGTTTCTGGTAGAGCATGGGGTTATCCTTCACCCATTCTACCAGCATGTCCTCTGTCTCGTCGTCAAACAGGATCCGGGTCAGTTTGTTTTTCTTTATGGCCCCATACACGGGTCTGTCCTCGGCCATGCTGTTCTAGGTGTTTTGGGAGTCCTGAGAGTTCTGAGAGTTGCCTAGGTCGTCCTGGCCATACATGGCTTCTGTTTCCTCTGGCTCCTCTGTGTTTGGGTTGTCGTCGTTATCCCTGGCCTCCAGATGCGTCTCGTCGTCGTCGAAGAAGGTATCATCGACATCATCGACGATTTCCTGACGATGACTGGGACCTGGGGCCTGGCTATCCTCTATTATTTCGTCGGAGCTTATCTCAGGCGGCGACGCATCACGTGTTTGCTTGGCTTGGGCTTGGCGGCGTAGTGTGGGTTGTGCGTCACATGGTTGGAAGGGCCCAGGCAGCGGCTTGACGACACGTTTAAGGGGACCGACCGGTTATTTACTAACTTCCAGGCCTTACTTCCAATGTAAATGCAATTTGGCACAGGTGTATGTGACCATAAAACTAGGTCAACAAATTTTTTTTTTTTTTTTTTTTTTTTGCTTTTTTCTTATAATTTAGGTAGCCTACCAAAAGGTTGCAAAATATAGCACTACTACGACTCATTCTACTCCTACAGAAATCCCTATAGCACGTGCTGTATGTGATCAAACAACTCACAATAGGTGTGTCTGTAGTTGCTATAAGGAAAATTTTATGTATTTTGTGTATTTTTGGATTTAGGTGATTATGAATTAAGGTGAAATTATTTTGTAGAATTTTACGACAGTGACAACATGCTGCAACCAAACAAAGTTGGCTAGAGTAAATTGGCTTTATAGGACTTGTAGTGTTTTTAATTACCTTTCCAATGGTATATACACCATTCCTATAGGTCCAATACAAATTTTAGAGTAACATCCGAAAGTGCGACAATATAGGTTCTGAGAAAAACATGTGAAAGTCTAAGGTAATTAGGTGATTTTTTTTTTTTTTTTTTTTTTAGTTTTACAATATTTTACACAGGAACACGGCAAAGTAGAAGATAAAGCGTATGGGAGGATGTAGAGTAGCTTACGCTCTTTCCATTTATATAGGTATGCTCCTCGTACGACCAGTAGTTACTGAGCATGTTAATTTCAAAGTTCGCTATATAACGTTTTTAGAATTACAGGAAAAGTTTGGAAAACATAAAAAAAACTATTTCCAATGGGTTTTCACTAATAACATTTCACTGGCTTATGAAGGGATGTTGACTCTTGTTGAGTAAACACCTATTGGTATTTTCAGGATTTCGAGTTTTTTAAGCCTAAATTAACCGGTCGGTCCCCTTAAACTTCTCCTGCCCCTTTGGCACCTGTTGAGGGGTGGAAGACTTCATGGTGGTGACCTTCTTGTCAGGGGGGGCCATGCCGAAGGGCAGCGTGGGTAGATGGGGGCAGGTCAGAGAGGCAGGTTGTGGTCCTTGTGTACTGTGCTGGTGGAATGGGCCGAGGCAGCGTGGGGCGGTGCCTTTATAGGGGGTGTGAGGCGGCTGTGTGAACGGCGCGGCTGCCAACTCTTCACGCGGTGTTGCCAGCACTCGGGCTACACTCCACCACTCGTGTAGGTTCATGTAGCTTCGTGTTGACTCTTGTTTGATCCGTGTTGCACACGCGTAGACTCGTGTTACACACGTGTAGACTCTTGTTGCATACGTGTAAACTCGTGTTAACTCGTCCAACATTTTTGAAATAACGGTCATCCACATTGCACTCTCGCCTACTCGTGAAGACTATCTTTCTTCTGGGTGAGGAAGTGATTGCCATGGGGTGAATCGTCTTCCCTGGGGTCACCGGACATCCTGTTGTCACCGTGGCGACTCGGGCGTCCCTGGGGGTTGCTACAGGTGCGGGTAGCTCTGGCGTTGTTCGTCTAGGTGGGGTTGGGTGTTTTGCTTTGGTTTCCCCTTTTGTTTTTCGTTTATTTTCGTTTCTTCTTTTCTTTTTCTTTGGTTTCTTCATTTCATTCTCTCCTTTCTCTGTTTTTTCTTCCTCTACTACTGGGGTGTCTTTCCGTTTTCTCGGTATTTTAAAAGTATTTCTGTCACCTAATTTCATCTACCATCAGTCTAGTTTCCGATACCAGTGCAAAATACTCCAGAAATGTTGCCAGGAAAATGTTGATCATCGAATGTTGACTATAAAATCTCTCGTGTGATACCGGCTTTAGTCTCGGTACGGGCATAGAAAAAAGTTGAGCATAATTTATAACGCATTTTGGTGTAGACATCTTAATCGAATTTACCCCTTCTGTACCGGCGACGTATTTTGTATAATTATGATATCAGCTACATTTAGACGATTTTATGAAGCTTAGGAAGATTATGTGGTTACTATGTAGGAATTTGTTTTATACACCATACCCGAAAGAGGATTTATGAAGCTTAGGAAGATTATGTGGTTACTATGTAGGAATTTGTTTTATACACCATACCCGAAAGAGGATTTATGGAGCTCCGATCTTACTCTCAACCATCTGAATAATTTTACCAGCACACCTAAACTTCGTTAGATGCGGGAATAGCCTCCCGAAAATATCAAGCCCTGGCGGGGGCTTGAACACGGAACCCTTGGGTTGTGAGGCAGACACTTTACCAGTTAGACCAATAGAGATATCCCACTTGGCCTGGTCGGCTCAAGGTATTTCCGCATCCGGTTTCTGCTTAGGCTAGCCTATTTTCACTGACTTCACAACTAGAAGGATTAAGTGAGATAGTCTGTAGCCTTTTCATTAGTAGGCTAGACGTCCTTCGTAAGCTGAATATAATCGCTTAATAGTTGCCAGAATATATTGGTAAGAATGTCACCGGTACTGAACGGGTTAAAGGGGGAGGTAGTTGCTTTTTCTCCCTCATGTTTAGTCCCATTAGCTTTGCGATTATAAGACGTTTGTGCCATTTAGGTGTCAATGTTTTCTTGGCGAGCGATAGCGAGCCTGTAATTCTAGGAGGAACCGAAAAATTTACAATTTTATCTTGAAGGAGTGTTAAGTTTTGTGTGTGTGTGTGTGTGTGTGTGCTGAGCTTAATGGAGGTCTAGCGGGTCCTGTGGGTCGTACCAATGCGGACGCCCGACCTGTCTGATCTAAACTTATTCTAAAATATCTCAGATAATACAAAATATGAACAAAAGACTCACTAGGAGACGGAAGAATGCCGAATGAAGACAGGGCGGGAATCTCCCGTTCGTCGGCAATGAGCCACAGAGAGAGAAGGAGGAATGGTTGCTAGACTACTCGGCCCACGGGACAGCTCGGCCAGGACAACTCGGCCAACGGCGAGACAGCTCGGCCCAGTAAAAACGAGACAGCTCGGCCCACGGCGAGACAGCTCGGCCCAGTAAAACCGTAAACCAGTAAAGTCCTACAACTGATCATTCAAATCCAGAAAGTACCGGTCTAGAAATGGCTAACCACAAATGATTCGGTAGGTCAATAATATTAATGAGAATACTAATGGATGACTTAGAGGATAAATGTTTCCTAGAACGAATAAATAAAAAAGGGACATAATTTATTATACTGTAGGTAGGATCAGGAATGAAAATATATGATTGTCTTTTATCATCATCATGTTAACCCCTTGAGGATCATGACGCACTTTACAGTGTATTTTGTCTATTATGAGGTCATTTTATTTAGATTAGGAAGGTTATATGGTTATAAGGTTATAAGGTGGGTGGATGGGACTCGTTAGCCTTGGTCGGCAACTCATCTAGGGGAGACAACCTTATACAAATCCGGGTGGATGGGACTCGTCAGCCTTGGTTGGCAACCTGTCTAGGGGAGTAAACCTGATACAAATCCGTACTGCTTACCTAAGGGTAAGGCAGGTTAGTGGATGGATTAGCCGAACACCACTGTAGAAAAATAGTGCTAACGAGATACACAGAGGGCCTCGGAGTCGGACGGATCCTAAATTGAGTGGTCAATCCTGTAAGTCCTTCACTAAACTGGCTTGGGTTGTCCCTCTCACAGGGAATAGGTTCGCTTGGGGGCATTCTGTGTATGGCCACCCTAGTAAGGGGAGTAAGGCGTCCGGCAATAGATAGATAGATAGAAGGTTATATGGAAGACAGACGGTTATTCTAGACAGTCTTCAGCATTTCAACACTTACAGATCCTTCCTAAGCTGTATGAGATCGTCTAATGACAGCCGGAATTAATAAAAAAAGGTGACATAAACCTCAAGGGGTACCGTAATGTCACGTTTTAATGATCACTCCATATTTCGCTACTCTATTTGCAAAGTAACTGATTTCTATAAAAATGGGAAATATGCTAATCACCATGGCTGAAAATTAAAATGGTTGTGATTTTTCCTATTAATGGGCGTGTTTTAGTCTGATCGTCATTATATATATATATATATATATATATATATATATATATATATATATATATATATATATATATATATATATATACCGTATATATATAGTTATATACACACACAAGGTTAGATACATTCACGAATTTCAAGGCTACAGGCTTTTTCACGGCTATATCACAAGGTTAGATACAATCACGAATTTCAAGGCTACAGGTTTTTTCACAGCTATATTAAAAAAATTGCCCCATAGCATAACATGGGGCCGAGCTGTCTCAAATAATAGGCCGAGCTGTCTCGCCGTCATGGCCGAGCTGTCTCAAATAATGGGCCGAGCTGTCTCGCCGTCGAGGCCGAGTTGTCCAAAAGTGGGCCGAGCTGTCCGAGCCGAGTTGTCCCATGGGCCGAGTCGTCCAGTCCCCGGAGGAATGACACTGGAGGATTCAGCGTCTGCGGGCAAAATCCACACGGGCAAACATCCACTCGATTTTAGCAGTTCTAATGTTAATTTTCTTTTATTATTTTTTACGATGTTTTTTCGTAGTGAGCTCCCGATCATAAGGACAATTCCGTAAGTGAATTAGCGTACGCTTACGATGTTGGTCTCTCTGTCTCTCTGTGGCGGGTATTTCAAATAGCTGATGCATGAGTTTGAAGAGTGCCATTACTGTATACGGCATATCGTCAATGAAGAAAGGGCCACTAATAAATATGACAATTTTCGTCAGACTAGAACCTAATACCTTCTCATGGCGGGCACTTTAAAAAAACAAAGGCTTCGCCGTTTAAAGGTTAACCCTCTCACTAAGGTTGACCCTCTCACTCGCCGGGCAATTGCTTAACCTAAGAAGTGCGCATGGGGGGGTATGAGACACCACACTCCTGTGCTGACGTATTTGAGCTGTTCCCATCACTAACATCGTTATTTTACCATAAATAACATTAATACTTATCCATATGCACCTATTATAGGTTGATTATAAAGGTATTAACCTGTTACAACAATAAAACAAGTGGAAACAGTGTTTGGATGGTCAAAATCGGCGATACAGGCCGGGAGTTACATAATGTATGTCTGAGGCAACCTCCCTGCCCTCCACCCCTCCCCTTGTCTGGAGAGACACTGTTCCGCAATAGTCTCTCTCTCGCTCTTTCCCACGCTTGGTAACAGTGATGACAACGCCCTGCTACCATGGCACTCGCTAATGTTAGCACGAAAATAAACCACAGAATAAGGGAATAACAGGGAAAATAGGTGATAACTGAAGGAGGGGAGGAAAGTGGGGAAGGAGGGGAGGTGGAGGAGTGATATTGGGCATGGCCCAGGGGCAAAAAAAAAAAAAAAAAAAAAATGGGGTGTTTTAAATGGATTTTTTGTTTCCCTTACTCTTAAGAGTCTTCCCGCAGTCCGCGGGGGAACTCTTAAGAGTCTCCCGGCAGTTCCCGGGTTAATTAAGTTAGTGATATGCGGACATCAAAAGAACAGTCTGCTCTCTATAACCCCCCACCATCTTCTATGAACATCACAGAAGACAGAAGAAAAGAAAGGCAGACTACGATAGCGCCAAAAAAGTCAACATGCCGCCACCACTTCACGTCTTCCGGAGCCCTCAGAATTTACACCAAAGATCCAGTGCTCCCAATACATCACCAACCATGCCGCTTATAGTGCAACCACCAACACAAACCCTCAGATGTTCCTTCAGCCCTCACATAAGGGGTAAAAAGATGCAGAAGAGAGGGAAGCCTCAACATCTGGGCCCACCAGCAGCACCAGCTGACAAAATTGTCCCACCTAATCATCACTTCAACTGCAACCAGCCCAATGCCCCGACACCAGAACCTGTAGAAATAGTCAAAACCAAGAAAGCAACAGGCGTGCACCCCACAGTACCTCAGAAAACCCGACCAGTAGGATCAGCAACCCGAGATGTGCCCTTTCTGCCCGGAGATACCCCCGCCGCGACATCTCAGCCAGAAGAGACCACCTCAGCCATCATCAAGCATTCAGCCAGCTGGCTTAAAACCACTCTTTGGTTGCTACACAGACAGTCCTAAGGTTGGAGAGGACAAAACTAAGCCTAAGGTGGGAAAGGCTTGTCGTAGTACCAACTGGGGATCAGAGCATGTAACCTATAATGCTTGCTGCTCCGATCTTAACTCAGTGCGTCCGGTAGCACCTCGTGTTCCTAGTGTGGCTCAGCTACCCTTGTCTGGTGCCGAGACCGCTAGTAACACGAAGTCTGTGATCGAGACCACCCCCGACTCCCGAAGCAGTCACTCCCCGGCCACTCTCTTGTCGCCCCCTTACAAGAAGCGACCAGGTTGTGTCAGCTTACCAGTCACCCCTCGGGTGAACTTGGCCCCAACACCAGGGAAGATTCTGCAGGTTGTTGCGGAGAAGCTGCCTTCTCTCCCCAGCTTGTGTGTGTTGGAGAGCCAGCCGAGACGGGATGCCAGCCGACAGCAGCCAGGACGAGGACCCATGAGGAAGGTTCCCAACTCCCATCGCCTGTACAAGCTCTTCGGCCCAGACCCGAACCGGTGACGAGTGCCGGACTGTGTGTGACCAGCCCAGAATACGAGCTCCTCTGGCCTGACCTGAGCCCATGACGAGTGCCGAACTGTGTGCATGTGAGCAGCCCGGGACCCTGTAATCTTCGACGTCATCCAGAGCCTTCAAGATCTAGTGCTCCCTTGACCCCCCAGTGCCCTCCTCTCCCATAATTTGAGTGACTTTTTGTGTGTGTGTGGTACAAATGATATTGTGAGGCCTAAGCCTAGATGTTTCGGGATTCTGTCCATGATTAATGTAGGTTACCTGAAGACGTGCTTTGCATCTTCCCTTGTGCTTTGCCTTCCAGTCACCCCGGTTGTTGGGGAACATATACACTTGTCCTACACCGGCTTTGTATATAGATACTTCCTCGATTCCGAGCTCCCGCGACCCCCAGAAGAGGAAATATAGATATAACATTGCCACTTATTATAACATACACTCTACACGTCATCCAACCACCACTATATATGTTTGAGTCCCGAAGGGAAGAAGGAAAACCTAATATTTAGTAGTGGCCCCGGAATCATTGACGACATGCCTTAAACAGTAATGGCACTCTTTGAACCCCAGAGTCAGCTGTTCAAATCACCCGCCCCAAACCAAACATCGTAAGCGTACGCTCATAATTACTTACGGACTCGTCTATGATGCGGATGCCAACTACGAAAAAACTAAAATAAAAAATAATAAAAGAAAAAGATTAGAGCTCCTAATCTGCTATGCTTCCCATCGTGTGGATGTTGATAGCGTGGGTTTGCCCCGAGACGCTGATGCGCCATTCTTCCTTCACTGACATATCAAGATAACCTAGAAACATCAGAACGAATGGGAATTAAAGGGGATGGAAGGGATGGCCGGAATTGTCAATGATTCCGGGGCCACTACTAAATATTAGGTTTTCCTTCTTCCCTTTGGGACTTAGACCTATAATTTATTAGTGGCCCCTCCATCATTGACGATATGCCTGATATCACAAGTCTGGAGGGGGACATTCGTGACAAATATCAAACCACTAACAAAATAACAATAGGATGAGAATAAACCCAGTTATAGAGCTCTAACTTTTCTTTATTTTGTATACAAAATAAGATACCGAGAAAAAGGAAAGTCATCCCCCAAATCAACGAGAAGACGTCTTGCCAAGGAGGACAAACTAAAACAAAACAAAGAAAGAGAACGAAAGGAGATGAGCAACAAACAAAACGTCACACCAACCAACAAAGGGTAACTAAGAAAAACTCCCCACCAGCACCAAAGAATACCAACACCACGACCATGCAGCCGACTCGAAGTTATCTCCACCAACACAACACCCAAACGACCAGCAAACAGACAAGAAGATGAAGAAGAAAGAAGGAGAGAAGACAGAAGCAACCCAAGGCACACCAGGAAAGACGATTCCCAAGAATACAACTCCTACAAACCACACCAGAAAGGAAGACTAGTGTTTAGTCAAAACGAAAAAGACTCATACCAACAGAGATACTAATAATGAACATCTACATATTACCATACTATGTTCAACTACCTTTTATATGCTTTTTATCTACTAGACTAAAACACTAGTTAGATCACCATTATATTAGTTTCCTAAGATGTTAAATAAGTTCCTCTATTACTATATTGTTAAGATGATAATCAAGTATAGTGTCTTTTGTGTGTACGATACTAAGTTAATCAAGACCTATTGTCTTCACAGTATTAATATCTAAATTGACAACCTACAATGCCCTTAACCTATGATCAATTAATCATGCGAACAAAATATAAGTTGTTCTGATATAAAACTATGTCAAACCTTTTCTTCTTATGACCATGATTAACTAGAAATACAACCATTATACTATGATGCCACCACTACCTACTTATGCAAAAACAATATAATACAGAGTAGATACAATCTTTTTCTTATTTTCTCCCACAACATATAATTCACATGCCTTCTCATTACTACGATATTATAATAATAAACAAACCACATTGCCTTCCTTAATGTATTAGATTCCATATGCTACAAATACCTTGCCCTTGTGCTGTGCATCCTAGCTCTCACTTACTCCGAGTATCCTTTCTATATAGCGGATACGCTCGCCAGGAGTACCAACCTCCAAAATGCTTGCTCGTGTATATGTTGTTATTTATTAGTGGCCCCTCCATCATTGACGATATGCCTATTAAGTAATAGCTATCTTTCGAACACCCGCGGTCAGCCTGTTTGAAACACCCGCCACAGGGGAAAGAGTACCGCATCATAAGTACAACGCTCATTCTCTTATGGAATCGTCTTTATGATTGGGTACTCACTACGAAAAAACTTCGTAAAAAATAAAAAATAAATTTTAACTTAAGAATTGTTATTATAAAGCTTTCCAACTTGTGGATGTCTTTTGTGGATTCTATCCGAGACGCTGAACCAGGCAGCGCCATTCCTCCTTCCTTCCCCTGTGGCCGTCCCAACAAGTTGTGCCTGACCTCGTTCACCTCTAGTGAGTCTTTTGCTCATTTGTATTTATCTGAGATGTTATAGAGTAGGTTTAGATTAGCCAGGACGGTCGGCCCCATTGATACGTCCACAGGAAGTGTTAAAATAGCTAGGTACTTGTGTGTAGGCGCCCACTCGGTCCGCCTCGGACGCGCGCGCCATGTGTATTTCTTTTTGTTTCTGCACCTTAGCTTTTGCTAACCTAGTTATTTAGGAGGCTATATATCCGCGGAACTATGTTACTAGCTATCCTTATGGTGGAGTAGTATTTTATGCTTTGAGAACAGTCGGGCTGGTATAAGAGTTGTCCCACCTGGTTGGGGAACTTTCCAGAAGCCGAGTCTGTTGTTTTCCCCTTTTGGCTTGGGGCGCCTCGCGTGCTGCTGCTGCTGTGTCTTCTTGGGAGGTAAGGGTGCATTATTCGTCGAAATATCTACCTTGAGCCTCATGGCCAGCCTCATTAGGGGTATTCTTAGTAGGCTAGGGGTGTATTATTAATTGCTTAATTATTAATATGTGTTAGCCCTAAGATGTGACCTTCGCTTTCATGTGGTGTGTATTATACATGTTTGGGAAGGTGTCAGGAGACGTTCTGACTTATATAAGGGGTTAAGAGGCGGAAGACAGACGCAGCGTTGTCTAGTGACAGACAGTCAGAGGGGAAGGGACATAGAAATTCCCGCAAGGAGGCGACGTGTTCGCGGCCTCGGCAATCGCCGGAGTCGCGTCCATCGCCCTCCGCCCATACCTCTACCATGCCTAACGTCCAATCTGGCAGTTCCGGGGTAGGGACAGAGGGAGCTGAGTCAGCTCCCAGGGATGGGGCTGGTGATAGATATGTGGAACATAATGTGAACTTTGCTATACCTAAATTAGATACTACACGTAGCAGGGCTCCTATAGTGTCTCAAAGAGTTCTTGCCGAACAGTACGGTGGTTACACAGTGAGTGAGCCACATGGCCATGACACGGGTTTACAATTAAGTCAGAGTTCCCAATTTATCCCTGATTCACAACCTAATGTAGAGCAAGGCCGCAGTGTGTGGAGACACCCTGGGACCGTGCCAACATAGCCCTCACAACAATACCCGGCGGATAATAGAGCTAGTGACAATGTTGACAATATTCCCTCTTCCGTCCCTGACCTAGTATGGCCAGGTAGTGAACAGTTGGGTAGTGAACAGTGTGGGGAGATTGTAGGCACCAATCGATCAGGGCTAGACCCAGGTGAGGCTATAGGCATGTGATAAAGAGTCACTGGAACTCCTGTTTCATTTGCTTTGCCTCTCTTACTGATTTTATTTGTGCCTCATTTACACTGAGAGCAATCCAGCTAGCTTTCACAAACACCTCCTCCTCCTATCCACTTCACTACACTAAACATGCACACCACACTTCATTCCTCCACACCAAAATTGAATCAAAATGATGAATTTTAACCCAGCCTCGGAGTCCCCAGGGAGGGGGGACCATAAATGCCCCCACACCCGCCCGACCTTCCCCTGACGACCCCACAAAATTACCTGGACCTCGGCCTGTTACTCTTTCTATTAATTTCTGCAACATTCGCAGACTTCCCTCTAAATTCCACTCTGTTGAACACCATCTCTCCTCCTACAAACCTGATCTTCTTTTCCTCACCGAAACCGATCAGGTGTCTGTAGCAACATCCAGCAGCCCCTTCTCTGTATCCTCCTACTTTCTCTATCGATCCTAGTTTCAAAGCCAAAGGTGGATGTTGTGCATATGTGCACAACAAACTCACTTGCTGTCGTGTTCCCGATTTCGACTCCTCTGAATTCTCAACTTTATGGCTCAAACTTTCCTGTCATTCTCTTACTAAATATTTCTGTGCTGTCTATCTTTCCTCTAACTCTACCAACTTTCTCAATTTCTTTGACTATCTAAACTCTACAGTGGAACACATTCTATCCATTTCTCCTTTCTCAGAATTCTCCATCTTAGGAGATTTCAACGTTCACCACCGCCAATGGCTCTCCTCTCACACTACTGACCAACCTGGTGAACAAGCCTACATCTTTTCTATCCTAAATGACCTAGAGCAGTTAGTTCAGCAACCCACCCGTATCCCGGATCGCCTCGGAGATCGGCCCAACATTCTTGACTTGTTTCTAACTTCTAACCCTTCTTCTTATACTGTCGATCTTTTCTCTCCTTTGGGGTCCTCCGACCATAAACTTATCTCTGTCACCTGTCCTATCTCTCCAGTACGGCCACCCGATCCTCCTCGCCGGCGGCGCTTGTGTCACTTTGGCGCTGCCGACTGGGAGGCTCTCCGGCAGTACTTCTTTGATTTCCCATGGAATAATTTCTGCTTCCGTGGCTCTCTTTCTCTCAGACTAATGCAAAAAAATCCTGGTTTACTCACGCCTGTTCTACTGCTGTCCGCAATAAGGAGGAAGCATTCAAACGGTACCGACGCCTTAAAACTCAAGACTCTCATTCTTCCTATGTTTCTGCCCGGAATTAAGCCAAATCTGTTCTTCGACTTGCCAAACACTCTTTCATCAATAATAAATGCACTGAACTATCCAACTCTAGCTCTTCCCAAGCTTTCTGGCATCTAGCCAAAAGCATCTCCAACAATTTCTCTTCCTCGTCTTTCCCTCCCCTTTCCCACTCTGATGGCACAACCATCACTTCTTCCTCTGAGAAAGCTAAACTCTTTGCTCAAACTTTTGCTAGAAGCTCCACCTTGGATGATTCCGATGCTATTCCTCCCTCTCCACCCTCCTCTCTCTTACTTATGCCTAATATCCTAATCTCTTCTAAAGATGTACTTTCTACCCTCTCTGGGCTTAATACTAAGAAAGCGTACGGTCTGGACGGTGTTCCTCCTGTTGTACTCAAAACCTGTGCTTCCGTGCTGACTCCCTGCCTAGGCAAACTCTTTCGTCTCTGTCTATCCTCTAACGTCTTCCCTTCATGCTGAAAGTTTGCTCTCATTAAACCTGTCCCAAAGAAGGGTGACCGCTCTCAATTGCTCTCATCTCTTGTATTTCTAAAGTTTTTGAAGCTATTCTTGCTTCCAAATTTCTTAAACATTTCTCTTCTCATAATCTGCTCTCAGATCGCCAGTATGGCTTCCTTAAGGGTCGCTCTACTGGTGATCTTTTTTTCATATCTCACTAACTCTTGGTCATCCTCCTTTCGAGACTCCGGTGAGACTTTTTCTATTACACTAGACATATTGAAAGCCTTCGATAGAGTCTGGCACAAATCTTTAATTTCTAAGCTACCCTCCTTCGGTTTCTATCCCTCCATCTGTGCCTTTGTCTCTAATTTCCTTTCCGGCCGTTCCATAGCTGCGGTTGTGGACGGCCATCACTCACTTCCTCACCCTATAAACTCTGGTGTTCCTCAGGGCTCTGTCCTATCTCCTATTCTCTTTCTAATTTTCATAACTGATCTTCTCAACTGTACCTCAATTCCCATCCATTCATACGCAGACGACTCATCCTTACACTACTCCATTAGTTTTTCAGAACACCCCAGCCAGCAATCCCTCAACAACAAATGTAATGAAGCCATAGAACACTTAAATTCTGATCTAACTACTATCTCCAATTGGGGCAGAGAAAACCTTGTTACCTTTAATGCTTCCAAAACCCAATTTCTCTATCTATCTACCTGTCCGTAACTCCCATCGGACTATCCCTTATTCTTCAACAATACAAAAATCAATCCTTCATCTTCTCTCAATATTTTTGGTGTCTCTTTTTCTTCTTCTCTCATTTGGAAGGACCATATTACCAATCTTGCTAAGGCAGCCTCCCAGAAGCTGGGTGTGCTCAACAGCCTTAGGGGATTCTTTACCCCTGCACAGCTTCTTGCTCTGCACAGGGGCATAGTGCGTCCTTGTATTGAGTATTGTTCACATGTGTGGGGAGGTTCCTCTCACACTGCTCTCCTAGACAAAGTTGAAAGGAAGGCCTTTCGTATCATTAACTCCCGTCCACTCACCAACTCTCTGCAATCTCTCTCTCTCCGCCGCAATGTTGCATCTCTCTCGCTATTCTATCGCTACTATAATAATCAGTGTTCCTCAGAGCTTTCCCAGTGTATACCACCTCCTTTATGTAGGGCACGTGGTACCCGTCTTGCAACACAATCCCACCCCTACTCTGTGCAACTCTCCAACCCAAGAGTGAAATGTTACTCTCAAACTTTCTTCTATTCAACAGCTGAGCTCTGGAACTCTCTCCCAGAATCAGTCTTTCCCTCTTCCCATGACTTAAATTGCTTCAAACTCTGTGTGTCCAGGCATTTTGGCTCGAACGTCACTTGATTTTGGCCCTGTCACTCTTTCAACTATGGGGGAGGCACTCGCTATAGGCAGTTCTGCCTTCTGCCCCCCTCACTCACATAGAAAAAAGAAAAAAAATTGTTTTTACATCTGAATCCCGGCAACAACCGGAAGAGATGGAGGTCACAGAGCAAGAGCCGGAAGACGTAGAACAATTGTCTTCAGCTCAGCCTGGGCCAGTTGAGGAAGGGTCAGAGGTAGGGTCTGAGTCATCCAAAGGTTCACAAAAATATTTCACCAGGGAGGATCTAGATTACATTCTCCATAATATAATGCAAAAATATACCCTACCACCTAAGTCACAGGAAACTCCCACAGCTATACCGGGAGCTCTATTGTGCGACCATTAGTGCCATCTAGAGTCGTTGGTCCATCTAATTTGCCTCCCTCCCTAAGTAACGTAACTCAACCTACTGCTTCCACTAGTAGTGTGCAAAGTCCGGCCTTAACCACCACTAATGTGCGTGTAATTACGGACATTAATCCCCCTCCTTTAGAGAAGGTACCGATAAAGAAAAGCCCTATGCCTCTTCTTTACGGACCAGATTGTTCATGGGTGACTATCATGGCTTCAAATCCATCTGTAGCACAAACGACAATCGCGGGGGAGCTCCCAGTCCCTAGTGACTGGGTAATCCAGATGAATACGAGTAGAAACTTAAGGGCAAAAGACACACAGGGTCAAATTTTGGATGTTGCTGTCAAAACCATCCCCAATGTTTATTCTTATGAGTATTTCGTGTATTCCCCCACACAGGCTATTCCTCCTGCCTCCTCTGCACGACTATTTGCGGATTGGTCCAAGGCTGACGGCATGAACGACATCAAAGTCTTAGCCACGCTCACGCCGGATACACTTCCGGTGAGTGATCAGTCCGGGAATCCGGTCCTGCAGGTGGGACAGGTAGGCTCAGGCCCTTTGGTGGACTGGGAGATTGAGGCACAACAGTTTGCGGCTACAATAACATCAAAATCCTCCCACCAAATCCCTCAGGAGAATCATAGTTGGTTCTCATTGCCCATCAAAAAAGCCGGAGGTGTTCCCCCTGCTAGTTTTGATTTCCTTGCCGCCCCTAAATTAGCTTTATGGGACGTACAGGAGCCCTTTTCAACGCCTCCTCCGGCACATCTGGACAGAGATTTCAAATTGAGACATAAAGCTTTCAGGCTCTTCTCCCAGTTCTTACTCAGTCGCCAAATAGCCCAATCACTTACTAGAACAATTGATGCTATAAATGACACAAATATTAAGAAAGCCACAGATTTGTCATGCCGGCTCCTATTACAGAACTGAATACAATCTCTGGGTGACGTCAGGATAGCCTTGTTGGAGGCTGTCCGTGCACGCCAAGACTTGAGAGTCTACATAGTGAAGATATTACCGGAAGACATTGGTCGCCGGGTAATCCTTTCACCAGTGTTGACGCCCTCTTTACTTTGCCCCAACACTTGGAAAACAGTCTTCAATATGGTAGATACTGTCAAGCATGGTGCTTCCCAGGCTAGGAAGGATCATTTTAAGAAACCTTATTCTAAGCCCAAGAGCAGTGTGAAACCCTAACCTAGTGGGTCTAAGCCCTTTCAGAGCCATAAATCACCTCCACCACAAGGAAGCTGCAAGCACCCCGCCCAAGTATCAGCAGGGAAAACAGTCGGGTAAATGGCACAAGCATCAATCAAAACATAAATCAGGTCAGGGATCGACATCTGTCAAACCTAGTCAGCCGTCTAATCCTACCCCACCACCATAAAAAAACTAGTCATATCACAAACTCTCTCACTCCCGGGGCCTGTCGTGGGCGAGTTGGATATGAGGGTAGTTACGCCGGACAAGCCCAGTCAACGAACTGGGTCATTCCGGGCGTGTCACCGGGCTTAGCCCCGGCGAACTTGGGCACGGACAGTGGTACGCAAGGGCATAATCTGGCGGTGGCTCCGGCGACCTCGTTTACGTCAACCACTAGAAATAAATTGTGTGTCTTTAGAGGTGGAGTCACTAGTCCAGGAAATGATCACCAAGCATATCTTGTCCCGGTCAATCCAACTTGCCCAGTTTACATGTCCAGACTTTTTCTCGTACCAAAGAGGGACAGTATTCAGATGAGACCGGTCGTAGACCTATCTTGTTTGAATCGACACATTCACAACACATCGTTCAGGATGCTCACTGTGAATCATATCAGGCTAACTCTTCCGCCGCAAGGTTGGATGTGCTCGTTAGACCTGACAGAGGCCTATTGGCACGTCCCGGTAGACAAAAGGTTCCAAAAATTCCTCGCTTTGAGGATAGAGCATCAGACTTACGTCTTTCAGAGAATGCCATTCGGGTTGAACCTTGCACCGAGAATATTTATTAGTGGCCCCTTCATCATTGACGATGCGCCTTAAAATTGTTTATGGCCAATCTTTGAACTCAAGCTTGCCTTTCAAACTTCCCGCCCAGGAGAGAACAAAATACGATTGCCACACATCGTGAGCGAAACGCTCTAAAAAAACACTCACGGACTCGTCCTATATGATGTGGGTACTATTATATAAAAAATAATAGAAAAATTTAAATTAAACTTGATCTAGCCTTGCGCTTATCATGCGTCTGCTATCTCCGCATGCTTCGCCCCGCCCTTCGAAGCGATCTCTCGTCCTTACTTCTCCTGTGCCCGGACGAGTCGGACGTGTCTCGAGGGCGTTCCAGCTCTCCTTTTATCTTCATCCTACCCTTGGACATGGTGAGTCTTTTGCTCATATGTACATGCTAAGTGCTGAGGATAGGTAGCTTATAAACTAGGAGTAGGCTGTGTACGTCCTTTCTCTGGCCCTGGAGACTGTTTTCCGGGTACTTAGTAAAGGCGAGTGTGTTAGACGGAGCCCTCGTTGTGATAAGGCGAGGCTCCCACGTGCTTTTTTCATTACCCTAGCTCATTGTTAGTTCGCTTGTTAGTCATGAGGCTTCTTTTAGTGAACCGGGGCCTGTTGTTCGGTCCAATTTGGGTGTGCAACAGTATGCTCTACACGTGGGCTAGTGCATTTTAGATTTTCTCACTTAGCTGAGGGGTCTTGCACGGAGCCATGCTGCTCTTCAACCTACGCTTCTTGATCGCTACATGTTAAGATTGGTCTACGCTGGAATGCAGGTTTGTGCTATTATTATTTATATCATTGACATCTGCCCCCATCTAGTTGGCCTCATGTAGGTTGTATACTTATGGCTAGGAAGTGTTATTTATTGATTGTGTATTATTCATAAATAACTATGCCATATATGCGCACATTGGGTTATCTATTCTGGGAGGTATGGCCCTTCCGGCGGGATTTGTAGAAAGTGAGACTTAGTCAACGTGCCTCTAGTTGCTTCAAGCGGTTTCCCTGCCGGGAGACTTCCGGAAACATCTAGAGCTATGTTATATTCAGATTATCCTTCTTTGGCACTGGATAGGTTGGATTTTGTCTGTTTTGTTTACGGCGTCTAGTCTAATTTCGGCTTGACCAACATTTTTACTATACTTGTTTTTTGGGAGAGTCCGGCTACCCGCCTCCCCTAAAACAATGTTTCCGCCTCATAAACTTAACGGAGAAAACATTCGTTGCTTGGTACTGTCAGAACGTTCTCCTGGTGGTTATAAAGTGGGGAGCCACTTCCGCCGGGAATCTAAACAGCTGAGCCGAGAAACGAACTCACCCATTCCTATCTTGAAGCATCTCAGTAATCTGTGTAGCTTATATCGGGGCATTGGTCCGCCGCGGGGTAAAGACAATAGATTCACAGTAGCGTTGGTCGCCGGATCATGTTCTTTCTTAAAATGGGATTAGGTCAGTGTTGGTCACATAGGTAAGAAGTTATATACACCAGTAGCACATGGGAGGCTACTCATTACTCAGTTACATTTCTTGGGAATGTATATAACGTAAGGTGAACCAAGATTGTATAGTGTTATTCAAGTCTTTTTTCTCTTTATTGTTGGAGATATTTTAATATTTTAGCGTTTCCAGCCTAGCGTGTCCTTATGAGCATTGATTCTTGGAATTTTCTCACCTTCAGGTTAGCAGTCTGGACACCTAGGAGGATCTGCATCTCCCTGGCGGGAGGGAGCCATGGATAAGAGTGCTTTTGCGTTTTGCTCCGCCTTGGGGTGCAAAAATTTAGCGGTCATTGGTCATCTTTTGTGCGTTAAATGTGTGCCGTGTTTGGACAAGTCTCGTGGCCGTTGGTTAACCAAATCATGCCCCACGTGTTCTGTATTACGTAATGCCTTTACAGGGTTCTGATAGCAGATAAGTGATTTTTTAACGTAACAACGGACAAACGCTTCTGTTCAAATAAATAATCTAAGTATTTGAAGACCAGGGCACCTGAGGCATCGGTTTGCCCTGACTACAATCCAGTTCGTAAAAGCTTTCCAATGTGATTGATATTGCCTCCTGGTAGATAAAGTATATTGGTTCATAAGTTTACTAGTGACACTTTCCCCATACTGAGCTAGCCATTTGGCATTGTAAATGTCCAGAAGGCAAAATTGAGCGAGGTCTGAAGGTTGCCAATCATTTCTAAGTGGAATGCGGAAACCGGGAGTGACACCGGGTCCTTGCACCATTCGTTCAACTGGTGGTACCATACCTGAGCCGGCCATAATGGCGCGATCATCGAGACTAAGCCCTGGTAACCTCTTAGTTTGTGAATTACCCTGCACATTAGAGCAGAATCTGGTGGAGGAAATAGATAGATTGAGTTCCACTTGTTCCAGTCCACCAATAACGCATCTGGTCCCCCCGCCAGAGTTACCCCTTGGCGGGTCAGGAAGAGAGGTAGCTTGTGAGTCTCCTCGGATGCGAACAGATCCACTTGTGGACGGTAAGGCTTGGCAATCACCTTGTCGAAGACGGTTTGTTTGAGAGCCCATTCTACTAAAGTGCTCCGTCGCCGGGACAGCGCATCCGCCCAGACGTTCGACACGCCTGGGAGGTATGAAGCATGCAGATGAATGCTCAGCGATTCGGCTAGAGCAAAAATCTGTTCTGACACTACTAGCAACTCTCGAGACCTCACTGAACCTTGTTTCTGAATGCAATGGACCGCAATTAAGTTGTCCATCCGAAACGCTATTGATTTCCCTTGCAATGACGAGCTGTGGGCTTGGGAGAAAATATAGAGGAACTAGAAGCTCTTGTTTGTTGATGTGCCATAGCTCGTTCTGGGCCCAAGTACGGTACCCTGCCCTTGATGGCCTAGATTGGACTGATACCCCCACCCTAGTGTTCCAGAAGCGTCTGTGTCTACCCATACCGAAGGAGGAGGAGAAACCCATGTTGTCAGAGAGTACAGTGTTTTGGTCTTCGCCCAGACCGACAGTAAGTTGTGAATTAATCGAGGAATCGGCTATAGTTTTCCCGCCGGCAGTAGTGGGAATAATTTGTTGCCTTCCATCATTAATCTTTTTACTTTCAACCGGCCCAACTTCACAGTTAATTAGATCCAGTTGAGTGAGCCGACCAGGGAGTCCCACGTCTTCCTTGTCGTATTCAGACTGTGGAGAAAACGAAACAGTTTCCTGCGAAATCTGTGGCGATTTTCCACACTCTGAGTAAGAGTCAGATTGGCGGTATCCCAGACCAGCCCTATCCACTGAATTTCCCATGTAGGAACAAGAAGAGACTTTGCCAAGTTCACCTTGAACCCTAGGGTTTGTACATGATTGATTACTTGTTGGATATGATTGTGAGATTATTTGTGACATAACTCTCTTGACTCCGCCACCACTAGCCAGTCGTCTAGATACCACAACACCATTATGCCCTGGTCCAATAATGGTAGAAGTGTTTGCCAGACTAATTTTGTGAAGATTCTCGGTGCCAGGTTCAACCTGAAAGGCAGTCTCTGAAAGACATAAGTCTCTTGCCTGACCCTCATGGCGAGGAACTTTTGGAACCGTTTGTTGATAGGGACATGCCAATAGGCGTCTTTGAGGTCTAAGGAGCACATCCAACCCAACGGCGGAAGTACCAGCCTGATTTGTTTTACTGTAAGCATTCTGAAGGATGCATTTATGATGTAAGTGTTCAGACGCGAGAGATCCACTACTGGTCGCATCTGCACACTGTCCCTCTTTGGCACTAAGAAAAGTCTGGAGGTGAACACTGGGCAAGTTGGTTCTACTAGGGCAATGACCTTCTTTGAGATCATTTCTTGGACCAGGGCCTCCACCCCTGGCGAAACATGGTTGTGTTCGAGCACCCGACGCAGTCGAGGTCGCCGGATCCACCGCCAGGTGATACCTTTGGTTACTACAGTTCTGGCCCAGGTTCGCTTGGGCCAGGCTCTGTGGCATACTTGGAACGACCCCGTCTGCAGACTGGGTCCGTTTGGTGGAGCAACTCTCGAATCCGACACGCCTAAGCACGGCTCCGGGAGACAGAGAGTTTGGTTGGCTAGTTTTTTGGAGGGGGTGGTGGGTTGGTATCAGATGGTTGGCTAGTTTTGGCTGACGTCTGTCCCTGGTTTGGTTTGGGGTGTGACTTACCTCTATAACCTGAGTATTTACCTTGTTTGGGCTTTTGCTGACTACCTCCCTGCTGTGGAGGAGGCCTGGGATCCCGAAAAGACTGTTTAGCATGAGGGGGTTGTGACTTACCGCCGCTTTTGGGCTTATTGAAAGGTTTCTTAAACTGTTCCCTCTTAGCCTGGGAGGTAGTCGGCTTCCACCCATCTACCAGATTGAAAACTACACTCCACGTTTCTGAACTGAGGAGGGAGGCAGTTAAGACTGGGGAAAGAGTCACCCGGCGACCAATATCTTCCGGTAACTTCTTTACTAAAAACACTCTGAGGTCGTGCGGGACCTCACCGCTTCCATGATAGCTACCCTAATGTCACCCAGGGATTGTATTGAATTATGTAATAAAATCCTACGTGACAGGTCTGTGGCTTTTCTCACATTTTGATCTACAATGGCCGAAATAGTCCTAGCTAGGGATACTGTAACCTGGCGAGTGACAAGGTATTGTGAGAACAATCTGAAGGCTTTGCTTCTTAACTTAACCCTCCAGACCCGGCGCCCTTAGCTCGCGACTGTACTGTGTTCCCGGGTGTTTTGACGATTATTGGGCTATGTTCACTCACCTGTAACTCGATAAATAGGGCATGTATTGTTATGAATAAAAAATTAAATGTTCCAGAAACCTTCTTCTGTAAAATGCCGTTGAGTAGAGGTCTCTAGCCCCAGTGGTTGCATAATGGCGAGCGCGGGAAGTAGAGTGATTTTCGGCGGCAAATTCTTCCCGCGTTCGGATGCGTCGCCCCGGCCCCGGCTACCACGCACCTAGCCGCTCGTTGCGCCAGAGTGTTTGCCTCCCATAGACGACTTTAGTGGTTGATATTGACAATGTGAAGGTTTTTTGATATCTTTATAGTTATTTTGAGGCCAATTATATAAAGTATGTATATTAGGGTATCACTGTCACTAATATTGCTCATTTTCACTCGATACCGTACGTTTTATTAGTAATTGAGGTAGGTTATTGTTATATTAGGCACTGATTATTCGTTATCACAGGTGTTTATTATACTTTGGCCATCAAATATTAGGTCTTGTGTCACTTTCACTTTGGTAAATATGCTTTAGAGAGTGTCACTGTCACTGATAATGTTCATTTTCACTCGATACCGTACGCTTTATTAGTAATTGAGGTAGGTTATTGTTATATTAGGCACTGATTATTCATTATCACAGGTGTTTATTATACTTTGGCCATCAAATATTAGGTCTTGTGTCACTTTCACTTTGGTAAATATGCTTTAGAGAGTGTCACTGTCACTGATAATGTTCATTTTCACTCGATACCGTACGCTTTATTAGTAATTGAGGTAGGTTATTGTTATATTAGGCACTGATTATTCATTATCACAGGTGTTTATTATACTTTGGCCATCATTTATTAGGTCGTGTGTCACTTGCACTTAGTTATATGCTTTGTAAACGTTTTATATACAATTTATTGTGTCTTTTTTCACTGATTTATATATTTCTATAGGTTCTAATCATATGAATGTCACTTATTATATACATATGTGTCACTTTCACATATTATTATGGTGTAATTGTATTTGTATAAATGTTCTCATAATACATGACTTTTGTATTACAATAAATTGTTTTACTTCCACTTTTTGCCTATATATATACATATTGTCACTGTCTATGGTACTGTCACCATGATTATTAGAACTCCTGCTTGGAGTGGTAATCAAAGAAGCACCCTTCAGCACAGATTGCCACCTTGCACTCCACACACTCCAGGGTGGACTTTTTATCTGAGCCTGGTGTTTTAGCAGACATGGTACCGCTTCTGCTGCTTTCTTCCTGCTGCTGTCTGAGGCAGGGAAATGAGCCTGTGCATATTCATGTAATATGCACAGTGCAAGCGGTGAGTAGCGGCGGGCCCAGCATGTGCCACTGCCCTCTGTGGCGTAGCATACTTCTCCAGGAGCTCCTTCAACACCTGCTATTGGAACCTCTGCAGGCTATTGAACTTCCTGGGTGTGTTCTCATTCCGAAGCTTGTAGATATTGTAAGCGTTCAGAATGGACATGTCCACCATGTCCAGAAAGAACTTTTTATACCATTTGCACGAGGTACGCAGACAGTCAATGAAGCCTATCTGCATGTCCACCAGCCTCATGTTGATGTTGTAGTCCATGACAGCATCGAGCTTGGTCACCCTGGCCTGGGTGCGGCGATCCACCTTGCCAGTCTCCACCATTTCCCCCTTGTGGACGGTGGTCAGGAGGTTGACCTTCCGCTGGTCATGCCAGTGGATAGCCAGAATGGGCCCCGACTTCTTCCTGAACACATCGCCTGTTTTGGTCTTTGGAGGGAAAGGTGGCATGCCCTTCCTTCTCCCTCGTACTGTACCTACAGTCCCCGTCTTGCGCTCATGGAGGTACTTTGAGAGAATGGGGGACGTGTAGTAATTGTCCGTGTAGAGGACGTGATTCTTGTGGAAATAGCGGTCCACCATGGCTTGCACCACTGCTCCGGCAAAGCCAATGAGGGGGTCCACAAGCACGTCCCCTTCCTTTCCGCTGTAGACCAGGAAGTCCAGGACATTGCCAGTTCGGCAGTCGCACAGCACAAAGAATTTGATGCCAAAGCGATGTCTCTTTAAGGGGATGTACTGCCGGAAGCTGAGCTTTCCCCGGAACAGCACAAGAGACTCGTCAATGACGACCTTGCGGAAGGGCTTGAAGTAGGAGAAGCGGTGTCGCATCATCTCGTACAACGTCCTAATCTTCCACAGCTTGTCTGGGCAGTGGACGTCGGTGTTGGTGACAAGATGGAGCGCTGCGAGGATGTCAAGGTACCGGTCGCGAGACATATATTTCCCGAAGGCAGGGGTGGATATGAGATCATTGGTGATCCAATAGTCAGGCAACCTATGCTTCTTGACATGAGGCATTAGCATGGTGAGTGCCAGGAAGACCATGAACTCGTGATGAGTCACTTCGGTCCACTGCCTCATGTGGCCCTTGGTCACCTTGTCAAACATGTGGACCTGGAATTGGTGCTGCTTGTTTGTCTCCTTGATGACAAATCCGGTAACCTCCTCATCAAAAAAGGCCTCAAAAAGCTCATGTGGTGGAGCATTGGAGCCTGCGGGAAATTTGGGGTAATTCCTGAACCCTACTGTACCTCATCAAAAGCTGGCACATCAGGGTTGTAATCTTCCCCGTCAGCCAGGTCTTCCCACTGGAAAACGTAGAATGGGTTTTGGCGACGCACACTAGGAGCTCCAGGTGGTGGCTCAGCACGCCCACGGTCAACTCGGGAGGCACGCGCCCTAGGGCGGCCAGGGCGGGCCACAGCACGATGCCCCCGGGCGGAGAGGATGGGTTGAGGGTCGTCCATGTCCATGTAGTCGTCGTCAGAGTGGTCATCTTGCCCTGACAGTGGACCTATATAGTCATGGCCAGAGTCATCTGTGAGGTGCCCTTCACCGTCAGTGTCCCCCACATAATCTGGCGGGGAACGAGTGATGCGTGGGCGGCGTGCGGGGGGGCAAGGTGGGGAAGGAGTGGCAGGTGAGGCTATGTCCCCCCGAGGTTCTGGGCTCCTTTGCCTGCAACGAGTGGCAGGAAGCAATGTTCCACTGTCACTAGGCCCAGGTATTGGTGATGCGAGCTCAAAAACTTCGTCAGGCACACATGTTGGAGGCTGGAGAGGTGGAGGACCGTGGGGAAAGTTGCGGGGGCGTATGGCTGGGGCCGGCAGGGGTGGACGCCGCGGGAGCCTCGAACAAAGCCCGCCTAGTTTGCTGTCCTTTTTTTATATATTGCCTGCCTTTCCCCTTTTCGGCAGCAGTATGTCTCCTGTCGGGGGACCTAGGAGGCAAATAGGCCGAAAGTGGGGGGTCCTCAACCCTTGGCAGTGGTGGGGGTGGTGGGGAAGAATGGGGGGCGCCCGGGTCATCTTGGGTGGCTTGGGTAGATAAGGGAGACAATGGCGGGCGAGATGAGTCACCACGCTCACCCTCACTCACAGCCTCATCCTCACCAAGTCTTTAGGCTTCTTCCCTGGCTAATGCGGCCGCCTTCTCAAGTACCTGCTTCTTATAAAAGCGTAGCTTGAAAGGCGATTTAGCTGGCGAAGGGCTTGGAGTCGTGTCACTCAAGTGAAACTTGGAGATTGACCTTGAGCTCTCCCACTCACTCACTTTCCCCACTTCACTCTCTTCACCTTCAACAGCTTCCGCGAAAGCTGTTACATCACCTTCAACACTCTCATCACTCTCATGTTCACTCGCAAATCCCCTAAATTGCGTATCATTGTCACTGTCATCGCCATAATCACTCGACTTATAATTTGACGATTTATCACTGTCTTCATCATCAACAATATGCTCTCCTTCAGCACGCTCATAAAGTCTAAATGTCTCCTCAATACCTCCTGGAGATAACACATTTAGGCGGTGTCGTCTGCGTAAGACGCGACGAGCTTGGGCAGGCGTCGTAGGGAGCACGGTATCGGACACAGCGGAATCACTTATTGGCGTACTATCCATGATGGCGTCAGGGTAGAGACTGATGCCGTGGCGTAGTTCACGTCTGGTGGCGCTGTCTACCACCCCACAACAAAAATTTACGTGCGTCATTCGAAAGCATATACACAAGCACCCGGAGCCTCAGAGCCCTACCGGGTTCCGCGGGGGGTGTTTGTTATGGGTGCCTCAGAGCCCAACCGGGTTTGGAGGGTTTTAAAGTCCCTATCCAGATGGGCTGGGGGTGGGGTACAAAAAGGGTCATCCAATTGGTGAAGAGCCAGTTTGGGGGCCGCCAAGAAAGCAAATAAGGCTGGCGGCACCCCCTCTGCCTTATGAACAGGTAATGAGAACCACGCATGCAACTCCTGAGGGATCTGATGGGAGGTTTTAGATGTAATGGTAAAAGCAAATACCTGCACCTCCGTTTCCCAGTCTACCCAAGGACCCAAACCTACCTGCCCCATCTGCAGGACTGGTGCATGTGACTGATCAAGTACCAGAACTGTAGCCAGTTCCGGCGTGAATGCATTCAAAGCTTTAATGTTATTAACGCCATCTGCTTTGGACCAGTCTGCAAAGAGTCGTGCAGTTGAGGCCGGCGGTACTGCCGGGGCAGCTGAGAACACAAAGAAATCAGCATTATATGTACTAGGTGTGGCCCTAATAGAAACGTCCAGTAATCTCCCTACCTCATCCTTGGCTCTGAGCTTTCTATTCTTGTTGATTTCAATAGTCCACTCAATAGGAACCGATAGATCCCCTGAAATAGTGGGTTGTGCTAGGAAAGGTTTCAAAGGTAGTGTCTGAATCCAAGAGCAATCCGGCCCGTAGAGGAGAGGCACAGGGCCTTTCCTCTGTGGTGCCTTATCTAAGGGGGGAGGAGTGATGTCAGAAATTACTCGCACATTAGTGGTAGTCATAGTAGCCGGCACTGTGGTGCCAGCCGCCGTGGATGTTGTCGGGGGTAAAACCGAAGCAGGTAAAGAGGACTTAGGGGTGGGAAAACCTGAAGGCTCTAACAGTCTTATTGTGGAGCTACTTGGGGTAAATAACGGTTGACTAGAGTGAGGATCAGGAGAGGAAGAGACATGGTACTGCTGCATGACCCTATGCATTATATCACTTATCTCCTCCGTGGTCACGCACTTACTATGGGAACCCCTGGAAGATTGGGAACTAGCTTCTGATCCGTCAACCATTAAACTTTGAGCCGAGGATACATTAACTTCCTCCGGCTCTTCATTAAACTCAAGCACGTCCGGTTCCTCATTAACCTCAAGCACTTCCGGTTCCTGCTCTGCGCCCGGAGGTTGTTCCTTCGGCGGCCGAACCAAATCCGGGACTGATGAGGGTAAAACTTCACTGTTAAGACTCTCCCTATCTGTTCCCTGGCTAACTCTCCAGCACCCCTGTTCGCTCGCCGCAGGTGGCTGGGAGTCCTGAATCACCTGAGAGCTGTCAAAAGAATGAGAACCTGATGGTAAACCTCTATAATGATCTGCTAATACCCTACTTGGTCCAGCTGCTTTGGCTTTGCGTGGTACCTGAGTCAACTTTGGAATAGCAAAAATTAAGTCCTGTGGTACACTTAATGACTGTTCGTGATAAGGGCTAGGTTCTAAGTCCTCCACCCCCACCTCTGAGTTGCCGGATTGGACGGTTGGCGTGGTGGAGGTAGGGGTAGAGGGTGGAGGTGGCCCAGTAACCTTCCGGCTACTATTATGTTTCGTAGTGGCCGGTGTCCTCTTGTCCTCCCTACGGCGTTTGGTTGATCTGGACGACTCCGCCGATGAGTGCCTAGACTGCTTTCTGGGAGATCTCGACCGTGACCTTCACCTTTGCCGTGGGGAAGGCGACCGCCTCCGCTTGGTCCGGTCGGTGGGGGTAGCCTCGGTAATGTCACTCTCATTGCCACTAGAGCTACTCACTACCACTTTTGAAAGGGTTTTAGATTTAGTAGATTTAATAGGAGCCGACTTAACCAGAGGTGACTTTATGATTAATTGTTCCCACAGGGTATCATCATCGCAATGAGGGGCCTTATGGGCAATATCTTTAGCATAAGAGTTGAAAATGTTCTTTATCTCTTGCAATGCCGCTAAGCATGACAGGTCTTTCTTAGTGAGAAGCGCCGCCTTTAACTCAGAACAGACAGAACAACGCTTAGACACCCACAAGGCTTGAGAACGATCGAGGCATTTCACGCATCTAATGCAAAGTTTGCGAGCAAATACAGGCAATAATGAGCAAGTAGGAGTAGCGCACAGCTCAAACAGAGGCATGATGGAAAAAAGGGTTCCCCCCCCCCCCCGCCGGAATCAGCCACCCACCAGCCGCCGGGTTTGTTGTCACTGAGGCACTGGGTTTTATCTGGAAAATAAAATTTCCAGGAATCAATGCTCATAAGGGTAACCTGCGAGGTGTTAAGACATCCTACCTCAAGTCCGCCGGAAAATTAGCTATAGCCACAGCTACTCTAACCTTCCGCTGGACTCGACCATGGAAAAACTGAGGTTTCTCCGTTTAAGCTAATTGGACTGCTTACCTGTGACAAAGTGTCACTGGCCCTAGTGACCTTAAGTGTTTAACTATCCGTGACTATTGAAATAGAAAGGTAGGTAACGTGCTTACAAGACGTATCACAACACCTGCACACTAGACTGGAACGCCGGGCGAAGGAAGTCTTGCCGTATGACAAATTGGTCAGGGCGAGTCCCCTCGGCGGGCCGAGGTTGCTCCCGTAGGAATTTGCATTTTCCGCCGGAAGGATTGTGGTTCAGCGCACCACACCGGGACATTTGGTTGTTCCCTTACTCATCTGCGAGACGAGAAAACGGAGGCCCTATCCAGAAGGCCGCCGGAGAAAGAACAACCAAAAATGTTAGAGGGGGGGACTTATATGTAAATATTTCCCCCTCCAAAACCCCACATATATATATATATATAGGGACGTCTCCCAAGGGCCCCCCCAAAAAAACATGTAGAGCACACATGTAACACAATACCGGGGCACACATAGGCATAATCACAAATACATAGAATTTATAATCCTAAATTACCTGTAGCCTACATTGGAGACCCCTAAAGAGGCTGGCCACGGGGTCCGACGAAACATCACAGGGTTAACAGATGCTCCGACGATCCAGCAGCAGCAGCAAGCAGAGGGGGAGGCCCGCGAGAGGGGCCCAGAAACAAATACGGACTCTAGAAGGCTCCGCACTACGTACAGCCACCCTTGAACTAGAGCATTTGCTAACAAAAAAACAAAATATATGCAACTGAGTCAAAGTGACGGTCTGAAGCATACTCTTGCAGAATGTTATAATGCCTCCTAGCTATAATATCAAAAGCTAAAGGCGTAAAACAACACAACAATAACACACGTGGCGCGCGGATCCCGGGATACGGAGGCGCCTTGTTACAAAAGTACCCTAATTTACACACTTCCTGCAGTCGTACCAATGGGGCAGCCCGTGCTAGCTAATCTAAACCTTGTTCAATACAACGCAGATGTATACAAATGAGTATGGACTCACGAGAAGCGCAGGAACGACGAATGGCGGAAGGCGGACGCAAGTTATGAGGCTCCGGCATATGTTATGGGAATGGACAATTAATTCACGGAATATCGAGTGCATACGGGGCTAGCAAGAAGAGGAAGGATTTAGTGAAGTGTTTGGAGGATATATTGGTGTGGTGGAGGGGTGATATATAGTGTAATAAGAGTGTGTAGTGATGGGACAGCGGTAGTGTTGTGAGTTGTTGAGTTTGTAAATAAACATGGCGGAGGGAATTTCGGGTATGACGGAGGCGGAAGGAAGGTTACAACGTTTTCGGGGAATTAAGAGCACAGATAAGAAGTTAGAAGAGGTTAGTATTGTTGTGAAGGATTTGGAAAAGTGGATGAGTGATATGGAGAAATGGAAGGGGGATATTGGTGAGAAAGTTAAGGCACTGTGTGTAATGTGTGGTGTGACAGGTGGGGAAGGGAATAGGCCTAGCGAAGGAAGTGAATGCAGGCCTATTTTGGCAGTTAATGAGAGCCTAGAGATGGTATTGAAAAGGGTAGATGAACTGGGAGCAGAGAATATGGCATTGAAGGAGCAGCTGAAGGAATACGAAGGACGTTTCACGGAAGTAAAGGAGTCAACTGCATGGACGGTGTAGGTAAACAAAAAGTCAAGGATTTGGAGGATATTATGAAAGAGCAAAAGGAAGAAATGAATATGACCAAAAAAAAGTTTTGAGAGTGCAGTTGTAGGGGTCATGAAGAACAAGGAGAGTGTCGTGAGGGAGGCCATGGACAGGGATAGGGGTGTAATCTTGTATGGAGATATAGAGACTCATATGAATGATAATGGAGTGAGAAAAGTGAGGGATATGGAGACAGTGAAGGAGGTCATGAAAGGTGTGGATGAGGACGAATATGGATGGGAAGGGCAGGTGGAGGAGGTCAGTAGGATAGATAGATATAAAATGGGAGAGATGAGACCTATAAGGGTACAGTTTAAAACTAGGGTAGTGGCAGAGACTGTGACAAATTTTAGTTGGAGGCTAAATACAAATGATAAACTGAAACACATAAGACTAAAGAAGGAATTGAGTATAGAACAAGGAAAAAATTAAGGAATTACAAGAAAAGGCTGATGAAAATAATGGAAAGTTGGGTGAGGAGGATAAGAGAAATTTTTACTGGAGAGTGAGGGACGGAAAAGTGAGGAAGTGGTTTATAAGAGTAGAAGGGGGATCAGGGAGGCAGGGAAGGAAGAGAATGTGATGGGAGTTGTGACGGAGGAGGAGAACGGGGTGGAGGTGTCACAGGGAGAGACAGGAGACAAAGAGGCAGACCCAGTAGTGCTAATGGGGGAGTAGGGTACGGACTGGAGGAGCGGGATGGTGTAATTGCTGAAGGAATGGTAGATGGATTAAGGATTATGTTTAGTAATGTGGATGTGTTTACCCAGGACAAGAAAAGAGAACTGATAGGTTGCAGGATGAAGGGGAAAAACCTGATGTCATAGCCCTACAGGAAGTAAGACCAAAAAAATGCTAGAATTGAAAGGGAACTGGTGGAATATAGTTTGGAGGGTTTTGAGTTATATGAGAGAAATGCTATTAGAGCAGAGGTCGGAAGAGGACTGTTTATTTATGTAAGAAAAGAGCTCAAGGTTAATGAGGTGGATATGAGACAGCAGTATTGTGAGTATTTGTGTATTGAAGTAAAATGTGCAAGAGGATCAATTCTAATTGCCTCTATATATAGAAGCCCAAATAATAGCAGGGGAAGGGATGATAACCTACTGAAAGCAATGGAGCAGATAGATAATAGAGAGAACAAATATAAATTTTGATTGGAGATTTCAATTTGCCAAGGATCAACTGGGCAAATTGTACTACTCCAGCGGGACAGGGTAGCCTGGAAAATAAGTTTATAGAGAAAGTGAGAGATTGTTTTTTAACGCAACATATTGTAGAGATGACAAGATATAGAGATGGGACGCAGGGGAGTGTACTTGATTTGATTTTTAGCAATGAAGAGGATATAGTGGAACATGTTAATGTGGATAGCCCTATAGGTCGTAGTGACCATGCCTGTATAAGCTTTAGTTGTAACATTAAATCAGAGAGGGATAATAGAAGCAATAGAAAAATATACATGTATGATAGAGCAGATTATGAGCTGCTGAGACGGTGTTTGGACATTGACTGGGGGGAATACTTGAACGGTGAAGACGCTGAAGGAATGTGGAGGAAAATTAGAGTGAAACTGGAGAATGCTGTATCCAAAAGTGTACCAGTAAGGGAATATAAGGATAAAACAAAATTGAGGAAAAGAACTAACCCAGAATTGCCAATGACAAGAAAGCTTTGGATATTGATTAGAAGAAAGAAGCGATTGTGGGAAAGATTAAAATTGTTAAAAAAGAACAGGGGGTCTAGTATAGAAGCTAAAGAAGTGGATCTGGAACGCAGACAAATAAACAATAAAATAAGGTGGGAAACAAGGAGGGGGGGTGAAGGAGAGGGAGAGAGAGATAGCTAGAAATGTGAAGGATAATCCAAAAATATTATGGAAGTACATTCAGGAAAAGTTAACAAGAAGAGTAGGGATCCCAGAGCTGGTAGGGGGGTTGAATGGTGGGAGTAGAACGGAGACTGATAAGGAGAAAGCAGAGGTGCTGGGGAAATACTTTGGGGGGGTACTAACAGTGGAGTCGGAGGATGCAGTGCCTACTATTCCCAGCAAACAGGCACCGGCACTAGAACTAATAGAGTTTCCCATGCTAGAATAAGAAGGGCTATAGACAAAATGAACAGAAGTAAGTCACCGGGACCGGATGGGATACACCCAAGAATCATAAAGGAAGGAGGGGAGATGTTAGTAGAGCCATTGAAAATGTTATTTGAGGTATCGTTTAATACAGGACAAATCCCGATGGACTGCAGAGAGGCGAACATAACAGCTATATTTAAGAAGGGAAAGAGAAATGACCCAGGGAATTATAGACCAGTCAGTTTGACAAGTGTTGTGTGTAAACTAATGGAAACGGTAATTAGAGAAGGAATAACCAACTTTTCAGTGGGAGACAGTTCGGATTCTTGCCGGGGAGGTCGACGGTACTACAGCTAATTAAGGTGGTAGATGATTTGATGCAAATTCTAGAAGATGGTGATGTAATAGACGTGGTATATTGCGATTTTATGAAGGCCTTCGATAAGGTCCCACATAAAAGGTTAATAGAGAAAGTTAGAAGCTATAATATAGGGGAGAAATGTGTGAAATGGATAGAAGCCTTCCTGAAAGATCGGAGACAGAGGGTACTGGTGAATGGAATAGGCTCGGGGTGGAGGGAAATTACAAGTGGGGTACCTCAGGGATCTGTGCTGTTCGTTATATTTATCAACGACTTACCTGAAGTTATAACTAAAGGAAGTGAGGTATACCTGTATGCGGATGACACTAAGCTGTATAGAAGAGTGAGGAGTAAGGAAGATATGGGTTTGCTTCAAGGAGATGTGGAGGGCATGAAGGGATGGTCTGAGCATTGGTTAATGCCTTTTCATCCAAAAAAATGCAAGTACGTGCGGATTGGGACCAGCAAGATAGACAAGGTAGGATACAGTATGTATGAAGCGATGGAGGAAGTGAATGCAGAAAAGGATATAGGAGTAGTGATAGACAATAAGTTAAATTTCTCAGAACATTTAGCGGAAGAGATAAACAAAGCCAATAGAATTGTAGGGCTGATAAGGAGGACATTTGTGTCACTTGACGAAGAAATCTTCCGGAATCTCTATACAGCGCTGGTTAGGCCGCACCTGGAATATGCAAACCAGGTGTGGGCTCCATATATGGTAAAGGATATAGAAGCAGTGGAGAAAGTGCAGAGGAGAGCTAGCAAGCTGGTACCAACGTTGAAGAACGCGGGCTATGAGCAGAGGTTGAGGACACTGGCATATAGGAGAAAGAGAGGGGATATGATAGAGACTTTTAAGATAGTGTCAGGAAAGTACGATGAGGATGTGTGTGAAGGTATCTTCTTGATGCGGGAGGGAACAAGAATGAGAGGACACTCTAAGAAAATTTACAAAGAAAGAAGTAGGCTTGAGAAGGCAAAGAACTCATTTTGTGATAGAGTGGTAAATGAGTGGAACGCACTGCCCCAGTATGTAGTCGATTCCGAATCAATAAGGGAGTTTGAAAGTAATCTTGATAAAGCATGGGGAAGACAAGATTTGAAGTTTTATTATAAAACAAAAATACAGAATAGTAAAAATTTTGCGTCTGCTACCGCCGCCGCCAACACCGTGAACGACCGCAGCAGTGCAAGTACTGGTACTGAGCTGGATACACAGGCATAGTTTGCCTTTTTCCAGAGGATCTACTGTAAGAATACTGTAAGAATGAAGCTGGAGCACTGGGGGACACCCGCCCACCTGATACGACCGCGGAAGGGAGAAGGAAGTATGGCGACAAGGGAGCCTGCGCCTGGGTGCTGCACACAAGAAATCCATGCATGGAAAGCCATATAATATAACAGATATTAAGTTAAATTTTCTTTTTTATTTTCTACAAAGTTTTTTTTCTGTAGGGTACCCAATCATAAGGACGATTCCATAAGAGAATTAACCGTGCACTTATGAGAGTACTCCCTGACCCTTCCGCGCGGGAGATTCAAAACTGCTGCCGCGGGTGTTGAAGGGAGACTATTATATTAATAGGCAATATCGTCAATGATGAAGAGGCCACTATTAAATTTAGGGTCATGTGATAACCCATTCCTTAGACTAAGTAGGCCTAAGTCTAGTCAGGAAACTTTTTATTTTTATTTTTATACTTTATGTATGGCAATAGAGTATTAATTTATGCTCAATAATATTAAGGTTATTTATAAGGACATCGTACAAATTTATTTGTAATAGAGTACCTGTAGGCAATATATTTATATATGCCACCAAAGTTATCAGTATTTGTAATAGAGTACCTGTAGGCAATATATTTATATATGCCACCAAAGTTATCAGTATTTGTAATAGAGTACCTGTAGGCAATATATTTATATATGCCACCAAAGTTATCAGTATTTGTAATAGAGTACCTGTAGGCAATATATTTATATATGCCACCTAAGTTATCAGTATTTGTAATAGAGTACCTGTAGGCAATATATTTATATATGCCACCAAAGTTATCAGTATTTGTAATAGAGTACCTGTAGGCAATATATTTATATATGCCACCAAAGTTATCAGTATTTGTAATAGAGTACCTGTAGGCAATATATTTATATATGCCACCTAAGTTATCAGTATTTGTAATAGAGTACCTGTAGGCAATATATTTATATATGTTGATATGGGTATATATATCGGGTTCTTAATGAGACACACTGGATAGGGGTTCACATATATTGGGGGAGTCTGGTTACACGCTTCTTGTCGTCAAGGGAGGTTTAGGAAGCCATGCCTTGATATCGGCTCGCCTGTAGATTATATATTTAGCTTACAATATTATTACCAATATTGTAACATCCTCTCTCTTTTGAGAAGATAGCTACCAGTGAAATTGGTATTATAAGAATAATTATATTTTGACATTTTGAGGTCCCCTAGGATTATTAAGTAATGCTTATTCTATTATGGCACATGAGCTAGAGTAATAATAGTACCAATATGATTTATAAAATTGTACAGTACTATGATTTGTTAAGTTACTGGTACTGTACTGTATACAGTATGTTACCGGTACAGTAATTAGTATTTTTAGTACAGTATGGAATGTGATTAATTTTGTTAGAATATTAATCTATTAGTATGTAAATATGAGATATGAAGTAGATGAGGTATATTAGTCAAATCTATTGATATGGTATTACAAGACTAGGTGAGGTAGGTTAATTATTAGTTGATAATACTGTTCTACATGAGAATATCCACAAATAGTGAATATATATGGTATAAAAATATATTGTATACCCTTGTGCCAACTAAACATAAAGAATCTATTTTATGAGATTATATGGGATTAGTAATTGTTGGTATATTAGTAAAGTTAGTACATTAGAACATTAATATTCAATGTTCTGAAAATTACAAAATGTTTCATGCAAAGTTATTGGTTAAATCATGCAGGATTAGTAAATTAGTAACAAAGGTTATATGATTGACTTAAATTTATAGATCCTGATACCCAGTACCGTACTCAAAATCATCCAATCTCTTTCCTTTCGCATTACAATTTCTTTGCATACTGATCTGCATTATAATATCCTTACACTCCCATTCACATTACAAAACATTTATCATTCAGACTGTAATGTTAGGTTACTCCTCATTCAGTGGCTTCAGTTGTATTCTCACTCACTTACTCCATTTAGATAATCTTTCTCATCCTGTAACATTCTCATCCAGCATTTCCATTTCTGCCAGTGCCTCATCTCATACCAGTATTGGACTGTTAGTCAGACATGCAATCAGTCATACCGGTACTGTACTCTTACCTGGTCATGTCAAACTCTCGGTACCTGGTAGGTAATACATTCCTATTCCGTTTCACGCTCGTCCTGTTCTCATGTGTAGTGACAGGTTCATCAAGTCTACCGTGTATGTCTCTCACGTGTCTGTTGTTTGTGTAGACTGGAACACATATGTCTGTATAATTCCTATCTGTAGATCTAATGGTTGTGGTGTTGTCTGTATTAGTGACTTTTCCATTATTTCTTATGTCAGCGTTTTCACTTGTCATCCGTAAATGACCTCTATTTCGTCTTATCGCTCCATTTTCTGTCTCCACTTCATACGATCGCTCGTCTAATCTCGTGGTTACAACTCCTCGTTCCCACTTCTTCTTGCCTAGTGATGTTGGCTTGATTCGCACCACGTCACCTTCAACCAATGGTTCCAAAACTCTCGAACCTTTGTCGTAGTACTTCTTGCTTTTGAGATCTTTCAGCATCTTCTTCCACTTGACTCGCTCCAACATAATTCCTTTCGGCTCCAACAACTTGCTAGTAGTCGGCAGTAACGTCCTCGTACGTCGACCAAAGTTGAGTTGCGCTGGACTCTCTTCCAAATCTTGCATAGGCGTATTTCTGTAGCCTAGAATCGCCAAAAACGGATCTTCACCACTCTCGACAGCTTTCTTGATTAGTTTCTTCGCCGTCTTGACCGCTGATTCTGCTTTACCGTTAGACTGGGGGTGATGTGGGCTGCTCGTTCGATGTTCAAAGTCATTCTTCTCCGCGAATTCTTGAAATTCTTCACTGCTGAACTGCGGACCATTGTCACTAACTAGTACATTTGGTAGTCCATATCTTGCAAAGTGCGCCTTCAACTTCCTGATAACAGCGCTTGACTTAGTGCTTTCCAGGTAGTCAACTTCCCAGAAATTACTGAAATAGTCCACTGTAACAAGATAGTTCTGACTCTTGATTGTCATAAGGTCTACACCTACTTTCTCCCATGGTCGGCTGGTTTGCTCATGAGTCATCAGAGGTTCTTTTTGTTGAGCTGTAGAGTATGTGTTACAAATTTCACACTCTGAAATGAATTGCTTCATCTCTGCAATCATTCCTGGCCAAAACAAACATTCTCTTGCGCGTCGTAGACAACCTTCAACTCCCATATGTGACGAATGTATAGCGGACTTCATCTGACGTAGACTGGTAGGAATTACAACACGTTCTCCCTTGAATATCAATCCATCTTGAAATGACAGTTCTGCTCGTACATTAAAGTATGGTTTCAGTATGGTCTCTACTTCACTCTTGTCTTCTGGCCATCCTTTGAGAATTATCTCCTTCAATAGTTGCAATGCTTCATCTTCCTCAGTTGCTCGACGGATTTCTTGCAATCGTTCACTTCGGATGGGTACGTAGTCTGTCATGTTGATCTGTTCAAACACCTCTTCCTGCATATCTCTTGTGTTTTGCAGATAAGCTCTTGATAGAGTGTCGGCTAGATACATTTCTTTGCCCTTCTTGTGAACAATCTCGACATCATACTGTAGTATCCTCATCAACATCCCTTGCAGTCGTCTTGGTACACTTGACAAAGGCTTATTTTGGATAGCTTCTAGAGGTTTATGGTCGCTCTGGATTGTCGTCTTCCTCCCAAAACAATACTGATGAAACTTGTTCAGTGCATAGACGATTGCCAAAGTCTCCTTCTCTATCTGCACATATCGTGTCTCCGTGTCAGTCAGTGCTCGACTTGCAAATGCGATTGGTTTACCCTCTTGAAGTAACGCTGCTCCTAAACCTTTTTGAGATGCATCACATTGAATCTCCAACTTTTGCTCTGGGTTGTAGTACTGTAAGATGGGTGTTTGGGTCATCATCTTCTTGATCCTCTTGAACGCCTCATCGTTTTCTCTTGTCCACTTCCACTCGGTGTCCTTATGGGTCAGCTTCCTCATAGGCTCCATGACATCCGATAGACTGGGTACAAATTTACTCAAGTAGTTCACCATTCCAGACAGTCGTCGTACTGCAGTCACATCCTCTGGTGCTTGCATCTTCACGATTGCTTCAATCTTCTTTGGGTCAGCCATCAGACCATCCCGCGAGATCTTGTGACCTAGAAATGTGATTTCTGTACTACCAAGCTCAGTCTTTGCTCTGTTCAGCCTCAGACCCTTTGCTCGGCATCTGTCCAGTAGGTTTCTCAGCTTTGAGTCATGATCCCTTGCAGCTTCTTCCTCAGTGTCACCAACTCTAAAGACCAAAATGTCATCAGCAACACAAATTACGCCTTGTAGATCATCCAGAACCAGTTGTAGCTTCTTCTGAAAATTTCGCTGCTTACAGCCAGACCAAAAGGAAGTCTGTTCCACCTGTATCTCCCATACGGTGTTTGAAATGTTGTCAGCTTGCGTGATTCTTCATCCAACACACAGTGCCAGTAGCCATTCTTGAGGTCAAGCTTGGAGAAAACTTTGGCTTTTGCAAGGTCAGGCAGAATGTCGTCGATTACCGGTAGAGGGTGTATCTCTCTTATGAGTGCTTTGTTCAGAGCTTGAGGGTCAATGCAAATTCTCAGATCCCCCGACTTCTTGGTTCCTGCTACCATTCGACTTACCCATTCTGTAGGCTCGTCGACCTTAGTAATGACATTTTCCTGCTCCAACTGCTCCAGTTTCTCTTTAACCTTCGACTTGATGCTCAATGGTACGGTACTCTACATGAAGGAATTGCAATAGGTTTCACCGACTCATCCACTGTTAGATGAACATTTCCTGGTATCTTGCCAACTTCATCAGCAAATACGTCTTCGTAGTCTGTTAGGATGTCATTCATTGCACAGATGTTTTCATAGTTAACTGTGATGAATCCCATCTTCTCAGATGCTCGCTTACCAAGAATTGGTGTTACAACCTGTTTTACAACAACAAACTCAACAGAATAGTACCTTTGTGGTTGCTTGCAGTTGCGGACATCAATCCTACACTTTCCCAACGGCTGAATTGTAGTAGAGTTCCACATTTGAAGAGTTGACTCACACGGCTGTAGCTCTGCGTCCGGTACCAGATGACTTGGAATGGCATTCACACTTGCCCCGCTGTCGATCTGGAACTTCACTTTATTACCGTTGACCATGAGATTAGCCATTATGTGTTTTCCTCTGGATCCGGTCGATACGTTCATGATGCATTCCCGTCCTCTTGAGTTATCTTCTGAGTCGTCGCTTTCTTCTGTGACTCCATCTTCTACCGCATGGACTCTGCGCGATGTCTTCTTTTTGCGTCCTGTCGCTGCGCTTCTTGGTGCTCCGCCGGTCGTTGCATTACTTGGACATTTCTTGGCATAGTGTCCCGTTTTCTTGCATTTATGACATTTGGCATCAGTTGCAGGACAGTTCTTCTTACCCCAATAATGTGCTAAACCACACCAGTCGCACTGTGTGAGGTTAGGCTTAGTCTTTGTTGTTTGTGGATTACTCTTCTTCTTGGGTTTTGCACTGAGTTTGTGTAGAGACTCCTGCTTGTCACTTCGAAATGCTGTCATTGATCTCCTTGAAGTTTCATAGGCAGTACACATCTTAAGTACAACATCTAGAGTTAGGCTATCCTCCCTAAAGAATTTTTCCCGAAGTGTATCCTCTTGGCAACCAAAAACAATTTTGTCCCTCAGAAGTTCATCTTGAAGTTCTCCATATCCACAGTGTCTTACCAAAGTCTTCAGCCTAGTGATAAAAGATTCCAAGGATTCATCTTTCCTTTGCATGCTATCATGAAAGTTGTACCTCGCCATCAGCTGCTCATCTCTTGGTGAAAAATGCTTGTCAAATTTCCCAATTAATGTTGCATAAGTCAGGGCAGATTCATCTTCTATGCCAAAAGATTCGTAGATATCTAGCAGAATGTCACCTCCAGTCAACAATTTCGCTATTTTAATATCATCACTCTTACCCTTCAGACCGTTGCCGATGATGTAAAGATCGAGTTTCTTCTTGTAACGCCTCCACGCCACTGCTTGCTCAATCTCAGACTTGCAGACGAATAAAGGCTGTGAAGTAGATGCCATGACGTCACTCATATCTTTCGACTTTTTTAGGTTAAATCCAAGGATAACTCACTATTTCAGCTGTAGAACTTGGTCAGCAGTACTTCATTCACACGTACACTGCTTACCCAGCTGCCACCATGTTGATATGGGTATATATATCGGGTTCTTAATGAGACACACTGGATAGGGGTTCACATATATTGGGGGGAGTCTGGTTACACGCTTCTTGTCGTCAAGGGAGGTTTAGGAAGCCATGCCTTGATATCGGCTCGCTTGTAGATTATATATTTAGCTTACAATATTATTACCAATATTGTAACAATATATGCCACCAAAGTTATCAGTATTTGTAATAGAGTACCTGTAGGCAATATATTTATATATGCCACCAAAGTTATCAGTATTTGTAATAGAGTACCTGTAGGCAATATTTATATATGCCACCTAAGTTATCAGTATTTGTAATAGAGTACCTGTAGGCAATATATTTATATATGCCACCAAAGTTATCAGTATTTGTAATAGAGTACCTGTAGGCAATATATTTATATATGCCACCTAAGTTATCAGTATTTGTAATAGAGTACCTGTAGGCAATATATTTATATATGCCACCAAAGTTATCAGTATTTGTAATAGAGTACCTGTAGGCAATATTTATATATGCCACCTAAGTTATCAGTATTTGTAATAGAGTACCTGTAGGCAATATTTATATATGCCACCTAAGTTATCAGTATTTGTAATAGAGTACCTGTAGGCAATATATTTATATATGCCACCTAAGTTATCAGTATTTGTAATAGAGTACCTGTAGGCAATATATTTATATATGCCACCTAAGTTATCAGTATTTGTAATAGAGTACCTGTAGGCAATATATTTATATATGCCACCAAAGTTATCAGTATTTTCTAAGAGACAGGATATTGATTTATTTATGTATTCATAAGCTAAAATGTATAGTTTATGTGTGTAAATCCTACTGTTCTATCAAACGTAAAGGTGCTACACAACAGGCAAACCTTTAACGGGCAAGAAGACTTGATTCCCGAAGAAAAGAATATTTGGAAGAATGAAATTGAAGTTTCAGTTTCCAATATGGATGCAAAGTAAATGACATCTTTATTCTTTAATCACCATTAATTACAAGCCCAAACATTCATAGAACAATTTCGTTTAAAGTGTATATTTGTAGCCTACAATACTTTTGTGAAGCAGAGTGTGAGGTTAATGCACAAAATTTGTATAGTTAGCCATAAAAATTAGTTTTCTTATAAGTTAAAGTAGATACGCGTCAGAGAAGCCGACTTTTAAATGGGAAACTATTTAGTAAACGTGGAAGTGAAATAATCTCTATATTATTAATTCACTTTTTCATAAATTTCCTGCTACAGTTTCAACTGATCATAAAATATTAATAATATTTGCATTTTTATTATTCCAGAATATTTGTTATTTATAGATATTTCAGTATATGTTTAAAAGCCAATACTGTAGTTGATGATGCGTCGATCAGGTCCGGATCAGACACTTCACTCACTGGCAATATAGAGTGAAGACGTAATTTTCCCAGCCTAGCGCCGTACTCTCTTATATAATTTCTGATACCTCACAAATATATTGTGATGGCTGGATCAACACACAGCACGAGGGTGCATGTTGATAAAGTTCTGATGGGGGGGATTAGAGAATGTTAGAGTGTTATTTGTAAATTAAATTCATCAAGTTGTGAGCCTCTCCCCTCGGTTGGAAGGTCGCTTTTCGTTTATTTCGCTGGATAACATCCATGATTACACCCTCCGTAGGGAACACGGTTTTATTTTATATGAACGGCTCCCTGGAAACAGCAAACACGCAACTGTTCTTTATAGGGATAAATACGATTCATACATATATTTTTATAGCCTGGCTTCCCCTGCCCATCGCCAAGTAATAGAATACCTGTTGTTAAAATGTCCTACAGGCAGACTAATCTGCAACAAGATAACTGAAATGCTGGGTGTGAAGGGAATTTTTCTGTCCTGACAACTCCCCCAGGCCCACTTAGGGTCAACCTTTCCTGGGGCCTGGCGCGGGGCTCGAACCTCTGAAGGGAGTTTAACCCTCCTAAAAACCCACAGGTTTTGAGATGCCTTGGGTGGGGTTCGAACCCTGGTTAGTGACCATGACCATCATAGGTCAACCAGGCCCGCGCGCTAACCCACTGTACTACCACGGACGTACAAAAGTATAGTAACCTTAGTCCGATTTGTAAGAACCAGGTGATAGTCTCGTGGTGTTTCACGTGATGAGTTTATTGGACTTCCCATCAACGACTATTTTACACTATACCTGACGTCAACTCGGGTAGTACATTATTGGGGTTGCGGGATATTTTCGAGGGCATTACATTACATCCTTCTTTAACTAGGCTAGTCCCTAGCCTCTTTAAGGTCGTAAGGTATTGTAGCTGTATCACCTCAGCAATCTCAACATTGTTAGGGTCCGCGTGATGGGTGCTCTATGTAGCTACCAGATCACGTTCCGTGACTGCCACCAATGAAATGCTGGGTGTGAAGGGAATTTTTCTGTCCTGACAACTCCCCCAGGCCCACTTAGGGTCAACCTTTCCTGGGGCCTGGTGCGGGGCTCGAACCTCTGAAGGGAGTTTAACCCTCCTAAAAACCCACAGGTTTTGAGATGCCTTGGGTGGGGTTCGAACCCTGGTTAGTGACCATGACCATCATAGGTCAACCAGGCCCGCACGCTAACCCACTGTACTACCACGGACGTACAAAAGTATAGTAACCTTAGTCCGATTTGTAAGAACCAGGTGATAGTCTCGTGGTGTTTCACGTGATGAGTTTATTGGACTTCCCATCAACGACTATTTTACACTATACCTGACGTCAACTCGGGTAGTACATTATTGGGGTTGCGGGATATTTTCGAGGGCATTACAATAACTCTACAAGATGATTATATTCATTCTTGTGCATTCCATTGTCTTGATTTAGCCAGGTATATCTGTGATCATCCGAATATTACAATACAAACTATTTCCGCAAGCTACCCATATGATATTACTGCTAAAAATGGATGATTTCTTTGCCTAAATGTTCTCAATTTATTGACAACATTTCCTAACACAATCAACCTGATTGATTCAGTGTTTAACAAGGTGTGTCCCGATCTTTTGGTTCTACCTTACGGTCATCCTTACCATCCTGTTACGACCAATGCCAAGACTGTGGGGAAGGTCACAGGGACGCACCAGGACAATAAGGTCAAGCGGCTCAAAGGCAAAACATTCAAGGTCTGATATTGGCTTAACTAGTACGTCAAAGCAACGTTACTTGGTTGCCATTTACTGCAATGCTCATATCCGTGTGTTTGACCTTTGAAGCCTATAAGCTTACTGGGAGGATATACCAAGCCTGGCACACAAGGGCTACAGCACATTATCCAGAATAGTTCAATATACCTTCACCAGGGTGAACCACTGCTCTACAAGCGGCTCGCTGGTGCAGTGACTAGCGACTTTGACTTCCATTCAGAAAGTCCCAGCATCATGCCCACTCTCGCCGCGATGTACCGGCGACGTCTTTTTGATGTTATTCATGCTATGTTTAGACGATTTTGTGCAGTTGATAAGAAGGATCTGTGGTAGTATTAAGGGTTAAGTGATGTAGTTCGAAGCCTGTTAACTGCTGGAGGCCCTTTTTTTAACTGAATAAAATCGTCTAATGATAGCCAGAATAAAGTTATAAGGACGTCACCGGTACAGGAGTACTGATCGAGTCGTTACCAACCCCCTTGAGAAAAGGGACTGGATAATGCTAACTGGCCTTATTGGTGAGCTTTAAGAATTATTATTATTATTATTATTGTTGTTATTATTATTATTATTATTATTATTATTATTATTAACCTAGCCATTACAAATAGACCTTGTTGTTAGTATAGCCAACCCAGGACGTTCATCGAACCTCGGGCAGATGAAAAAATAACTTGAGACATTTAGCATAAACAATAATTTTATAGAAAGAAATAATACCCCCGTACTACAAACAACACCACCTGTCTCCATCACCATGATTAACCTCTTCAGTGGAATTAAACCTTTATCCATTTTACGTTGGTTGTCAGTAAAAGATTTTATGCATAGGCTATTAGGAGGGATCTGTGGGAGTTAGAGGGTTAAATAAGATTACGTTCACCCCTTTTGGTCTCTGGAGCCCCTTCTTAAGCTAAGAAAAACCAAATAATGATAGCCAGAATAGAAGGACAATTACGCCAATGTGCTATATAAGGGTGTAAGTAGTTAAAGTAACTTTGACATCACTTTGATTATTACTCGATGTTTTTACAGCAGCTTAGATACCTCTTGGAATCAAAGGAGATATAATTTAAATTGTCTTTACTTTCCCTATAATTCCCACAGATCCTTCGTAAGCTGAGAAATCCAATAGTGATAGCCATAATAAAAGGAACGTGACAGCACCGCACGGAAGAGGTTGATTTCAGAACCATAGTCTTTCGTTCTCCTGAGCTAAAGGTAAATTGCCATGTCAGCATCTTGATTACCCAGCTATATGACCAATATTTTGAAGTACAGTCAAGGACATAAGTTAAGGCCTCAGTTTTGGAAGGTATCCCGAACACAATGGATCCGCTTATTAATTCTTTAGCTAATATTTACTTTTGTGAGGTTCATTAGTGTGTTGGAGGGTTGATATTGGGCCCGGAGTGATGTGGTGGAGTAGATTTATTTTAAGACATTAATCCTGGCCCAATATCAACCCTACAACACCAGAACCAACTTCCAATATGTTAATACAAGGTAAAGAATTAATATTAACCTTGGAGTAACATTGACAACTTAAGACTCTATTATCTCTATCCTCAGTTTCAAGCCAAAGGTGGATGTTGCGTATATGTGTGCAGCAATCTTGCTTTCTCTCGAGTTACCAACCTTGATTCTTATGAATTCTCAACTCTCTGGCTAAAGCTTTGCTTGTCATTCTCAAACTAGATATTTCTGTGCTGTTTATCTCTCCCCTAGTTCTACTGACTATCCAAAATTCTTCGACAATTTAACTTCTAAAGTGGAACACATTCTATCCATCTCTCCTTTTGCAGAAAACGTCATCTTAGGATATTTCAATGTTCACCACTGCCAATGGCTCTCCTCCCATTTCACTGACCAACTTAGTGAACAAGCCTACATCTCTTCTATCCTAATTGACCTAGAGCAGTTAGTCCAGCACCCTACTGGAATCCCTGACCGCCTCGGAGATCAGTTGGGCTCCTCCGATCACAACCTTATCTCTATTACCTGTCCTATCTCTCCAGTATGGCCATCCGATCCTCTCAGCCAGCGGCACTTGCAGCACTTTGGCGCTGCCGACTGAGGCTCTTCAGCAGTACTTCTTTCATTTCCCATGAAATAATTTTTGCTTCCGTGGCCGGAGACCCTCGGAGTGTGCCGAGCGCATAACCGAGGTAATCCTCTCGGGCATGGAGGCATACATCCCATTTTTTTTTTCTTCTCAGGCTAATGCAAAAATATTTTGGTTTACTCACGCTTGTTCTACTGCTGTCCGCAAAAAGGAGGAAGCATTCAAACGGTACCGCCGCCTTCAAACTCAAGAATCTTGTGTTTTATATGTTTTTGCCGGAATCAAGTCAAATCTGTTCTTCAACTAGCCAAAAAATCTTTCCTCAATAACAAATTATCTGAACTTTCCAGCTTTAGCTCTTACCAAGCTTTCTGGCATCTAGCCAAAAACCTCTCCAACTATTTTACTTCCTCGTCTTTCCCTCCTCTTTTCCAGATGGCACCACTATCATTTCTTCCTCTGACAAAGCTAAACTCTTCGCTCAAACCTTTGCTAAAAACTCCACCTTGGATGATTCCGGTGCTATCCCTCCCTCTCCACCCCCCTCTCACTTACTTATGTCTAATATCATACTCTCTTTTAAGGATGTTTGTTATACCAGTTTTTTTTACCGGGGTTTAATTGGACAATGGTAGGTTCTTACTTGACTGGAGAAACTAAAGCCAAACTACACATGCACAAAAGTCGTAAAGGATAAATATAATACTGAATACACACATGAATTTCCTTTTAATGATCATTTAATACACAAAACAATAATACACCTTACACTGATACATAGAATAATCACAATATAAATATACCTAGCACGGGCAAGGATCCACAACGGACCTATAGAATTCACTTAGCACTCCTATTCTAACACTTGCGTAGATCTTGGAGATACACTTAATTTGCACTGGTGGTGGAAGTAATATAACTCCCTCTCAACACTCCTATTCTAACACTGAGTAAATTTGGAGATACTGGCACTGGTGGCTGAAGTGTTAATAGCTGAGTCCTTTCTCTCGGTCATGTCGAGCCGCTTAGGTGGTCCTGCCGTGTGATAAATGGGGTAGGGATACAGATGGACTAGTTGGTTTGGGGCCTTTAATAGTAGTTCCTTATGTCATGACACAGGGTACATACTACCGGATGAACGCGAGCATAAACTTAGACATGTCTTAAGTTGTGGCTGCTCGACTATCCTGACCGTTATACTAACCGTTGGTGAAGTTCTGTTTCGGTACTCTTGGTGTAGGGTCTTTAATACAGAGTCGCTCGTGTCATGACAGAGTAACTAGGTATCGAGTTAACGAGGGAAGGAAGTAAGATCATGATTGTACTAACTATCCCAATCTGCCTCTGACCATTGTAAGAGTGTTCAAAGAACCCAGGGGTCGGTTATTAAGCCTTTCTACAAACATATGTCCTCGACCATGGTTCTGGCCATATGCAGTATGGACTTTATATGCAGAGTGCCGTTAGTTAGACGCGTGTCTCGCAAAGCCCGAACTATTAGATATGTCTTGCCATGACAAAGACTTCTTTAAGAGTTTTGGAGAGTACTGAATTGATCCTGAAAGTCTGTTTGTGGCATGCCCTCGGTGCTACTTTCAGTGTCATAACTTGCAGCCTAAAAGAGATCCAAATGTTATTCCTACACCATGGTGTGGAAGCATAAAAGTTCACTAGTAGGGTAAAGAACTCTCAAACAATAAGGTAGACAGCCATGGCATGAATACGTGGATGAGTGAGAGGTTAATTTTTAGGCTCAAAACTTGCATGCAAGTAATGTGAGCCCTCAAATTGCTGACTCTACCTTGTTGTCGTCGAGATGGTCATGACGTTTGCTGCTATGTCCCAGGGCTGGTATTTGGAGGTCAGAAGGTCATAGGTGCGGGGGGGGGATTAGGGAAGAGCGGAAGAGCAGCGCATCTGGAGGAGTGAGATTTGGGTATGCTGCCCCTCGCTTGTTTGGTTGTATTTGGCTTTCCTCTCTTGTTTTCCTGAATTGTTGATAGTTATTCTGATTGTTTTTCCTGGGGTGGGTGGTAGGGCGTATGGTTGATGGTGGCAACTCTGGCTTCTTGAGTGTTGAAGTGGGGCGGGGCTAATTTTGGTTTTGGGCGGCCATGTTGTTTCCCTTCTTCCTTCGTCTTTTCGTTTATTCTTGGTTGAGGTGGCTGCTTGGCGTTTATTTGCTGGGGCGAGTTCTTCTCCTTTTAATGTTTCTCTTTTCTTTTCTTCTTTTCTTCTTTGGTCATCCTGGGTGTTGTGGTTCTTTGTGGTTTCATATTTCTTTCTGTCTTACCGGTATTCCTGTTCTTCCTAGCCGTTTTCTTTGGTATGTTTGCTGTTCCTCTCCTTTATCGTGGTCTCCCCTTCTATTTCTATTCTTCGTTTCTGGTTCCGGCTGGTGTGGCATGGTGGCTATCTTTATTTTGGGTATTTTATTGTTGTTATACCAGGTTTTTACTGGGGTTGTATTGACTTTATAGGTAGGTTATTTACTCGACTGGAGAAGATGAGAACACACAAGAACACAAGCACGAAGGCAATAGAGGATATAATACAGAGTATAAACAGATTATTCTTATTCACACAAATCATATAGGTAGAGATGTAATGTTACATAAGACAGGGATAGGTTATATATAACAGCACGATTGAGGATCCTCTAGGTGTTTTAAGGGGAAGATATAGGTAGGTTCCGACGATCTCTGAAGACGTGGCTGCCTGGTATTCCCTACGACGTCCTGGTCTGTGGTGGTGGTCCTGTCGTGTGACGGTAACAGAAGGCAGAGGAAGACTTCCTTGTAGATCTTCTGAAGACTATAGATGTTAGGGTCTTACATGAAAAAGAGCCGTTTCACCAGTGTCTTACGCTTTCGTATCATGGGATTAAAGTAAGGAGCTGTTTCACCAGTCTTACGCTCTCTCTTACAATCCAGACCTAGACTTCCATGGGAGTCTTTAGAGTTTAGAGGAACTTGTATGTTGGAATTTTGGGATTTTACGAGTATGAGCCGTTTTTTTTTTTTTTTTTTTTTTTTTTTTTCTATATTCCAACTTACTTCCTCTCGGGCATAGGCTGAGAGCCTTAACATTCACCGCTTTACAATGAACAGTGAAGCCTGTGAGGTCTTGTTCCAGTCTAGGGAGTGAGACATGTGAAGCACGTAGAGTACAACGAGCACCTGCCATCTTGCCTTCACATAAGGCACGGTGCTCACTCATGGCCCGAAACGACCCCATCTCTGAAGCCACCTCGTTCCCGTGCTTCACTGTCTCACCCCCTACACTCGGACTCTCACACTTACACACACACAACGCCACCTGTTGAGCAGATAACTCACCAGGCATTGCACCCCTATAGCATATTTTGAATATGGGAATATTCATACAGTGCTATTTAATCAGGGAACAATGAGGGTATTTTATTGACGTTTCGGTGTCTTACGCTCTCGTATCGTAAGGACTAAGTAGGGAGTTGTTTCACCAGTGTCTTACACCCTCCACTACTAAAGTGCTGACTTAGAGGGAAGCCGTTTCACCAGTGTCTTGCGCTCTTCCAACCAAGTCTCTTACTGAGGGGGTAGGTTTACTACAACCAAAGCGTTTGGCCAGTGCTGCATACTCGAGTTATTATAATTCATATATCAAGGCAAACTCTACCTTGTTCAGCGTGCACAGTGTCTCTGTTTTTGTCGGTGTCCCGTGTGAACGATCTTGGGGCAAAAAGCGCACGGTCGATACTTTGGCTTTGTTTTCTCTCAGGGAGCCAGTTACACGTTTGGTTATTTGCATTTCGGATTTATGTATGGGTAGTGCATACGTGGATATTACTTTGGTATTGGATTCGGGCAGGTTCTAAGAGATATTTGCATAGGACGTGTGAGGCTTTTCTGATATTTCTGGCCTGTTTAGTTCATCGTCATGTGAGTTCTATAGTACGTTAACACTGGGTTTAAGCATTTTGTTAGCACCTGTGTATACACTTCACTATTTAGATTGTAGTCTATTGACGCACATGGTTGATGTTGGTGCCTAACTTGCATAGGACTGGTGGCGTCGTTGTTGTAGAGGGAGGCCATGTGGTTGTGTTCTGGGTATTTCTAGCTGTGCTGTGGGAGGTATATGATGTAAATGGGATTAGTTATGTGGGGTTTAGTTGTGGTTTGTGTGGTATACAGTATATTGGAAGGTGCTGAGATTTCTTGTTGCAGAAGGGCATCGGGAATGTTTGGGACTGGATGCGAATCTTCTGTAATTTTAGGATGCCTTCCCCTGTTTGCCGCGTTTTCTATGGTGCTTTCCCCATTCTGGTTTTCTCCTCCTTTCGTCCTGTAGATGTTGTATGATTTTATTATTGCAATCCTTGATGGCTGGTATTCCAGGTTGGTCGTTGGCGGCATCTCTTGGGTATTTTCTTTCCTTAATTTCTTCTTCCATGGCATCTCACTCTGAATAACATATATCCTTCTTAAACTACATAAAATTAAATAATTTTATTCAGAAAAAAGGGCCAAAAGGCGTTGTTGTGCTAAAGGGGTTAATATAGTTGACGGAAATCTCATAAACTTTTCCTTCAGAACCCGACAAACCAAAGTTGTTGAAAAAAAAGTTGATGGAACTTCTGTACCATCAATGTCTATTTTATTTAACTTAAGCTGCATTTACACCATTTTATGAAGCTTAGGAAGGATATATACTGTAGTAGCTTAAGGGATTAATTGAGATAGTAAGTAGCCTTTCTGTTATGCCCTGATTTCATACAGGATTAACTTGGTATAGGTGAGTTCTGCAAGACTGGGTTATTGGATTTCTTGCAAAATACATAAAGAGAATCAACAGAGGACATAGATAATATCGGATAAATGGTTTGTAATACAGCTTTATTCTAAATAACACTCAGGTATAAGGTACGTAATAGAATTCACACGAACAATAGATGTTGGAGCACTCAGGTAGGTTATTGGATTTATTACAATCTCCCAGCACTTATCGCGGATTTGGATAGAGACATACTTCCCACTTCCAACGTTCAGGCATTATTCTTCTGATCACATTGCTTTATGATACGTAGGGTACATGAATCACACAGGTTAGGTATTTCGCTTTGTTAACTCTCTGGTAATATGACTCTTAATCAAGGATGAAAGTATAAGTAATGTGGTTATTGCCCAAGAATTAACGTAAAGGGATAACTGTAACTAGTTGCACTGGTCTAGGATGTTCACTTGTCTAGGTGATACTTCGGACCGAAAATATCAGTGAGGGCGAATCAGGTTAAACCTGATGGCAAGAATAATTACGGGAGTCAGTTCGCCTAAGCTAAATTTCACTGATATATATTAATGCATACTAGCATAATAATCACTTGTTTCCTAACATCAGAGAAAGTTGAGACACAATCGAATACACTGGATGGTTTATAGTTAATAGCACCGTAACACTGTGATAGAGTTTTCCTGGTTATCTTGCGTTAGTGATGTTGGGGGTTAACAGTAGCTCTGGGGCCGTCCAAGCTGTCCGGTAGTGTAGAGAAGGTTTTACAGATGGGCTTCTTGCGTAACCGGTGATGACACTCCGATATGTTACCCTTGATGGGGACCTTAAATAACGCTGTCTCAAGCTCAACCGGACTAACAACTTATCGGATTAACGTAAGACAGCCGAGAAAAGCGACGGTTTAACTATCTCTGGTCCTTATAAGAGGTTCAAGGAGCGCGGGCGGTTTTGCACCTTTTTGTCAACAAATGCTGATGGGGCCTACAGTCAATTGTTGCCAAGGAGTTATTCTTGCAGAGTCCTCATTCAAGAGTTTCTCGCATAATCCCTTTTAACATAACAAGATCTTTCTGCCTTAGATCAGTTATGAGTTATGATCGTTCGTAACTCAAGTAGCGGATGGTGCACTATCAGAAGTTAATGAAACAATCAATCATTTGTGAATTTGTTGTCTACCAATATAATATTACTGCCGGTAGTCCCGATTGCAATAAAACATTCGTAAAGGGTTAATTCACTTCCTCACCGAGTTGCACAGATTACGGAACGCCGAATTATCGTGAATCTTGAGGGGGGGAGGGAAAGTACTAGATGCCAACGCAGTGTGGCCAGCCGTTGCTTTGGGCTCTAATATTCAACTGCCCGACTGTTGTCTCTGTGTCTTATTTATAGGCAGGTCAAGGAAGCTTCAGGAATATTCTAGAAGTATTGGATGTCAGTGCTATGAAGTAGTTAATTTATTCTGGTGAACTTAGGGGGTTAGGGAGGGGGGTCTTTAATGTGGCGGTAAGTAACTTGTTATCTGATTTATTATCGTGGATATCTTAACCCTAGTATGAGGTACTAGTAGAGTTGTTTAGGCGGATTTGGTGAAGGTTTTTAAGTACTACTTTGCTGGCGCCCTACGTGACTAGGCTGGGAGGTATTATTCATCAATTCGCCTAAGTATCCTTCTCTGGTCTAGCTGACATGCTATTCGTAATCTAGGATGGGATAAGGAAGATTTTGGTTTTGGGTAAGGATGGGATAGGATGGTATTTGAATAGGTATCTAGATTTGTAGGTCATAACCTGTTGGAAACTCACCTGTTGTCTGGCAAGAATTTGCTGGCTTGCGCGGGTCATGGTAATTCTCCGCGGGGGTCGGTGGGGTCCCCGTGGGGTCTGGGGGGGGGGGGGGGGGGCATGCCGCTCCCTGAATATGGTTATCGAGAGTTCTTACGTTAATTGGGTTGAGATATGAGTTCAGGTTGTCAGGAGGTATCTTCCTAGTTAGGGTTGATCACTACATCTAGTTTTCATGTACGAGGATCACTCGTGGGTGTTAAGAATAGTGGTTTTGTGAAAGTGCAAGTCAGTGGGAAATTTACATTTTTAAGGGGGGACGAGAGGGGGTCGTCCTAGCCTCGCGCCGGCTATTGCTCTGGTTCAGGTTGTGAGTTGGGCTAGGGAGTTAGAGGATAGTTAAGGGGGGTACAAGGATAGGTCCTTACCTTCCATTTGTTGAGTTTAATGAACGAAATGGGTCGGCATGTTATAACGTTCTTATGGCGTCTTTACAGGGGGAGGGTTGTGAATTGTACAGGGGGTGGTTTGAGGCTAGGCGCCGCGCCGCTCGTGACCTAGGGTCGTGCCCCATAATACGCTGGACATAGGGGTGGCATTTCCCTACGATCGAACAGGTAGTGTGGTGTGTGCAGTGGGGCGTGAAGGAGAAAAGGACAGGATGACCCAAAAACAGGTTACCACTGAGCATGGGGTCACGAAGCAAAACAGAGTGGTGTGGATTGTGGATAAGGAAAAGGTGATTTTTTTTTTTTTTTTTTTTTCTATGTGATTGAGGGAGGCAAAAGGCATAACTGCCTATAGCGAGTGCCTCCCCCATAGTTGAAAGAGTGACAGGGCCAAAATCAAGGGACGTTCGAGCCAAAATGCCTGGACACACGGAGTTTGAAGCAATTTAAGTCATAGGAAGAGGGAAAGACCGATTCTGGGAGAGAGTTCCAGAGCTCAGATGTTGAGTAGAAGAAAGTTTGAGAGTAAAGTTTCACTCTTGGGTTGGAGAGTTGCACAGAGTAGGGGTGGGATTGAGTTGCAAGACGGGTACCACGTGCCCTACGTAAAGGAGGTGGTATGCACTGGGATAGCTCTGAGGAACACTGATTATTATAGTAGCGATAGAATAGCGAGAGAGATGCAACATTGCAGCAGAGAGAGAGAGATTGCAGAGAGTTGGTGAGTGGACGGGAGTTAATGATACGAAAGGCCTTCCTTTCAACTTTGTCTAGGAGAGCGGTGTGAGAGGAACCTCCCCACACATGTGAACAATACTCAATACAAGGGCGCACTATGCCCCTGTACAGAGCAAGAAGCTGTGCAGGGGAAAAGAACCCCCTAAGGCGGTTGAGCACACCCAGCTTCTGGGAGGCTGCCTTAGCAAGACTGGTAATATGGTCCTTCCAAATGAGAGCAGAAGAAAAAGAGACACCAAGAATATTGAGAGAAGATGAAGGGTCAATTTTTGTATTGTTGAAGAATAAGGGATAGTCCGCTGGGAGATCCTGACGGGTAGATAGATGGAGAAATTGGGTTTTTGGAAGCATTAAAGTTAACAAGGTTTTCTCTGCCCCAATTGGAAATAGTATTTAGATCAGAATTTAAGAGTTCTATTGCTTCATTACGTTTGTCATTGAGGGATTGCTGGCTGGGGCGTTCTGAAAAACTAATGGAGTAGTGTAAGGTTGAGTCGTCTGCGTATGAATGGATGGGAATTAAGGTACAGTTAAGGAGATCATTTATAAAAATTAGAAATAGAATAGGAGATAGGACAGAGCCCTGAGGAACACCGGAGTTTATAGGGTGAGGAAGTGAACAATGGCCGTCCACAACCACAGCTATGGAACGGCCGGAAAGGAAATTAGAGACAAAGGCACAGATGGAGGGATAGAAACCGAAGGAGGGTAGTTTAGAAATTAAAGATTTATGCCAGACTCTATCGAAGGCTTTCGATATGTCTAGTGCAATAGAAAAAGTCTCACCGAAGTCCCGAAAGGAGGATGACCAAGAGTTAGTAAGATATGAAAGAAGATCACCAGTAGAGCGACCCTTAAGGAAGCCATACTGGCGATCTGAGAGCAGATTATGAGAAGAGAAATGCTTAAGAAATTTGGAAGCAAGAATAGTTTCAAAAACTTTAGAAAGACAAGAGATAAGAGCAATTGGACGATAGTTGGAGGGTTGAGAGCGGTCACCCTTCTTTGGGACAGGTTGATTGTGAGCAAACTTCCAGCATGAAGGGAAGACGTTAGAGGATAGACAGAGACGAAAGAGTTTGCCTAGGCAGGGAGTCAGCACAGAAGCACATTTTTTGAGAACAACAGGAGGAACACCGTCCGGACGATTGGAAGACGTATAACAAATGTGGAAAAGTAAATGGAAGAGAGGAACACAATGGCGGATAAAAGATAATTAACTTAAGGATTGAAATACATGCTTGAATGACGGTATTAGTCGTCGCCAATTTAACGTGAATGGGACTTGGTTGGAATGCACGGAATACGATTCGACATGGGCAGTGCCTCTGTGTCGTAGCAATATCGATCGGGCAAATTCCGGTTAATATTATATATATACTTAGTTACTAGAAGAACAAGACAAGGGGCAACTGAGCACGGGGGTACATATCTATATACTTAGTTACTACAAAAGAAAGGAACAGCTGAGCATGGGGTTGGTATGTGGGTGTTGTAACTGAGCAGGGGGCTGCATATATCTATTCTCGTAATGGAGAGAGATACTAGGTAGCTTTCCTGCATTCCTCTTGAGATGATCGTATGCAGATTGGTCATAATTAAACATATATAAATCAACAGATATGAATCAATACAATAACTGGCAGAGGGTTTGTATTGCGGGTTAGAGGTTAGGTCAGAGGACGGAGGGGGATCATAATTAATTATAGGGCTGACATAATCATGATCGGATTCGTTGTGGACTGGAAAACGAAGGTGTCCTGAGATCGCCTTCGCACCTACACAATGAAAATACTATAACTCACAAGGTGGTTATCTAATTAAATACATACTTAGTTGGTAGGCTACATCAAGAATGTCCAGGAGGAAAGTCATGTGGTTTGTATTCTACGAGACTGTGATTTAAGAGGCATGTAACATGCAGAGTTAAGTGGAAAAGAGAAACAACATTGTGGATAACAGATAGTTACTCTAAGGATTAAATACATGCATGAATGACGGCATTATAGCCGTCGTCCTAATAAGATGATGAAACCGGGTTGGTATGCACGTGGCACAATACAACACTAGGACAGTGCCGCTATGTCGTATCAATATCGGTGGGCATACTCCGGTTAATATTATATATACACTTAGTTACTAGAAGAAAAAGGAAAAAGGGACAACTGGGCACGGGGGTACATATATCTATACTCGTCATGGAGAGAGAGATACGAGGTATCTTTCCTGCATCTCTCCTGATAATCGTATGCAGATTGGTCATAGTGAGTTTATCCGAATTAACAGGCCCAAATCAATACAATAACTGGCATAGGGTTATCGGGTGTATAGAGTCGTGGTTAGAGGTTGTTACATAACTCGTAATTAACTTATCTAAATCAACAGGCATAAATCAATACAAGAACTGGCAAGGGACACACATTGACAGACGAACAATGCAACGTGAGGTTATGTATAGCTAACTGCTAAAAATGGGGGAACGAAGATAGGTGTCTTCCCTTTTTACAAGTTCCCTAAATTATGTTAACATTAGGGAGTTGGTACATCAATAAAATAGCAATGTGGATCTCAGTGAGTTATGGGGCTGTCTAGTGTAATTTCATAATTAATCTCGGAATTACTCCTAGGTATTTTGTCTAGTGAAATGGAGGTTGTATTAGGAAGGTTGGGAATATATATACTGTAGTTAGTGGATAAAACAACGGGATGTTAGAGACATATAATTGCTAGAATTGGGGGGGACTATGATTGTTATATAACTAAATACAGGGCTGACATAATCACGATCTGATTTGGTGTGAAATGGAAGCTAAGGTGTCTTTTAGATCGCCTCGAACCTACACAATGAAAGTATTATAGCCTGTATGGTGGTTACATAATTAAATACATACTTAGGTGGTACATCAAGAATGTCAGTGAGTAAAGTATTGTGGTTTGTATATTAGAAGACTGTGATTGAGAGACGTATAATATGTGGAATGAATTGGGAGAGAGAGAGAGACCAAATCGGGGATGGAAATGGGACCGGGGATCTCGTTGGGGGTGGGGGTTTCGCTCTCAGGATTTTTGTTCCTGTGGCTCGTTAGGGGTGGGGGTTTCGCTCTCAGGATTTTCGTTCCTGTGGTATTTCACTTCCGTCGCCTTTATATGAGGTACGACCTCGTACCTCAAGGTTGGAGTACGTAGGTTTGTTTAGGGGGCCAGGTCAGGTCGGTGATGGGGTTAGGTTGGAGGGAAATGGCAGCCTGCCGCTGAGGACGAAGATTACTGTCATCCCGACTAGCAGCAGACTGCGCTGGTGCGTCCGCACCGGCGATACTATCTGCAATAATCTCGCCCACATCTTCACATTCCTGTTCAATAGGTTACAATTTAGCAATCGGACGAGTGGTAATACCGGTAGAGGTTTTGACCTGCGCGACTCTAACAAGCTGATCTACGCCTTGGGGATTCGTTTTCACTTTCGTACAAGGCATAATGAACGGTGATGAACATAGAATGTTATAGGTGTCTAAAGGAGCTTAAACATAAATAGAACAAAATTGAGTAGGATGACAAAGACAGAACTGTGTAAGAAGGTCTATGAATGGAATACAAAAAAATGTGGCATTTTTTTTTTTTTTTTTTATGCGACGAGAGAAGAAAATACATAGATGTTGGAAAAGGAGAGAAAAGAGGATAAAAGAACTTGACGAAAGAACAGTCACATCACACTGAGAAGTTAACACAATTTGCTATTCACTAATGTTTATATATTCTATTTATATTATATATATATATATATATATATATATATATATATATATATATATATATATATATATATATTTATATTTATATATTATAGGTTTGACTCCTGTAAGGAGATAAAGAAAACCTAATATTTAGTAGTGGCCCCGTAATCATTGACGAACATGCCTATTACATAAGGCATCCTCTTCAAACACTAATCCGCCGTAGTTTTGAATCTACCACGCAGAGCATTTAAAAACTGAGGAGCCTTCATCATGAGCGCACGCGACCTCACTCATGGCTTCAGTCATTATGAATTGGGTTCTCACTACGAAAAAACTTCGTAAAAAATAAAAACAAAAAGAAAATAAGAATAACTATCCAATAAGCTTTCCATCATATCGTGGATGTACTTGTGTGGATTTCTGACCAGACGCTGATTCAGGCGTCATTCTTCCTTCACTGACATATCAAGTAAACCAAAATCCTTAATACATCAACGAATGGGAAGGGGACGGTCGGGAGGGCCCCAGTCGTCAATGATTACGGGGCCACTACTAAATATTAGGTTTTCTTTATCTCCTTACAGGAGTCAAACCTATAATTTATTAGTGGCCCCTCCATCATTGACGAACATGCCTGATTTCTAAGACTGGAGGGGGACATTCGTAATCATATCATAACTCTAGAAAAGCAGATAATAAAAACAACCACATAGTATTCTTACTTTGAAAATATATTTAACAACGGCGTAGCCGAAAAAATACAAGAAAAAGGGGGTTCAGGCAGGTGCGTGCTTCAAAGAAGCCTGCCTGACAAAAAATGGGTAACCCTGAAGATTCTGAACACAGATCTGTAGTTACAAAGGCACCCCACTCAACGAGTGGTGACAAAAAAATAACAAGTTATAAGTTTATATGTGCACATAATAAACCCCAACATAAACTTGGAGATAAATTGCAAAGGAACTCCATTATTCTAAAAATAAATTGCTTTCGCAGCTAAACTACTTTAACAACACCGTTGTTTTGTACTTAACATTGTACTAGCACAATTTCTCACTGAGAAATTTTCATATCACATTTTAACCTTAAATTGTATCACAGCTCTCATACTCCGGCGGGGTCTAGGGTGTCCTATGTCAACTGACTGCACCCCCCCCCCCCCCCTTTCCCGTGAAAGTAAACAAAAGTGACTGCAGGGCCACCTAGACCCTCTGCCTTAAAGCTATACATGGTAAGGAAGGTTTGTCTAGAGCAACTGACAAGTATCTAGACAGAAACGTGTGATTAGACGCCCACAACTGCGTGGACGCTATGTCTTCAACTGAAATTGTTTTCAGGAAACGTAAAGAGGCTGCCCATTTGCGTAAATCGTGGGCCCGACCCACAACGCCGGGATTACTTTCTTTAATGACTTCTACCAGAAGAGAGGCTAATCGCCGTTTAAGTAAGCGTTTACCCGTACTTGCTACCCATAAAGCACCTTGGGGGTTTTGAGGAGCTACTCTCAAATATTTGGTTAGAGCTTGCACTGGACATAAATTATGATGCACCTTTCCCCTTTTTAACGCCGGCACCGTGAATTCAGAAAACACGTGTGCACTATGCTCATTCTTGGCTACAAAACCTGGGGAGGGTGCAATGGAAATACATTCATTAAGTCTACCAAACCTAAGACAATTAGGTGTGTTGCTCATCGCCGCCAGCTCAGACACTCTGTTTCCGGTGGCCAAAGCCAAAAGGAAAACCGCCTTTTTTAAGAGTAATGCAAAGTCTGCAGTATTTTGGTACAGACGAGAGTGAAGCAAAGACAAAGCTTTGTCCAGAGACCAAGTAGGCATGAGCTGACGGGGAGGTGGGCGGAGTTTAAAACATGCTCTCATAAAACCTGTTTCCTCCGCTACCGGTATGGAAAGACCCGTAAGGTCTAAAAAGGGCACTCTAATCGCAGTTAAGTGATTTTTTAATGTTACCACAGATAAACGTTTCTGCTCAAACAGATAATTCAAATAATTAAAAACTAATGCCACTGAGGGTACAGTTTGTTCTGTCCTAACGATCCAAGAAGTAAAGGCTTGCCAATGTGATTGATACTGTCGTTTTGTAGACTGAGTATATTGATTAAGTAATTTATTTGTCACATCTCTACCGTATGGTGCTAGCCACTTGGCCTCCTGAATGTCCATAATGCAAAAGTCAGCGAGGTCGCTAGGTTTCCAATCGTGTCTAAGTGGAAATACCCGACCGGAAGCGATACCGGGTCCGGGCACCACATTTTCAATTGCTGGTACCACAACTGCGCCGGCCACAGTGGCGCGATTAGCGAGACTAAGCCTCGATAATCTCGTAGTTTGTTCACTACGTGGCACATTAGTGACGCATCTGGCGGTGGAAACAGATAGATGGAGCTCCATCTGTTCCAGTCTGTCACTAGGGCGTCTGGCCCCCCTGCCGGCGTTTTCGCCCGGCGGGTGAGGTATAGAGGGAGTTTGTGAGTCTCCTCGGACGCAAAAAGATCCACTTGTGGATGGGAGAGCTCTGCAATCATTAGGTTGAAAATGGGTTGCTTGAGCTCCCATTCTACTGTCGTGCTCTGTCTCCGGGACAGAGCGTCTGCCCAGACGTTTGCTACGCCTGGGAGATAAGATGCGTGAAGATAAATATCTAGACTGTTGGCTAGAGCAAAAATCTCTTCCGACACGTTTAGCAACTTCCTTGACCTCGTTGACCCTTGTTTCTGAATACAGTGGACTGCATTCAGATTGTCCATTCTGAAGGCCACCGACTTGCCCTGTAACGCCGGGCCGTGAGCCTGAAGGAAATACAAGGGGACTAGTAATTCTTTGACATTGATGTGCGAGATTTCTAAGTGGGACCAAAGCCCCTGACCCTGGTGCCCCTGATTTGACTGAAATCCCCAACCTATTGTGCCTGACGCATCCGTGTCTACCCATACCGTTGGTGGAGGAGAGGTCCATGACATTATTGAGTGCAATGTTTCCCTCTTCGCCCAGACCGCTAGTAAGGTGTGGATTAATTTCGGGATGGGCCATAATTTTCCCGCCGGTAAGAGCGGGAAATATTTGTTGCCTTCCAATATTAATCGTTTTACTTTCAACCGGCCCAACTTGACAGTTAGTTGAATCCAGTTGAGAGAGCCGACCAGAGACTCCCAGACCCTTCGCGGCGTAGTCAGACTGTGAAGAAACCTGAACAGTTTCCTGCGAAACCTGTTGCGATTGTCCACACTCTGACTCAGAGTGAGAGCGGCGGTGTCCCAGACCAGCCCTATCCACTGAATTACTCGTGAGGGCACAAGGTTTGACTTTACCAGATTTACCTTGAACCCTAGAGTTTTGACATGATTTAAAATGATATTGACATGTTTTATGCATAATTGTTGTGTCTCTGCCACCACCAGCCAGTCGTCCAGATACCACAACACTCTGATCCCCTGTTTTAACAATGGCATCAGGGCTTGCCGGACTAGTTTTGTGAATAATCGAGGTGCCAGGTTCAAGCCGAACGGCATCCTCTGAAAAACAAAATTTTGGTGCCTGATCCGTAAGGCCAAAAACCTTTGAAATCTTTTGTTGACCGATACGTGCCAATAGGCGTCTGTCAGGTCTAGTGAACACATCCAACCTCCCGGCGGAAGTGTTAGCCTGATTTGGTGTACTGTTAACATTCTGAAAGATTCGTTGTGAATGTGAAGATTCAGATAAGACAGGTCTACGACCGGCCTCATCTGAACACTGTCCCTTTTGGGAACCAAAAATAGTTTGGACGTGAATACAGGGTAATTTGGAGGGACCGGGATGATGACATTCTTGGCAATCATTTCCTGGGCTAGTGACTCCACCTCTAAAGAAACAAAATTCGCCGTTGTCGGCTGACGTAAACGAGGTCGCCGGAGCCACTGCCAAGTGATGCCTTTGCATGCCACCATCCGTGCCCAAGTGTTTAACGGCCATGCTTGGTGACACGTTCGGAACGACCCAGTTAGCAGACAAGGGTTCGCCGGCTGTACTACACTCGGTTCCTCCGGCCTTAAGGTAGGCGCCGGGAGTGAGAGAGACTTTAGTTTTTTTATGGTGGGGTAGGTGCTGGACGCTTCGCCGGCTGGCTGGTGTTGGCCGAAGACTGGCCCTGACCTGGTTTATGTTGGCCACGTCCTCTCTGACCTGAAAACCTACTCTGTCTATGCCTGAACTGACCCTGGAGGGAGTGGGAGGACTTAGGCGGAAGAAAAGGTTTAGATCCCCCTGGCTGAGCTTTAGTAGTAGGCCTGGGTTTGGGGAAGTTAAATGCAGGTTTCTTAGAAGGGGTGGGACTGTGCTTAATGGCCTGTGCCATATTGAACACTGTTCGCCACACTTCAGGGGTCATTAAAGAGGGAGTAAGCACTGGTGACATAACCACCTGATTAGCAATGCGATCAGGTAGCTTGCGAACTAACGACATCCTAAGATCTTGTCGTGCTCGTACCGCCTCAAGCAAGGCGGTACGTATGTCACCCAAGGATTGGATTGACGACTGAAGAATCAGTCGCCAAGATAACTCAACCGATCTTCGAGCATCCGCATCTGCGATTGCCTGAGTGGATCGTAGTAAAGACTTAGCCACCTGCTGAGATACTATGTACTGTGAGAACAGGCGAAAAGCTTTTCCCCATAGCCTAAATTCTCTGTCTAGGTGAGTAGGGGTAGGGGTAGTGAACGGGTCCTTCAGCTCACAAAGATTAATCTTAGGGGCAGCTAGAAATGAAAACAAATCTGACGGGACTCCGCCGGCAGAACCCACCGGCATGGAGAACCAAGAATGAGTGTCCTGAGGTATCTGGTGGGAAGATTTAGAAGTGAAAGTGGTTGCAAAGTTTTGAGCCTCTACCTCCCAATCTACCCAAGGTCCTGGTCCCAACTGTCCCACCTTCAAAACTGGATTAGTTGCCTCGTCTGTGACGGTCTGTAAATCTAGTTCAGGAGTGAGAGCTGACAGAGTCTTAATATCATTAAACCCGTCCAGCTTAGACCAGTCTGAAAATAGTTTTGAAGCTGAGGCAGGGGGCAAAGCAGGCTTAGAAGCATACACAAAATAATCTTGATGATAATAACTAGGTATAGCCTTGATGTTTACGTCCAGAACATTACCTAAAGTATCCATGGCCCTTAGTTTCTTTGACTTATTGCCCTGGATGACCCACTCACGCGGTACCGGGAGTTCTCCTGACAAAGTAGGTTGGGCAAGCTCTGGTTTAGAGGAGTTCAAAAGAACCCATGACTCGTCTGGCCCATAAAGTAAGGGCATAGCTACCTTTCTAAGAGGCGCTTTGTCTAGAGGGGGTGGATTGACATCCGTTATGACCCTGACATTTGAAGTTGTCAAGGCCGCCGTAGCAGGCTTATTGATCCCTGAGGTTAACAAAGTGGGAGGGTTAGGGATCTTAGATAAATCAATCGAAGTCATCAGAGGCCGTACCGTAGAACTTGTCTTGGGAGCCCCCAAGTCCATTGTGGGGTTTTCCTGTTGTTGACCAAAAAATTTAGATAAAGCATGAGTAAGCAGCCCATTAATTTCTTGTGCCGTAACAAACTGGTTTGATGAAGAACTTACAGGTGAATCATTAGTATCCTGTGCGGCGTCCAAGCCTGAGCCTGACCTTTGTCCTTCCATCTCCGAAATTATAGAAACTTCATCTTTCTCATCCTGATCCTCCTGAGAAGACCCCGCCGAGGCAGGGGTACCTTGTTGCCAAGATAAGTCTGGGATAGAGGATGGGATCGCCGCGTCCCTGTGGACATCGGCTACTGTGTGACTCGTTTGAGTCGGACGTGGTTGATCAGACCCTGGTTGCGCAAACCGCCAAACACCTAGGCCCTGGCCTACGCTCTCTTGAGAGTCTGAAACATTCTCACTTACTGAACCCCCTGAACTTTCCAATTCCAGGGTTAAAATATTAAGTGGCAAATCCTCTTTTGGGACAGGCACTGCACTGGACTCTTGGGCCTTAACACAAACTCTGTCTGGGGTAGAGGTACGATGAGATGCACTAGAAGTTGGTGAATGTCGAGAGGACTTCCGTTTATGAGAATCCTTTTTAGAGGATTTATGGCTACGGTGTGACCGCGAACTATTCTTGGATCTAGAGGAATCGTCGCCGTGACCACTGGTGGAACCTTCCGTCCTGCTCTTCTTACTCGCCGGTGAAGAGGCCCGACTAGATGACTGGTGTCTAAGAGGAGACCTAGACCGGGATCTCGCCCGAGACGAAGAGGCGGATACCGGGGGTGTAGGCTCTCTTGGGCGTTTAGGTGTAGCCGCAGAGGATACAGAACCCTGACCAGTCTCCGCCGGCTTAATACTCGTGACTCTAGAGGAACGTTTAGGGGGAGGGTGTTCGGAGAGCAATCTATCCCAGAGTGGGACGTTGTCACATTGAAGTGATTTATGTGCAACAATGGTAGTGTAGGCTGACATCTGTTGCCTAACCTCTCTTAAGGCTACCGCCGCGGTCTTATCATTATCACAAAGGACCTTTAAAGCTAATTGGGAGCAAAAAGAACAATTACGCATAACCCAGAGACCCCTTGAACGGTCTAGACATTTAACACACCTTATGCAACGGGTATGCGCAAAAATAGGGATACCAGCACAAGCAGTGGTAGTGCACAAAGCAAAAACTGGGGCCACGGTAGCCATGACAGAGACTGGTGGGAGGAAACTACCGCCGGGTCTGTATTGGTCCGCCGGAGCTCAGCTCTGAAAAAAAAGAAAATTTCCAGGAATTAATGCTCATAAGGTTAACCCAACATGTTCGCGCACAAGTGTTAACCTCTGAAGTGCGCATGGGGGTAATTGGAAACGTCCCCCTGTGCTGACGTATTTGAGGTGTTTCCGCCACTAAAATATTCATTGTGCCATTAATAGCATTAATACTTATCCATATGCGCCTATTATGGGTTGATTATAAAGGTATTAACCTGAAACAACAATAAAACGAGTGAAAACAGCGTTTGGATGGTCAAAATCGGAGATATAGCCCGCGAGTTGTATAATGTATGGGTGAGGCATTCTGCTTTCCCGCCAATTTCCCCCAAGGCCACTGAGACACAGTCGATCGATACTCTCTCTCTCTCTCTTGCACTCGCTTGCTATCAGTGATGACCACACCCTCCAATCGGATTTCTAATGTTAGCACGAAAATATACCTCAGAATAAGGGAATAACAGGGAAAATAGGTGATAACTGAAGGAGAGGAGGAAAGTGGGGAAGGAGGGGAGGTAGAGGACTGAGATTTTGCATGGCCCAGGGGCCAAAAAAAAAAAATAAAATAAAAAAAAAAAAAATTTTTTTTTTTTTTTTTTCGATGTCAAAAGTTGATTTTTATTTTCTCTGACTCTTAAGAGTCTCCCCGCAGTGCGCCGGGGGAACTCTTAAGAGTCTCCCCGCAGCTCCCGGGTTAATAACCCGCCGGGTAACGAGATGTAATGGCACAAACACAGCTCGCTACGCGGTGGGGTTCAGAAATCTAAACAAATCTTTTGTTAAAGAAAGTGAAGAATACCCTCTGATATAATATAACGGTCCAGCATGGCGCTTATAGTCTCTTGGTGGTGGCGACTGGCTCAAGATTCAATTTTGTAACAAGGCAACCCCCCAAAAGACGCCGGCCCTTGAAATATTTTAGTAGAATAGCACAGGGCAGGATGATACGAGATCTGATGTCTAACGAATTGTCACAAAAGATCGCCGTAAGTTAGAAGGCGGCGATACCTGCTTGTATCACTAAATTAACTGGTTAAATCGAAATCGAATTTTGTAAATTCCTTATTTTCCTCCACCTAGGAGCACCCGCCGGGTGAGAAGAATCGATATATCAACCTAAATTGAACCTTCAATTGCCGTAAAAGTAAAGGCGGCGATACACATAGTATCACTAAATGGATTGGTTAACTACATGAAAGACATAAGTCGTTCATCCCACCCTACCCAGGTGCACCCGCCGGGTGAAAAGTCCAAACGTTAACCCCATAAGTTCCTGTCCCCACTTCTTTGTAAAAGATCGCCGGGGAGGAACGCCTAAAACAACAGCTAGGTTTTTCAAGTGGCTTTGTAAAACCAGGTAGAAAAACTACATAACGTATGTCCGCATGAACAATCGTATTATAGATGGGAACAGCCATCCCGCCGGGAATCAAAGGAGGCCTGAAACCAGGCATCCACAGAGACGCAGTCCTGGAGAGCCACAGACACCCCCACGCCGGGGAAACAAGCCAGTGTTAACAACCACGTGTGGCCCAACACGGCTCGCGGCCGGGATTTTCATGGTGAAACCGAGAAAACCCCGCCGGAAGGCAACCCACCCTGAACAGACACCATCTGAACAACAAGAGACACGAGGAGAGCCACGCACGACAACCCCAAGGTCACACCATAATCCGTGGAATTAGCCAATACACAACTAAACCAGGAAACAATTATAGTCCGAGGAATTAGCCAATAGACACAACTAAAACCCGGATACACATGACACAGTAGGGCATATTTATCAATAATAAACAATAACACTAGTACATGTGGCAAAGCTACGCGCGGCTGGCTAGGCCTAGGTAGACGGCATAATAAAAGTTGAAATATACACAAACACTGGAATATCACAACAGGAACCACCGCCAACACACCACCGTAGCATAAACTTCCGACCAAGGGAAGACTGACTCGGGACCCAGAAAAAACTTCACTAAGTGAAGAAAAATACGCTGGGAACGTCAGAAACAAAGCTTACCTCATCAGAAAGATAAAAGGCAGCAGTAACTAACGCGTAGTGAAAGCCGCCTGCATCACAAACTAACTCAGCTGTGAAAAAGTTCACATGTCCACAACGGGACCACGAGGGTACATCCGAAATAGATGCCCCATACACTCGACCCAAAATACACTGCACTGCGGGCAACCAGCCCAGGACACTCCTGCTATGATCGGGTGGTTTGGCGGGTTGGAGTGTGGGGATTTGATAGGGAGATGGTGGGGGGGGGGGGGGGGTCTGGGCAGGCAGGGTTGTGGTTTGAGAGGGGTTGAATTTGGACTGGTTTTATTGTCGGGAGAGACGTGGATGGGATTTCGAGGAGTGGTTGAGGTTGAGAGGTTGATTATGTTGTTTGGGGTTAGAGAGGGTAGTATTTTGGGGGTTAGTCAAGGTGGAAAAAGTTTTGTGGTTGGGTTTTGTTATGCCCTGTTTTTCTACAGGTTTAACTTGGGTAATGTGAGTTCTAAATGACTGGGTATATAAGGCTGCATGCACAATACAAGATATGAGGAATAGAGAACACAAAGAAACACATGGTAGCAAGTTACACGATCACGTTTATTTATATACCACTGCAGAATACTCGTGCAAGGAAATATAATAGAATCGAACAACACTAGCATAAGTGGATCTGGATGGAGCTTAGTCTCCCACTTCCAACGTTCAGGTATTAATCTTCTGATCACTGGCTTTAATTCAACAGGTTTATATACCGAAGACCATCAATGTTACTTATAGAATCATATTCACTGTTAGATTTATTACTGGTAGCTCTGGTGCACAAGTAGTAGTTTACAGACTAGATTAGACACGCATATTTTAGAGTTCGGGAATTCTAGTAACCTCAGGGGGTACTGATCTAAGTTTTATATTCTTGTCTCAGAAATACATAGAACGCAAATCAGTGGGCGAACATTCAGATATCACTAGGGTTTCCTTCTAGGTAATAATATCTGGGTATATGGTTGATTACGAGAGTTAGTATCGCCTGTTAATTATTGAACACTGATACGCTTAGCACTTCCTAATTGAATGGTTATATGAATTATACTGGGGCAAAGAGATAGCCACTTCGTAGAAATATTAATTAGTGAATCTCTAAACAGTACAGTAATATGTAGTACTGATAAAGGGAATCTTGGGTAGTATCTGATGGGTCTGGTCCTGGTTATCTTGCGTTCATGATGTTGGGGGCTAACGACTGGTTCCGCGGCCGTCCAGGGGGTCCATATGTGTGAAGTTCTCAAATACGGGGGCAGGTCCTTCTATCCAAATCTGCCACGGAGTCTGCCGGCTCTGGAATCTCAACTCCGGAACAACACAAGGGCAGAGCTAGAAGTTAACTGCAGGGTAGTGACCCCTGGTTGGTGTCTAGCTTTCAACTGATTTGACTGGGGGCGGGAGCTAGATTTATAGGCTCGGTTCTGGACCCTGTAGACAGTAGGGATCTCGAGTCTTATGGACTTATTTGAGCTCTCAATAGATATGGGGACTAGGTAAGATGGTATTTACTGTTGTGGCACATGGCTATAGGAAGCCTTTATATTTTCATATAACTGAGCCTTAGTAAGAGGTACTATTTTGGCTATACTGGAAGTATTTAGGGGAGAGAGACTGGATCTACTTTGCGAGGAGGATGGGGACAGATGTGATACGAGCATCTCTCTTAGATTGTTCAATCTTCATTCTATGGTATAGCTGAGGTGCTAATTTAGTGATCAGAGTATGCAAGAAAGGTAAATGGTTTATTGTGAGTTAATAGAGGTTAGTAAAGGTCATGCATGGTTAGTTCATTGATAGGAAGAATTCCTGTGCTACCTGGCAATGACTCAGAAGTCAAACAGGGGCCAGGTATACCTCCGCGGGGGTGGGGGTCTCCCTCCTCGGGTGGGCAAAAAGGGGGAGCTGGGCGCCCTCTCTCTGTGATAGTCGTCCGGCGGCTGTGGCTAGGGGCTTGCCATATCACCAGTGTTTGTAATAACCCTCTGTGTATGAGACAGATGTGGGTGTCCTTAATACCAAAACCGAAGGTGCCTTAGCTAGCTGGTTTTACTCGGCTGGTTGTTAATTGTAGGGTTTGCTGGATGTGGTGGAGACTGGGTTGCTAACTCTGCCACATTTATCTGGAAGTATGGCAATAGAAGTTAGTTACTGGCGAGGCGGCTAGCCTCGCACCGACGACCATTGGGTGCAGGGTTGTGAATGGGTTGTAAGAGAATAGATGGCATGCAAGGGGCTAGTAAAGTTCTAATGTTGTTCTGGCCTACTAAGTGAAGGTAGGCTGGATAGGAGTATATATATAAAAGGTTGGAGAGCGTTAGCAACGGACAATTCAAGGATCTTCAAGAGGTATGAGAGAGAGGCTAGGTCGGACAAGAGTAGAGAAGCGCAGGGTCTTATAATGAGAGGGGAGGAGTGCAGGGGGGCTATAAGGGGAATTTGACCCTAAGGTCTCTGGGCGTGGGGGTGGCATTAGGCTGCAGTTGATATGAAAGTTTGAAAAGGCAGTAGAATACGTTAGCCAAATGCTACCGGGGAATGCAACTATGGGGTGGTATATGAGTCTGGAAAAGATAGAGTTATGTGATCAGTCCGAGGGGTTATGGATACTATTAGTTGGCCCTGGGAACTGCGTTTTCTATGAAATATATATATACCAACAACAGCGGCAGTTCGTAGGGGTACTTAGTTATTGTTTCGGGGTACTTATGACAGATATTGGTAACAAGGTTATCTTATACAATCTCTGGTTGGGGTAAGAGGTGTATGACACGAAGTAAATTGGCGTAGTATGGACTGTGGATACGAAAGAGGCAAGGGGAAGACGTATGACAATTGTGGAAAAGTAAAAGGAAAAAGGTGAACACAATGGCGGATAAAAATACTTAACCTAAGGATTGAATACATAGATTTATGGGGCGATGGGTCTTCAGAAGCTTAGTCTGGCAAGACAAGATGTTAGGGAATGTTAATATTAATACTTAAACTAAGGATTGCATACATCGATGAACGACGACATTATAGTCGTCGTCCTAATAAGGTGATGAAACCTGGTTGATCTGTACTTGGCACAATACGGCACAAGGACAGTGCCGCTATGTCGTATCAATACTGGTGGCAGTTAATATTATAGAGACACTTAGTTACTAGAGGAACAATGCAAGGGGGCGACTGAGCACGGGTTACATATATATATACTCGTCATGGGAAATGATATACGAGGTCTAGGGACAGGCGTGGTTGTTTTAACTTCTAAGATATATAACATCTACTTCTCGGATGTAAGAACATACATAGATATAATTATGGCTGTCTGATGTGTTGGCATTGGCTCAACATAGGGACAGGGCATGGGTGTTTTTAATATGAATGTATATTCCTGTTCATCATCTTTGTAGTTAAGAGTGTAGGACACGAGGGGGTAGTGTACGTGAGGTGTGGAAAAATGGTCAGTTTAGAAGGGGTATCTAGGTGCGGCCTGGAGCTGCTTAGCCCTACGGGCTTGGGCCTGTCTGAATTGGCTGGCTCGGTCAGCTGGTCCTTTCGTTCTGTGGACCTTTCCTTTGGGTGTTTCTGTGTGGTGTTCGTTCGTGGCTTCTGTGGTGGGCTTCTCGTTCTGGGGCATTTTAGGTTTGGATGGGCGTGGTATTTTGTCGCGCGGGATCTTTGGGGGTGGAATTTGGGGCGGATGGGGTAACGGTGCAGAGGGGGGTAAGGTAGGGGGGGAAGAGGAGGTAGGGGGTATGTACGGGGGTGATTTTGCGTTTTGAATGTGGTTGTGAGAGGGTAGGCTGGCAGGGTGAGAATTGGTGGAGGTTGAGAGTTTAGGATGATCTGGGGTTTTGGAGAGTGGGGGTGTGGGAGATTGACAGGTAAATTGTGGAGATGGGGTGAGTAGGTAAATTTGGAGAGATTGTTGCGGAAGAGATTTGTCTCAGAAAAAAGTGGAATTTGGTAGGATGGATGAAGGAGACATTGATGGAGATTTTGGTTCTGGTGCTGGATTATGGGGCAGAGGTAGGTTGGCGAGCGGGGGTGTTACTGGAAGTGGATTCAGGAGCGGTTTGGGTAATGTTGGAGAGGGTGACAAGGAGGGGGGGAATAGGAGGTAGGCGGAGCTGTATAATTCTTGGGTGATGCGGGTGTTTGAAGGTGTTCACCGAGGTTGGGCATGTGGGGAGATGATGGTTGGGGGGGTGAGGTTGATAGTTTTGAGGGGGGGACAGGTGATGAATCTGAGGAAGTGAGAGGCGTGACAGGTTGTTGAGGGATTGACGGGGGTGAAGGTTTGTCTTGGGTGACAGGGGCATGTGAGAGAGTGGAGGGGGCTCATTTTCTGACCAGCATTTTTCAGGGGTGACATTGAAAGATAATTGGTTATGGTGGGGGTGACCATTTCTGCGTTCTGTGGTTTGTTGGCAGGCATAGAAAAGGGAGGGGATTCATGGGGTAACACAATTGATTGAAGATTATCGTTGGTGGATGGCTGGGCAGGGGAAAATTTAGGGATGGTCAGAGAGGATAGAGGCAAGGAAGAGTGCACTGGGGTTGGAATTTCATCGGGGGTCATTTTGGAAGGGTGCACAGAGTTTGATTCCTTAGGAGAATGGAGGGACTTATTTATGATAGTGTTAAGTGGAGGAATACATTTACTTTCTTGGATAGGGGCTGAAGGGGTGGATAGGGGATTCACAGGGTGTTTAGACATGGCTGGGGTGAGATTTTTTCAAGAGCTTCATTTACTAAGGGGGAATGTGAGGGAATGGATGGATGTGGGTGAACAGACCTTGGACTCGAGTTGGTAATGGTGAAGGGTTGTTCATCATTTGTCATGGCTGGCGAGTTGTTTGGAGTGGTGGGTGTCCCTAGAAGTTTCCGTATTTCTCGTATGTTCTGGTGGAAACTCGCTGTCCCATGGTCCATGAAATGTTGGTAGATGTCTACCGGAAGGAGGTTCACCAGGGAGAGGAACACCTGTTGTTCTTGGTATTCAAGGGTTTGCGAGGGACATGCGGATTTGATGTGCCCCCATACCTTGGCTAGGGTGACGTCCAGGCGTCCTTCATATACCACTTGATCGAGTTGGCACATTTCTCTGATGGAGAGCATATGTTCCTCGAATGAGCCGTACAGGTCGAGATGGGCGGTGATGTGGGGTGGGAGGATGTCGAACAATGCGGTGAATAATTGTTCATTTTGTTGCTCGTCATCTTGAGAGCTATACGTGGTCCTCACTTATCTGTAGAGTTGTACGAGGGTCACATTGATATCCCCTTCATACTTGATCTCGTCGACTTTTATTATTTTGGGGGCGAGGGAACCCAAAAGTGGCCCTAAGGCCTGGATCACGAGGGATCGAAACTGGTTCCAGGTAAGCTTTGGCGTTACCTGTTTAGCAATTTGGGAAACGGCTTTTCCCAACTGCATAATGTGCAATAATGCAACGGCGATTTTCTCGCGGTCATTTTGAAGTGCCAAATCTAACTCTGGCTTTACTATGTCTAAGTAAGTGGCGATATCATATGTGTTTACATCATAATTGGGAATGTGAGTGTAATAGCGAGCTGCCATTTTTGCGATGTTACCATGCTTCTATTGTTTCAAAAAAATGTAATACAATGAAATCTTCTATCCGAATCAAGAACCACCGATGCCGCCAATGTTATGCCCTGATTTCATACAGGATTAACTTGGTATAGGTGAGTTCTGCAAGACTGGGTTATTGGATTTCTTGCAAAATACATAAAGAGAATCAACAGAGGACATAGATAATCTCGGACAAATGGTTTGTAATACAGCTTTATTCTAAATAACACTCAGGTATTAGGTACGTAATAGAATTCACACGAACAATAGATGTTGGAGCACTCAGGTAGGTTATTGGACTTATTACAATCTCCCAGCACTTATCGCGGATTTGGATAGAGACATACTTCCCACTTCCAACGTTCAGGCATTATTCTTCTGACCACATTGCTTTATGATACGTAGGGTACATGAATCACACAGGTTAGGTATTTCGCTTTGTTAACTCTCTGGTAATATGACTCTTAATCAAGGATGAAAGTATAAGTAATGTGGTTATTGCCCAAGAATTAACGTAAAGGGATAACTGTAACTAGTTGCACTGGTCTAGGATGTTCACTTGTCTAGGTGATACTTCGGACCGAAAATATCAGTGAGGACGAATCAGGTTAAACCTGATGGCAAGAATAATTACGGGAGTCAGTTCGCCTAAGCTAAATTTCACTGATATATATTAATGCATACTAGCATAATAATCACTTGTTTCCTAACATCAGAGAAAGTTGAGACATAATCGAATACACTGGATGGTTGAGTTAATAGCACCGTAACACTGGTACTTTGCGAAGTAACACTGTGATAAGAGTTTTCCTGGTTATCTTGCGTTAGTAATGTTGGGAGTTAACAGTAGCTCTGGGGCCGTCCAAGCTGTCCGGTAGTGTAGAGAAGGTTTTACAGATGGGCTTCTTGTGTAACCGGTGATGACACTCCTATATGTTACCCTTGATGGGGACCTTAAATAACGCTGTCTCAAGCTCAACCGGACTAACAACGTATCGGATTAACGTAAGACAGTCGAGAAAAGCGACTGTTTAACTATCTCTGGTCCTTATAAGAGGTTCAAGGAGCGCGGGCGGTTTTGCACCTTTTTGTCAACAAATGCTGATGGGGCTTACAGTCAATTGTTGCCAAGGAGTTATTCTTGCAGAGTCCTCACTCAAGAGTTTCTCGCATAATCCCTTTTAACATAACAAGATCTTTCTGCCTTAGATCAGTTATGAGTTATGATCGTTCGTAACTCAAGTAGCGGATGGTGCACTATCAGAAGTTAATGAAACAATCAATAATTTGTGAATTTGTTGTCTACCAATATAATATTACTGCCGGTAGTCCCGATCGCAATAAAACATTCGTAAAGGGTTAATTCACTTCCTCACCGAGTTGCACAGATTACGGAACGCCGAATTATCGTGAATCTTGAGGGGGGGAGGGAAAGTACTAGATGCCAACGCAGTGTGGCCAGCCGTTGCTTTGGGCTCTAATATTCAACTGCCTGACTGTTGTCTCTGTGTCTTATTTATAGGCAGGTCAAGGAAGCTTCAGGAATATTCTAGAAGTATTGGATGTCAGTGCTATGAAGTAGTTAATTTATTCTGGTGAACTTAGGGGGTTAGGGAGGGGGGTCTTTAATGTGGCGGTAAGTAACTTGTTATCTGATTTATTATCGTGGATATCTTAACCCTTGACCCTTAACCCGTGTACTAGTAGAGTTGTTTAGGCGGATTTGGTGAAGGTTTTTAAGTACTACTTTGCTGGTGCCCTACGTGACTAGGCTGGGTTGGTATTATTCATCAATTCACCTAAGTATCCTTCTCTGGTCTAGCTGATATGCTATTCGTAATGTAGGATGGGATAAGGAAGATTTTGGTTTTGGGTAAGGATGGGATAGGATGGTATTTGGATAGGTATCTAGATTTGTAGGTCATAACCTGTTGGAAACTCACCTGTTGTCTGGCAAGAATTTGCTGGCTTGCACGGGTCATGGTAATTCTCCACGGGGGTCGGTGGTGTCCCCGTGGGGTCTGGGGGGGGGGGGGGATGCCGCTCCCTGAATATGGTTATCGAGAGTTCTTACGTTAATTGGGTTGAGATATGAGTTCAGGTTGTCAGGAGGTATCTTCCTAGTTAGGGTTATCACTACATCTAGTTTTCATGTATGAGGATCACTCGTGGGTGTTAAGAATAGTGGTTTTGTGAAAGTGCAAGTCAGTGGGAAATTTACATTTTTAAGGGGGGACGAGAGGGGGTCGTCCTAGCCTCGCGCCGGCTATTGTTCTGGTTCAGGTTGTGAGTGGGGCTAGGGAGTTAGAGGATAGTTAACGGGGGTACAAGGATAGGTGCTTACCTTCCATTTGTTGAGGTTAATGAACGAACTGAGTCGGCATGTTATAACATTCTTCTGGCGTCTTTACAGGGGGAGGGTTGTGAATTGTAAAGGGGGTGGTTTGAGGCTAGGCTCCGCGCCGCTCGTGACCTAGGGTCATGACCCTTAATACGCTGGACATAGGGGTGGCATTTCCCTATGATCGAACAGGTAGTGTGGTATGTGCAGCGGGGCGTGAAGGAGAAAAGGACAGGATGACCCAAAAACAGGTTACCACTGAGCATGGGGTCACGAAGCAAAACAGAGTAGTGTGGATTGTGGATAAGGAGGAGGTGATTGGAAGACGTATAACAATTGTGGAAAAGTAAATGGAAGAGAGGAACACAATGGCGGATAAAAGATAATTAACTTAAGGATTGAAATACATGCTTGAATGACGGTATTAGTCGTCGCCAATTTAAGGTGAATGGGACTTGGTTGGAATGCACGGAATACGATTCGACATGGGCAGTGCCTCTGTGTCGTAGCAATATCGATCGGGCAAATTCCGGTTAATATTATATATACTTAAGTTACTAGAAGAACAAGACAAGGGGCAACTGAGCACGGGGGTACATATCTATATACTTAGTTACTACAAAAGAAAGGAACAGCTGAGCATGGGGTTGGTATGTGGGTGTTGTAACTGAGCAGGGGGCTGCATATATCTATTCTCGTAATGGAGAGAGATACTAGGTAGCTTTCCTGCATTCCTCTTGAGATGATCGTATGCAGATTGGTCATAATTAAACATATATAAATCAACAGATATGAATCAATACAATAACTGGCAGAGGGTTAGTATTGCGGGTTAGAGGTTAGGTCAGAGGACAGAGGGGGATCATAATTAATTATAGGGCTGACATAATCATGATCGGATTCGTTGTGGACTGGAAAACGAAGGTGTCCTGAGATCGCCTTCGCACCTACACAATGAAAATACTATAACTCACAAGGTGGTTATCTAATTAAATACATACTTAGTTGGTAGGCTACATCAAGAATGTCCAGGAGGAAAGTCATGTGGTTTGTATTCTACAAGACTGTGATTTAAGAGGCATGTAACATGCGGAGTTAAGTGGAAAAGAGAAACAACATTGTGGATAACAGATAGTTACTCTAAGGATTGAATACATGCATGAATGACGGCATTATAGCCGTCGTCCTAATAAGATGATAAAACCGGGTTGGTATGCACGTGGCACAATACAACACTAGGACAGTGCCGCTATGTCGTATCAATATCGGTGGGCATACTCCGGTTAATATTATATATACACTTAGTTACTAGAAGAAAAAGGAAAAAGGGACAACTGGGCACGGGGGTACATATATCTATACTCGTCATGGAGAGAGAGATACGAGGTAGCTTTCCTGCATCTCTCCTGATAATCGTATGCAGATTGGTCATAGTGAGTTTATCCGAATTAACAGGCCCAAATCAATACAATAACTGGCATAGGGTTATCGGGTGTATAGAGTCGTGGTTAAAGGTTGTTACATAACTCGTAATTAACTTATCTAAATCAACAGGCATAAATCAATACAAGAACTGGCAAGGGACACAAATTGACAGACGAACAATGCAACGTGAGGTTATGTATAGCTAACTGCTAAAAATGGGGGAACGAAGATAGGTGTCTTCCCTTTTTGCAAGTTCCCTAAATTATGTTATCATTAGGGAGTTGGTACATCAATAAAATAGCAATGTGGATCTCAGTGAGTTATGGGGCTGTCTAGTGTAATTTCATAATTAATCTCGGAATTACTCCTAGGTATTTTGTCTAGTGAAATGGAGGTTGTATTAGGAAGGTTGGGAATATATATAGTTAGTGGATAAAACAACGGGAGGTTAGCTTTGCGCAGTGGCAGTATCGTAACCAATAGGGTCTTGCTGAGTACCGTGGATATTACATTGTCACTGCTATAAGCTAAAAACAGTGTGCAAAATTGGTTAAAGTTTTTGCACCACACACATCTGCCATCCTGTGCGTGGTCTCTCCACGCATCTCGGTTGGGCTACCCCCAAAGGGTAGCCAAGTCGATCCCCACCTGCCCGCGGTGACCTTGCAGACACCACTTTCCATTTTTTTTCTTTTCCATTTTAATTTTTTTCCATTGTGGTGGCACTGACGGGGACGGCGCTACCTGGGGTCTGTCCCAGGTAGTTATTTTCACGTTTTTTTTAAAACTAGGGTTTTCTCTTATTTTTAATCAGATACAAAATACAGGTGTTTTTGTTTTTAATTATTGGTTACTTCCACTGAAATGGCAGCGGGCAAGCAGAGTTGTAGTTGTGGGAAGGTTGTGGGCAAGGCCAAATCGCTGGGCTGCTACTCGTGTGGTACCTATTTTCATGTTAACTGTATAAATGTTGATGATGAGGACCTCAGAGTACTTGCAAAGAAGAAACCTGGATTTAAATGGCATTGCACTGTTTGCGATACCACCCCCCTGGCTGCAAAGGATGCAGCAATTAGTCAGCAGACCTTGGATGACCTGACGGCTGCCCTAGTTGGTGAAGTGAAGACTGCCATTGTAAACGAAGTGAAGGGTGCCCTTGCTGCGGTGGCTGTGGAGATAGAGAGTATTGGTAACAGAATGGATATCCTTGAGACTAAAGTTGCTGCCCCCGACATTCCCTTGTTTGCCAAGATAGTTCAGCAAACATTTGAAGAGACCAAAAAGGAGCCGACCAAACGCACCACTGAGGTGGTAGATGGTGGAAAGAAAAAAACTGTCTGGGACCATCAGGTCCTGGTAGTGAAGCCAAAAGACCGATCCTCCGAGCCAGTAAGCCCACCAGATACAAAGGCAATCGAGACTGCTTTGGCTTTGGTTCCGGTTAACAAGTTAACTAGAACTGATTCAGGTGTACTGGTGGTACGACTTCCATCCAAGAAAGCCAAAGAAGATGCAGGAAGGGCCATCAATCAGTGTTTGGGGGTGGACAGTGCCTTCAGTGTCTCCGAACCAAAGAAGATGATGCCAAAAATGACTCTGGTAGGCATTGCTAATGACGCTGAGGATAATGAGATCATTCCCAGCATCCTCAACAAGAACCCAAGAATAAAGTCCCTGGTCGACGATGGCTTAGCTATGAATTTGCTATTCACCAAGCAAAAGAGTGATGCACACACAAAGACTGCGGTAGTAAAAATGTCACCTGAAATACGCTCTTCCATTGTGGATGATGGCAATTCTGTGTATGTTGGACTTGTGAGATGTCGTGCATACGATCGCTTCTGGGTAACACAATGTTACCACTGCCAGGGCTTTGGTCATACCAGTGACAGGTGTTATCGGAAAAATGAGGATCCAAAATGCAACTTCTGTGCCGGTACTCATAACTCAAAAGACTGCACCAACAAGACTTCCCCCAAATGTATAAATTGTATGAGCTCCACATCAGTTACGGAGCCGCCAAATCATTTTCGCCTCAAGTAGAAATTGTCCTCTAATGACAGCTCAGAGAAATAAAGTTATTGAGAACACCAATTTTGTAGGTTCAAAAAACTGAAAAATGCACATGGGAGCCGGTTGAAACTGGGTCTGTTGAATGTTCGTTCCTTGCGTAACAAAATGGATCATATTTGCGAGATCTTGGATGAACGTAACCTTGATGTATTATGTCTCACTGAGACCTGGTTGTTCGAGTCAGATCTGAATATTATCCAGGCGGCATTGCCTAAAACCCATTCCATAATAAATGTTCCTAGGCCTAGGGGAGATCATCCGGGTGGTGGAGTGGCAGTTGTCTACTCCACATCTCTGGTGAATATCTTGCAAATAAGCCATAACCCAGCCCCTCTTTACTATGAACTGTTGGAAGTGGAAATAAAACTCCATCAACAAATTCTAAGAATGGCAGTTGTCTATAGGCCTGGCCATCGTGGCACAGATAGGGGTTTTATGGAAGAGTTTGGGCAGTTTCTCGAGGAATTTTCTGCTTAAACCGGAAGACTTTTGATATGTGGAGATTTTAATTACTGGGTTGACAGCCCTCATCTGAAGCCATTCTCTCCTGAGTTCCTTGAGTTGACTGATCGGAACAATTTTGTAAACCATGTGTCCCACCCAACTCATATCTTAGGACACACCCTTGACTTGGTTTTCTCTCCTGTGGGTTGTGGTGGTGTTCTGGATGTTGATGTTGAGAATGCTGACCCTAATACCTCTGATCATGCTTTGATTACTTTCAGCTTTGATTTCCCTAAGCCACTCACACATGAAAAAGTAATCAGATTTATAAATTATAAAAATGCAGACCAAAATTTGGCTAGCAGTGAAGTAAAACAGTACTTGGGAAGTATTGATACTTCCAACCTTACTTCAGATGAGCTGGTGGAGGTACATGGAAATGCACTTAAATTAGTGTTCGATCATCACTGTCCAGAAGTAGAGAAGAAAATCATAGTACGAGATGATTCACCCTGGTATAGCACTCGAGTTAAATTTCTTAGAAGAGCGCGTAGAAGAGCTGAACGTGAATGGCGGAAAAATAAAACAGACTCTACATGGTTGCAATATCTGTCAGCCAGAAGAGCTGTGGTCCACACAATCAAAGATGAAAAGAAAGTGTATTATCAGGGAAAAGTTGACTCGTGTGGTAATGACCAGAGGAGGTTGGCTTCAATTGTAAACAGTTTACTTGGAAAAACAAGAGTCAGCTTAAGACCTGTACCCGATGCCGAGTTGGCTGCCAACTTTGTGGCATTTTTTGCTGGCAAGATAACTCGCATAAGACAGGAACTGGATGATGCTTCTGTTGGTGAAGAACTTTCAGTTGTACTCCAACCCCGACACATTCCTAATAATGTCCTCTCATCCTTTCACTCAGTAGAGGTGGACATGATCTCGTCCTACATAAGAAACCTCAATAAAACATTTTGCCCGTTGGATCCCATAAATGTTTCCAAGCTACCAAGAGTCTATGATCACACAGTTGAGTTTATTTCCAAAATAATTAATAAGTGCTTCTCTGAAGGTAGCTTCCCACATTCTGAAAAGCATGCACTACTCCGACCTACTCTAAAGAAACCTGGACTTGATGTTGAGAACATGTTGAACTATCGTCCTGTCTCCAACCTGTCCTTCATATCAAAGATATTAGAGCGTGCAATACTTGACCAATTACAACCACTACTTCAGCAGAATGAAACTATCCCAATTTTCAGTCTGCTTACCGACAGCATCATTCAACTGAAACAGCATTGATTAGAGTACATAATGATCTAGTTGAGAACATTTGCAATGGTGTGGCCTCACTATTGGTCTTGCTTGATCTCTCTGCGGCCTTTGACACAGTGGATCACGAGTTGTTATTGAGAGATCTTTATGATTGTGGTGTGCGTGACTCCGCTCTCTTGCTTCTTGGGTCGTACTTGTCAGGTAGATCCCAGAGTGTGATGGTAAATCAAGTGGTCTCGGACTCGACACCCCTGCAGTATGGTGTTCCGCAGGGATCAGTTTTAGGTCCTATCCTATTTATAATTTATATTAGCAGTTTGTCTCTTCTGCTTCGTGCACATAATGTCACCTTTCACTTTTATGCAGATGACACCCAGATTTATGTGAGAATCACAAATATAGTTGATATACGGAGTAAGATGGAATTGTTGATGTCTGATATCAAGAAGTGGATGAGAGCGAGAAAACTTAAACTAAATGATGGTAAAACTGATATTCTCATCATCCGAGGAAATAGAAGAGCTGATGATATAGTGGGTGCCCTCTCCATCAATGTGGGTGGATCTCAGCTGCGACCGGCCAACTCTGTTCGAAATCTGGGTGTATATGTGAACTCCCGATTAGATTTCAAAGAGCATGTAAACCAGATAGTTAAAAGTTGTTACTTGCACATCAGAAATCTCTATTTGGTGAAGCCGTTTTTAACCAGACGTTGCCTCCTGACGTTGGTTCACTCATTGGTCTTCTCTCGTGTTGATTATTGCAATGCCCTGTTGGTGGGTCTTCCAAATTATATTTTGAGGAAAGTTCAGTCTGTTCTTAACAGGGCCGCAAGACTAATTTTTGGTGTTCTACCTAGAACTCCTACTACATCTCTTCACATAGAACTGCACTGGCTGCCAGTAAGAGCAAGAATAGAATTTAAGTTGTGTTTGGTGACTTTTAAGGTTCTCAAATTTGGTGAGCCTAGGTACCTTGCGGAGCTTCTCAGGCGCCCACCGGCACACCATGGTGTAGTTGTGCGTCATGACAATGACCCTTTTCGTCTTGATGAACCAAGGGCTTTCCAGCAGTCTTCTTTCTTTGAGAGGTCATTCTCCTACATGGCTCCGAGGTTGTATAACAGGTTGCCGCTGTCCATGAGACAACTGAGTTCTGTTGAATGCTTCAAGAGACAACTTAAGACTTTTCTCTTTGAGAGAAGCTATGATCTTGAGAGAGGTGTCATGACAGATGGCTATAGAGTTTAGGCTATTTTGCCACTGCTAGTGATTGTTAAATGTGTGTTGTATATAAGCCTTCTTTTGATGCATTGATTTTTGTTCTTTTTTCTTTCTCTTTTCGAGCGCTAGTGAATTCTTCGGAAAAATTGGCGCTTATGAGAAATAAGTAACATGCTTATTATTATTATTATTATTAGAGACATAGAATTGGGGGGACTATGATTGTTATATAACTAAATACAGGGCTGACGTAATCACGATCTGATTTGGTGTGAAATGGAAGCTAAGGTGTCTTTTAGATCGCCTCGAACCTACACAATGAAAGTATTATAGCCTGTATGGTGGTTACATAATTAAATACATACTTAGGTGGTACATCAAGAATGTCAGTGAGTAAAGTATTGTGGTTTGTATATTAGAAGACTGTGATTGAGAGACGTATAATATTTGGAATGAATTGGGAGAGAGAGAGAGACCAAATTGGGGATGGAAATGGGACCGGGGATCTCGTTGGGGGTGGGGGTTTCGCTCTCAGGATTTTTGTTCCTGTGGCTCGTTGGGGGTGGGGGTTTCGCTCTCAGGATTTTCGTTCCTGTGGTATTTCACTTCCGTCGCCTTTATATGAGGTACGACCTCGTACCTCAAGGTTGGAGTACGTAGGTTTGTTTAGGGGGCCAGGTCAGGTCGGTGATGGGGTTAGGTTGGAGGGAAATGGCAGCCTGCCACTGAGGACGAAGATTACTGTCATCCCGACTAGCAGCAGACTGCGCTGGTGCGTCCGCACCGGCGATACTATCTGCAATAATCTCGCCCACATCTTCACATTCCTGTTCAATAGGTTACAATTTAGCAATCGGACGAGTGGTAATACCGGTAGAGGTTTTGACCTGCGCGACTCTAACAAGCTGATCTACGCCTTGGGGATTCGTTTTCACTTTCGTACAAGGCATAATGAACGGTGATGAACATAGAATGTTATAGGTGTCTAAAGGAGCTTAAACATAAATAGAACAAAATTGAGTAGGATGACAAAGACAGAACTGTGTAAGAAGGTCTATGAATGGAATACAAAAAAATTGGCAATTTTTATTTTTTATTTTTTTTTATGCGGATCAAGCACCCTAAACAGATTTTTTTTTTAAGGAGGATACAAAATGCAGACTGCGTGGAAAAGATAGACAAAAACTTAAAACATTTTATCCTGGAATGTGAATAATATAATGAAATTAGGGGAAAAAATAACAAGATTACTCAGGCCATATATCCAAGACACTGAAAACTAATAGGAGAGCTACTATTCAAGAAAGAAGGGAACGAGAGAAGAAAATACATAGATGTTGGAAAAGGAGAGAAAAGAGGATAAAAGAACTTGAAAGAACAGTCACATCACACTGAGAAGTTAACACAATTTGCTATTCACTGATATTTATATATTATATTTATATTTTATATATAATATATATATATATATATATATATATATATATATATCTATATATATATATTTTATATATATATATATATATATATATATAATATAAATAGAATATATAAACATTAGTGAATATATATATATATATATATATATATATATATATATATATATACCGTATACAGTATATTTGTTTTTATTTAGTAATGTATTAAATTTGTATTTGTATTTTATTTATTTTTTTAATAAATGGGCTAAATGGGTTTCAATGGGCTAAACTCTTAAGATGTGCTTCAGATATGATATTTGCTTATCAATACTATTTTTTTGTTTGGTAAGTTAGCTTAGGGGAGAGGTGTGTATTGCTTATACCAGTGCTATTCAACCTGGGTGGACAGTCCACCTTAGGGTGGACGAGATTAAGTAAGGGGTGGACGGCAGTCTTGGGGTGGACAGGTGGGTGGACGAGATCCTGCCCACGTGTCGGTATAGATAAGGGAGAAAAAATAAATGGTATAAAACAGGGTGGTGAAACTACAGGCCCGCAGGTGAAAGATGGCCTGCAGGATGATTTTGTGTGGCTCACGAGCACTTAACCCAGATTAAGTCAGATTGATCTCAAAATACATACAATAATTATAAATTAGTCTTTTACATATGGGTTTTATATTTATATGGCTATCTCGTGGGAAGGTTTTCAATCGAGTGTTGGCATTGAGAGAGCAGCTCTGTGTTTTCTTTAACGAGGAAGCAAACCCCATGGCAGTTAAGTGTCAGGACACTCTGGCTGGCAAAGCTGTCTGGAGCTAGAGTTGTTTCGGCCATCCTTCAGTGGCCTCTGCGAGAGCTGATCTTTGATCATCTGAATAAGCTAAGCATCAGTCAGCAAGGCAAAGGTGGGGATATGTTTGCAAATATAGGGAAAATAAATGGATTCAAATTGAAGGTGAAAAAATGAAAAGCAATGTAGAAAAGAGGTGTTTTCTGATTTTGAAGTATTTGATACCTATATGAGATAATGTGGCTGGGAACACGGTATGCAGGCAGCAGAACAGACACTGTAATGTTTCACTTGATTATCAGACATCTTAGTTTGATGCAGGTAAACCTATTAATATATTTTGTTTATTTAAAAAGACATCCGTCTACGTATTGTGAAAAACCTGTTATCCTCCGGCAAATTACGGGGTTGAGTGAGTGAAGTGAGAGACAGTAAACCTTGACTTTTATTTCCCAGATAGTGAGAATGACCACATGTGGATGCTTTATCCATTTTCAGATGATGGAACTGATCATTGAGATGTCCTATTGGAGCTTCGAGTGGATTATTCACAAAAAAGTAGCTTTCAAGACCTTTGGCCATCCCATGTATTTCTGGGTTGCCCTGCTTGATATTCCGGAGTACAAGGAGTTAGCTGAGCAGGCAACAACCATGTTTTAGCAGATGCCAACATCATATTTGTGTGAGCAAGGTTTCTCAAGCTTAGTTTTAATAAAGACAAAGAATAGGAATGCCATTCTGAATTTGAATCCTCTCATGCGAGTTGCACTTGAAAATCGTCTGATGCCTCAATTTAAGCTGATGGCAGACAAATTGCAACAGCAGCCAAGCCACTGATTTCGGTTTCTTGAAGGAACATAGTTTGTTTTATGGAATACCAAATATAGCTAATAGTATCTGCAATTTTACTTTTGTGTCATGAAGAAAAGTGTATTTGCTCATGAATATCAAAGACATGCTTATTTTGTTCTTGTATATTTTGAATATTACAGTTTTAGACTGCATGTGTAATTATACGGAAGTATATGTATACTATAAATTAAAAATGAGAGTGAAACTACTTTTATCTATTTACATAATTGTAGAATTGATATATATAAAAGTTAGATTTTCAATGTTTGAACCGTGATATTTTTGAGAGAGAAAACAAATACTTGGGGTGGACAGCTTTTACCAAATCACCACTAAGGGTGGACGACATACAAAAGGTTGAAGAGCATTGGCTTATACTATACAGTATAAGCATAATTTTTTCTCTCACCAGCACAATCACATTATTACATTGGTGAGAGATGTTCTTAAGTAGCTAAAAGATAGATTTAGTGTAGGGGATATGGGTGTAAAAGAACAACTAGGTATGTAGGGAAGAAGGAGTCTGCCTCGTATGGGCCAATAGGCATTCTGCAGATTTCCATTTTTCTTATGTTCTTATAATTTGGAACACAGGAAATTTAAGAAGAGCTAAAGTGTTTAAAAAAATTATGATTTTTTTTTTTTTTTTTTTTAAAGATAGTAAGAACAGTGTAGGCTAACAAGAAAGGGAGTATTATTAAGGAAAACAAATATAATGTATATATGGAAAACATGGAAATTTATAGAATATAAGAACTGTGTAAAAGATCGATGAGGGGCCGATACTATAGCTATAGGCTATCCCTCCACATTATCATCATCATCAGGGGGGGCTGGCTCTACCGTTAGGGTCGCCGTTAGTCTTGGCGAAGGTCTGGGTTATTGGTAGGGGTGGTGGTGGTGGTTGTGGCTTTGACCTTGGGAGTTCGCTTTCACTTTGGGATGGAGCGAGAGGTGGATATACCGTTAGGTCTGCCGTCTGGGTGAGAGCTGGCCCGGGGGAAGTTTTGGATGGGTTTTGTGGGCGTGAATGGTGGGTCTGTGGAGGTTGGAAAAGCAGAGAGTGGTTGGTTGGTGGGGGAAGAGATTTTGGCTGGAGAGGGGTTGATGTTGGATGATGGTTTGATATGGATGGTGGCTTGAAGGGTTGCGGTCGGGGGTAGTGATAAGGGGGGGTTAAAGGTGAAATGGGCAGGTTGAGTCGGGGTTGTTGTTGTGGAAGAGGTTGGTGCTGGGGAGGGGTTGAATTGTGTAGAGAGTTGTGGTCGTGAGTGGGGTTGTGGGAAGGGTGAGTAAGGCTGGAGGTTGAGAGTTTACGATGATCGGGTGGTTTGGAGGGTTGGAGTGTGGGGATTTGATAGGGAGATGGTGGGGGGGGGGGGGTCTGGGCAGGCAGGGTTGTGGTTTGAGAGGGGTTGAATTTGGACTGGTTTTATTGTCGGGAGAGACGTGGATGGGATTTCGAGGAGTGGTTGAGGTTGAGAGGTTGGTTATGTTGTTTGGGGTTAGAGAGGGTAGTATTTTGGGGGTTAGTCAAGGTGGAAAAAGTTTTGTGGTTGGATTTGGATGGGCGTGGTATTTTGTCGCGCGGGATCTTTGGGGGTGGAATTTGGGGCGGATGGGGTAACGGTGCAGAGGGGGGGAAGAGGAGGTAGGGGCTATGTACGGGAGTGATTTTGCGTTTTGAATGTGGTCGTGAGAGGGTAGGCTGGCAGGGTGAGAATTGGTAGAGGTTGAGAGTTTAGGATGATCTGCGGTTTTGGAGAGTGGGGGTGTGGGAGATTGACAGGTAAATTATGGAGATGGGGTGAGTAGGTAAGTTTGGAGAGATTGTTGCGGAAGAGATTTGTCTCGGAAAAAAGTGGAATTTGGTAGGATGGATGAAGGAGACATTGATGGAGATTTTGGTTCTGGTGCTGGCTTATGGGGCAGAGGTAGGTTGGCGAGCGGGGGTGTTACTGGAAGTGGATTCAGGAGCGGTTTGGGTAATGTTGGAGAGGGTGACAAGGAGGGGGGGAATAGGAGGTAGGCGGAGCTGTATAATTCTTGGGTGATGCGGGTGTTTGAAGGTGTTCACCGAGGTTGGGCATGTGGGGAGATGATGGTTGGGGGGGTGAGGTTGACAGTTTTGAGGGGGGGACAGGTGATGAATCTGAGGAAGTGAGAGGCGTGACAGGTTGTTGAGGGATTGACGGGGGTGAAGGTTTGTCTTGGGTGACAGGGGCATGTGAGAGAGTGGAGGGGGGGCTCATTTTCTGACCAGCATTTTTCAGGGGTGACATTGAAAGATAATTGGTTATGGTGGGGGTGACCATTTCTGCGTTCTGTGGTTTGTTGGCAGGCATAGAAAAGGGAGGGGATTCATGGGGTAACACAATTGATTGAAGATTATCGTTGGTGGATGGCTGGGCAGGGGAAAATTTAGGGATGGTCAGAGAGGATAGAGGCAAGGAAGAGTGCACTGGGGTTGGAATTTCATCGGGGGTCATTTTGGAAGGGTGCACGGAGTTTGATTCCTTAGGAGAATGGAGGGACTTATTTATGATAGTGTTAAGTGGAGGAATACATTTACTTTCTTGGATAGGGGCTGAAGGGGTGGATAGGGGATTCACAGGGTGTTTAGACATGGCTGGGGTTGAGATTTTTTCAAGAGCTTCATTTACTAAGGGGGAATGTGAGGGAATGGATGGATGTGGGTGAACAGACCTTGGACTCGAGTTGGTAATGGTGAAGGATTGTTCATCATTTGTCATGGCTGGCGAGTTGTTTGGAGTGGTGGGTGTCCGTAGAAATTTCCGTATTTCTCGTATGTTCTGGTGGAAACTCGCTGTCCCATGGTCCATGAAATGTTGGTAGATGTCTACCGGAAGGAGGTTCACCAGGGAGAGGAACACCTGTTGTTCTTGGTATTCAAGGGTTTGCGAGGGACATGCGGATTTGATGTGCCCCCATACCTTGGCTAGGGTGACGTCCAGGCGTCCTTCATATACCACTTGATCGAGTTGGCACATTTCTCTGATGGAGAGCATATGTTCCTCGAATGAGCCGTACAGGTCGAGATGGGCGGTGATGTGGGGTGGGAGGATGTCGAACAATGCGGTGAATAATTGTTCATTTTGTTGCTCGTCATCTTGAGAGCTATACGTGGTCCTCACTTATCTGTAGAGTTGTACGAGGGTCACATTGATATCCCCTTCATACTTGATCTCGTCGACTTTTATTATTTTTGGGGCGACGAGGGAACCCAAAAGTGGCCCTAAGGCCTGGATCACGAGGGATCGAAACTGGTTCCAGGTAAGCTTTGGCGTTACCTGTTTAGCAATTTGGGAAACGGCTTTTCCCAACTGCATAATGTGCAATAATGCAACGGCGATTTTCTCGCGGTCATTTTGAAGTGCCAAATCTAACACTGGCTTTACTATGTCTAAGTAAGTGGCGATATCATATGTGTTTACATCATAATTGGGAATGTGAGTGTAATAGCGAGCTGCCATTTTTGCGATGTTACCATGCTTCTATTGTTTCAAAAAAATTTAATACAATGAAATCTTCTATCCGAATCAAGAACCACCGATGCCGCCAATGTTATGCCCTGATTTCATACAGGATTAACTTGGTATAGGTGAGTTCTGCAAGACTGGGTTATTGGATTTCTTGCAAAATACATAAAGAGAATCAACAGAGGACATAGATAATCTCGGACAAATGGTTTGTAATACAGCTTTATTCTAAATAACACTCAGGTATTAGGTACGTAATAGAATTCACACGAACAATAGATGTTGGAGCACTCAGGTAGGTTATTGGACTTATTACAATCTCCCAGCACTTATCGCGGATTTGGATAGAGACATACTTCCCACTTCCAACGTTCAGGCATTATTCTTCTGACCACATTGCTTTATGATACGTAGGGTACATGAATCACACAGGTTAGGTATTTCGCTTTGTTAACTCTCTGGTAATATGACTCTTAATCAAGGATGAAAGTATAAGTAATGTGGTTATTGCCCAAGAATTAACGTAAAGGGATAACTGTAACTAGTTGCACTGGTCTAGGATGTTCACTTGTCTAGGTGATACTTCGGACCGAAAATATCAGTGAGGACGAATCAGGTTAAACCTGATGGTAAGAATAATTACGGGAGTCAGTTCGCCTAAGCTAAATTTCACTGATATATATTAATGCATACTAGCATAATAATCACTTGTTTCCTAACATCAGAGAAAGTTGAGACATAATCGAATACACTGGATGGTTGAGTTAATAGCACCGTAACACTGGTACTTTGCGAAGTAACACTGTGATAGAGTTTTCCTGGTTATCTTGCGTTAGTGATGTTGGGGGTTAACAGTAGCTCTGGGGCCGTCCAAGCTGTCCGGTAGTGTAGAGAAGGTTTTACAGATGGGCTTCTTGCGTAACCGGTGATGACACTCCTATATGTTACCCTTGATGGGGACCTTAAATAACGCTGGCTCAAGCTCAACCGGACTAACAACGTATCGGATTAACGTAAGACAGTCGAGAAAAGCGACTGTTTAACTATCTCTGGTCCTTATAAGAGGTTCAAGGAGTGCGGGCGGTTTTGCACCTTTTTGTCAACAAATGCTGATGGGGCCTACAGTCAATTGTTGTCAAGGAGTTATTCTTGCAGAGTCCTCACTCAAGAGTTTCTCGCATAATCCCTTTTAACATAACAAGATCTTTCTGCCTTAGATCAGTTATGAGTTATGATCGTTCGTAACTCAAGTAGCGGATGGTGCACTATCAGAAGTTAATGAACCAATCAATAATTTGTGAATTTGTTGTCTACCAATATAATATTACTGACGGTAGTCCCTATCGCAATAAAACATTCGTAAAGGGTTAATTCACTTCCTCACCGAGTTGCACAGATTACGGAACGCCGAATTATCGTGAATCTTGAGGGGGGGGGGAAGGGAAAGTACTAGATACCAACGCAGTGTGGCCAGCCGTTGCTTTGGGCTCTAATATTCAACTGCCCGACTGTTGTCTCTGTGTCTTATTTATAGGCAGGTCAAGGAAGCTTCAGGAATATTCTAGAAGTATTGGATGTCAGTGCTATGAAGTAATTAATTTAATCTGGTGAACTTAGGGGGTTAGGTTAGGTTAGGTTAGGTTAGGTTAGGTTAGGTTAGGTAAGTTAGGTTAGGTAAGTTAGGTTAGGTTAGGTAAGTTAGGTTAGGTTAGGTAAGTTAGGTTAGGTTAAGTTAGGTTAGGTTAGGTTAGGTAAGTTAGGTTAGGTAGGGAAGGGGTGGGGGGGGGGGGAACAAGGAGGGGTAGGGTGGGTTACCCCCCAAATAGTTTTTGTAGGGTAGGGGGGGGGGGGTTAGGGGGAGGGGGGGGTAAGTAACTTGTTATCTGATTTATTATCGTGGATATCTTAACCCTAGTATGAGGTACTAGTAGAGTTGTTTAGGCGGATTTGGTGAAGGTTTTTAAGTACTACTTTGCTGGCGCCCTACGTGACTAGGCTGGGAGGTATTATTCATCAATTCACCTAAGTATCCTTCTTTGGTCTAGCTGACATGCTATTCGTAATCTAGGATGGGATAAGGAAGATTTTGGTTTTGGGTAAGGATGGGATAGGATGGTATTTGGATAGGTATCTAGATTTGTAGGTCATAACCTGTTGGAAACTCACCTGTTGTCTGGCAAGAATTTGCTGGCGTGCGCGAGTCATGGTAATTCTCCGTGGGGGTCGGTGGGGTCCCCGTGGGGTCCGGGGGGGGGGGGGGGAGGGCATGCCACTCCCTGAACATGGTTATCGAGAGTTCTTACGTTAATTGGGTTGAGATATGAGTTCAGGTTGTCAGGAGGTATCTTCCTAGTTAGGGTTGATCACTAGATCTAGTTTTCATGTACGAGGATCACTCGTGGGTGTTAAGAATAGTGGTTTTGTGAAAGTGCAAGTCAGTGGGAAATTTACATTTTTAAGGGGGGACGAGAGGGGGTCGTCCTAGCCTCGCGCCGGCTATTGCTCTGGTTCAGGTTGTGAGTGGGGCTAGGGAGTTAGAGGATAGTTAACGGGGGTACAAGGATAGGTCCTTACCTTCCATTTGTTGAGGTTAGTGAACGAACTGAGTCGGCATGTTATAACGTTCTTATGGCGTCTTTACAGGGGGAGGGTTGTGAATTATAAAGGGGGTGGTTTGAGGCTAGGCTCCGCGCCGCTCGTGACCTAGGGTCGTGACCCTTAATGCGCTGGAGATAGGGGTGGCATTTCCCTACGATCGAACAGGTAGTGTGGTGTGTGCAGCGGGGCATGAAGGAGAAAAGGACAGGATGACCCAAAAACAGGTTACCACTGAGCATGGGGTCATGAAGCAAAACAGAATAGTGTGGATTGTGGATAAGGAGGAGGTGATTGGAAGACGTATAACAATTGTGGAAAAGTAAATGGAAGAGAGGAACACAATGGCGGATAAAAGATAATTAACTTAAGGATTGAAATACATGCTTGAATGACGGTATTAGTCGTCGCCAATTTAAGGTGAATGGGACTTGGTTGGAATGCACGGAATACGATTCGACATGGGCAGTGCCTCTGTGTCGTAGCAATATCGATCGGGCAAATTCCGGTTAATATTATATATATACTTAAGTTACTAGAAGAACAAGACAAGGGGCAACTGAGCACGGGGGTACATATCTATATACTTAGTTACTACAAAAGAAAGGAACAGCTGAGCATGGGGTTGGTATGTGGGTGTTGTAACTGAGCAGGGGGGCTGCATATATCTATGCTCGTAATGGAGAGATACTAGGTAGCTTTCCTGCATTCCTCTTGAGATGATCGTATGCAGATTTGTCATAATTAAACATATATAAATCAACAGATATGAATCAATACAATAACTGGCAGAGGGTTAGTATTGCGGGTTAGAGGTTAGGTCAGAGGACGGAGGGGGATCATAATTAATTATAGGGCTGACATAATCATGATCGGATTCGTTGTGGACTGGAAAACGAAGGTGTCCTGAGATCGCCTTCGCACCTACACAATGAAAATACTATAACTCACAAGGTGGTTATCTAATTAAATACATACTTAGTTGGTAGGCTACATCAAGAATGTCCAGGAGGAAAGTCATGTGGTTTGTATTCTACAAGACTGTGATTTAAGAGGCATGTAACATGCGGAGTTAAGTGGAAAAGAGAAACAACATTGTGGATAACAGATAGTTACTCTAAGGATTGAATACATGCATGAATGACGGCATTATAGCCGTCGTCCTAATAAGATGATGAAACCGGGCTGGTATGCACGTGGCACAGTACGACACTAGGACAGTGCCGCTATGTCGTATCCATATCGGTGGGCATACTCCGGTTAATATTAAATATACACTTAGTTACTAGAAGAAAAAGGGAAAAGGGACAACTGGGCACGGGGGTACATATATCTATACTCGTCATGGAGAGAGAGATACGAGGTAGCTTTCCTGCATCTCTCCTGATAATCGTATGCAGATTGGTCATAGTGAGTTTATCCGAATTAACAGGCCCAAATCAATACAATAACTGGCATAGGGTTATCGGGTGTATAGAGTCGTGGTTAAAGGTTGTTACATAACTCGTAATTAACTTATCTAAATCAACAGGCATAAATCAATACAAGAACTGGCAAGGGACACAAATTGACAGACGAACAATGCAACGTGAGGTTATGTATAGCTAACATGTAGTGAATGGCTAGTGGACAATAGACTATCTCTTCACCTGGGCAAGACGGAAGCCATCTTATGTGGAACAAAACGCAAACTGAAAGACATTGTGGGCTTCTCGGTCAACTGTAATGATATTCCTATAACAACAGTGTCACAAGTTAAATATCTCGGACTAAAACTGGACGCGAGTTTGTTAGGTGAAACAATTTTGGAATCTATCCTGAGTAAGTGTAGAGCACGTATAAAATACCTGTATAGACAGGTGGGATGCTTGCCCGCGGCGACCAAAAAGACCCTCTGCCAAGCGCTTGTTCAATGTCATTTTGACTATTGTGTGTCATCCTGGTACTCTGCATCATCTAAATCAGCACAGCACAAACTTCAGGTCACTCAAAATAAAATGGTTAGGTTCATGCTGAACCTAGGACCCAGATCACATGTTGGCCAGGAACAACTTCAGTCACTAGGTATGCTCAATGTCGCTGACAGGGCCAAACAAATCAGGCTCACTAATGCCTTCAAAATTTTCTATGACAGAGCTCCAGAGTACCTAAAGAATGATTTTGTTAAAGCAAATGAGAGGAGTGGACATAATACAAGAAACAGGATGTTTAATTTTAAGGTCCCGAGAATCCAAGGACAGGGTAAGCAAACATTCTTCTTCACCGCCATCAAAGACTGGAACGACCTACCCCAGTCAGTCCGTGAAAAGAGAACACTGTATTCCTTCAGACGTAGCCTGAAGGAACACCTGAACCGGACAGCTGCGAGAAGGGAGCACCAAGCTTATGTCTACTACTAAATGCGACATAAGAGATAGACAAACCAAACTGAAATGATTACTGATTACGGATTACTGATATTTACTATAGGATGTAAGGTATCTTAAAATAACCCCCTAGAAATACTTTTTCTAAAGTATCCATTTTTTTATCCTCCCCATTTTTCCCCAGCTAACCTAATCCCACAAGGACCCCAATGGAAATACGCCTAACGGCCTTATTGGGCTATCCTTAGTTGGAATTATGCAAGGCTGGTACATGTCATATTTGTAACAAACTATGTGGTACCAACTCTGTAAATTGCTAACTGAATAAATTTTATTATTATTATTATTATTATTATTATTATTAACTGCTAAAAATGGGGGAACGAATATAGGTGTCTTCTCTTTTTACAAGTTCCTTAAATTATGTTAACATTAGGGAGTTGGTACATCAATAAAATAGCAATGTGGATCTCAGTGAGTTATGGGGCTGTCTAGTGTAATTTCATATTTAATCTCGGAATTACTCCTAGGTATTTTGTCTAGTGAAATGGAGGTTGTATTAGGAAGGTTGGGAATATATATAGTTAGTGGATAAAACAACGGGAGGTTAGAGACATACAATTGCTAGAATTGGGGGGGACTATGATTGTTATATAACTAAATACAGGGCTGACGTAATCACGATCTGATTTGGTGTGAAATGGAAGCTAAGGTGTCTTTTAGATCGCCTCGAACCTACACAATGAAAGTATTATAGCCTGTATGGTGGTTACATAATTAAATACATACTTAGGTGGTACATCAAGAATGTCAGTGAGTAAAGTATTGTGGTTTGTATATTAGAAGACTGTGATTGAGAGACGTATAATATATGGAATGAATTGGGAGAGAGAGAGAGACCAAATCGGGGATGGAAATGGGACCGGGGATCTCGTTGGGGGTGGGGGTTTCGCTCTCAGGTTTTTCGTTCCTGTGGCTCGTTAGGGGTGGGGGTTTCGCTCTCAGGATTTACGTTCCTGTGGTATTTCACTTTCAATGGGTAGACGTCCTTCCTAAGCTGATTGGAATCTTCTATTAGTTCCCAGAATATAATTAAAAGAATGTCACTGGTACTGAAGGGGTTAATATTGAGGGAAATACAAGTTTTCCTTCAGAACCCGACAAACTAAAGATGTTGAAGTTGCTGGAAATTGGCACTGGTGTGAATGCGTCTAAAGGCTCTTATGTACAGTCGGCCAAATAAGTAATCTCTCGGCACAAAGTAGATTTTATTCAATAATTGGTATCAGTAACATCTAAACATGAATTTTTTCATTTCAAGTGAGATATACCTTGTGATAAGTTTGCCACACCTCTAGCGTCACCGAGGAGCGCGCCGCCCCTCATCTGGGTGGTGATTTGGTGCAGCAGACTATTCGAAGGGCCAGCACGCTCCCCTGCGAAGATGGGCTCGTCTGGCACTTTTTGCAGTTCGACATCGAGGGCTCTCTTGAAGTTGTCTAACAAGACGCCCCTCATGTCTCTTACTCGCCGTGGGAGTTTGTTGAAAAGACGTGAGCCTCTGTGTGATAACCAGCCCTCTCGTAGAGAGCCCATAGCACCCGTTATTCATCCGGGGGATATTGCATTGCCAGCCTCTCCAATCACTGAATTTCATGACTATCGGGGTATGTAGGTTTGGTAATAAACCCTCTGCGATATTCTATGTGTATATTATTAGGTAACGTTCTCTTCTACGCTCCAGCGAGTACAGTTTCAGTGCTCTTAAACGCTCCCAATAGTGTAGCTATTTTACCGAACTTATATGCGAAGTGAAATTTCTTTGTACACTCTCTAAGTAATTTATTTCACATGCTTTGTATGGAGATGTTAATACGCTACAGTATTTAAGCCGCGGTAGCACTAGAGATTTGAAGAGCATTATCATAGGTAATTCACCGCGTGTTTTAAATGTGCGCAGAATCCAACCCGTTAGGACGTTTCGCAGCCGCAACTTTGACCTGGTTATGTTCTTTAAAACCCATATTTTCAGATATTAACACCCCAAGGTCTTTCACACTGTCTTTCCGTTCTATTATGTGGTTAGATTCTGTTAGGTAGTTTGTATTTTCTTTAACGACATTATCATCTCCGTACCGTATTAATTGGAATTTTTCTTCATTGAATTGCATGTTGTTTACCCTGGTCCACTGGAACACTACATTTATGTCTTCCTGCAGCTGGCCTGTGTCCTCTTGTGTGTTTACTATCTTGCTTAGTTTTGTGTCATCAGCAAAGACACCATACTGTGTCTTGTGTTGGTATCTATGTCGCTAATTAGAATGAGGAACAGAAGGGGCGCTAGCACTGTTCCTTGGGGCACTCCGGTTTTGACATCCGAAGGCTCAGATGTGACTTTACTGCTACTGATTGTTTCCGGTTTACGAGGAAATTGTATATCCACCTCCGATTTTCCCAGTTATACCTTTTGTTTTTAGTTTGTGGGTTATTAAACCATGGTCACATTTATCAAATGCCTTAGCAAAATCGGTGTAAATGACATCCACATTTTTCTGTTCTTCTAGCGCTTTAAGAATGTAGTCGTAATGTTCCAAAAGTTGTGAAAGACATGATCTTCCCGCTCTGAACCCATGTTGACCGGTGTTGTGAAGTTCATTTGCCTCCATGAATACTGTTTCTACATTTACCCACCCTATTAAACATCTGACAGATATTAGCACAGTACAGAGCGAGCCGAACGTAATGCCAGCTGTGATATGACTTAATAGCACTACCGTACAGCTACTGTACTGACAAATGTTCCTGAGCTCTTGCCATTTTCTATATGCAAATAAATCCATTTAGATTGATGTCCAGGTCAAATCAGTTTTATACCAAGCAATACATATTTATTCATTAAAATATTGACTAATTCCTTGAACGTGACGATAGTGCGTAGTTATATTTTTTGTTTCTATGTAAATGAGTGATGCAAAAGGCAGAACTGCCTGTAGCGAGTGCCTCCCCCCGAGTTGAAAGAGTGACAGGGCCAAAATCAAGGGACATTCGAGCCAAAATGCCTGGACAAACGGAGTTTGAAGCAATTTAAGTCATAGGAAGAGGGAAAGACTGATTCCGAGAGTTCCAGAGCTCGGCTGTTGAATAGAAGAAAGACAGAATAACGTTTCACTCTTGGGTTGGAGAGTTGCACAGAGTAGGGATGGGATTGTGTTGCAAGACGGGTACTACGTACCCTACGTAGGGGAGGTGGTATACACTAGGAGAGCTCTGAGGAACACTGATGATTGTACTAGCGATAGAATAGCGAGATGCAACATTGCGGCGAAGAGAGATTGCAGAGAGTTGGTGAGTGGATGGGAGTTAATGATACGAAAGGCTTGATCCTTTCTACTTTGTCTAGGAGTGCGGTGTGAGAGGATCCCCCCCACACATGTGAACAATACTCAATACAAAGACGCACTGTGCCCCTGTACAGAGCAAGAAGCTGTGCAGGGGTAAAGAACCCCTTGAGGCAGCTTCCAGCTCCCAGCTTCTGGGAGGCTGCCTTAGCAAGACGGGTAGTATCACGGTATAGTAACTTACTATACCGTGGGTAATATGGTCCTTCCAAGAGAGACCAGAAGAAAAAGAGGGTTAGTCCTCTGGGAGTTTTCATTGGGTAGTAAGATGGAGACATTGGGTTTTGGAAGCATTAAAAGCATACAAGGCGACTAATATGGGGGATGGCGATAAACTTGTGGACCAACGGCCATTACTATGCAATAAAGTCTGTATCTTAGCACTGTCTTAGTATAGCACTGCCGAGGCTGGTGGGGTGCGGATAGGTGCCACAGGGGACTGAGTCTTACCTGGGTGCTGTTTAGCACCACACCTGTGTCGGCAACAGTGTTTGTACTGCAGGTGCAAGTGCTGTCGAGTCTTGCTGAGGCACGGTTAGCACTATACCAACATCAGCCACAGTGATGACTTGGTGGGGCAGTGCTGTAGCGGGACTTTATTGTACTACAGTACGCTCCAAATACTGAAAGGCAACCCCATCTAATTACGCTAAACCATTGTATGTATTGGAAATAGTAGTTCGATCAGAAGATAAGAGTTGTATGGCTTAATTACGTTTGTTTTTGAGGGATTGCTGGCTGGGGAGTTCAGGAAAACTAATTGAGTAGTGTAAGGTAGAGTCGTCTGCGTATGAATGGATGGGACCTGGAGGTACAGATCATTTATGAAAATTAGAAAGAGAATGGGAGATAAGACAGAACCCTGAGGAACACCGGAGTTGATAGGATGAGGAAGTGAGTGATGGCCGTCCACAACCGCAGCTATGGAACGGCCGGAAAGGAAATTAGAGACAAAGGCACAGATGGAGGGATAGAAACCGAAGGAGGGTCGTTTGGAAATTAAAGATTGTGCCAGACTATCGAAGGCCTTCGATATGTCTGGTGCAATGGAAAAGGTCTCACTGAAGTCCCGAAAGGAGGGTGACCAAGAGTTAGTAAGATATGAAAGAAGATAACCAGTAGAGCGACCCTAAGGAAGCCATACTGGCGATCTGAGAGTAGATTATGAGAAGAGAAATGCTTATGAAATTTGGAAGCAAGAATAGTTTAAAATTGTTTAGAGATATAAGAGATGAGAGCAATTGGACGATAGTTGGAGGGTTGAGAGCGGTCATCCTTCTTTGGGACAAGTTGAATGAGAGCAAACTTCCAGCAAGAAGGAAGACGTTAGAGGAGAGACAGAAACGAAAGATTTTGCCTAGGCAGGGAGTCAGCACGCAATCATAGTTTTTTAGTACAACAGGAGGAAAACCGTCCAGACCGTATTAAATTAGTTTTCCTGAACGCCCCAGCCAGCAATCCCTCAAAAACAAACGTAATGATGCCATACAATACTTATCTTCTGATCTAACTACTATTTCCAAATGGGTCAGAGAAAACCTTGTTGCCTGCAATGCTTCCAAAACCCAATTTCTCCATTGATCTACCCGCAATGAACTCGGTATTCTCGGTGTCTCTTTCTCTTCAGCTCTCTCTTGGAAGGACCATATTACCAGTCTTGCTAAGGTAGTATCCCAGAAGCTGGGTGTGCTCAACTGCCTCAAGAGGTTCTTTACCCCTGCACAGCTTCTTGCTCTGTAAAGGGCCACAGTACGTCCTTGTATTGAATATTGATCGCTTGTGTGGGGAGGATCCTCTCACACAGCACTTCTAGACAAAGTAGAGAGGAAAGCCTTTCACATCATTAACTCCCATCCACTCACCAACTCTTTGCCATCTCTCTCGCTATTACAATAATCAGTGTTCCTCAGAGCTCTCCCTGTGTATACCACCTCCTCTACGTAGGGTGTGTGGTACCTGTCTTGCAACACAATCCCACCCTTACTCTGTGCAGCTCCAACTCAAGAGCGAAACTATACTCCCAATCTTTCTTCAATTCAACAGCTGAGCTCTGGAACTCTCTCCCTGAATCCATCTTTCCCTCATCCTGTGACTTAAATTGCTTCACACTCTGTGTGTCCGGGCATTTTGGTTCAACCGTTCCTTGATTTTGGCCGTCACGCTACAGGCAGTTTTGCCTTTTGTCTCCCTCATCCACATAAGGAAAAAAATAAAAAATAAATAAAATAAATAAAATAAATAAATAAATTCAGCCATCCAGACAAATTTGGATGGCTGACATATTTTAACTTTTTTTTTATATATAAATTATTATTTTACTTAAACGTTGTTTCCACATATCGATTTTGATTAGTTATTGTCTTTTTACTGTGTTAGTATAAGTTTTGGTTTGTTTATTTTGCAAGTTTTACATTATAAATACAAGTCTGGATATCCAACGCTGGATGTAAACAATAGGTGCGGTAACTTGTATTAGTCTCGTTCGTTTCCGGATTGACTTTATTTTTCCCAAGCCATCCAGACAAGTTTGGTTGGCTGAAACATAAGTCTTGATCAAAATGCCTGTCCAGATCTCTTGGGTTTCTGGATCTGAGAGCACCAGATGAGCGGGGTTCTACTGTATGTATCTATGTATATACTCAGGCACATACCCCATTGCTGGAGGTGGCCAACTCGAGACAGAGCCCGAACTGAAACACATCTAAACTTCCAATTCTTAGGGTCCGGGACCACATTCACGTTCCCTCGCCCCTTTCTCTTGTCTCGTCTAGAAGGTGAATTTTACAAGGGGAGGAGGATTCCTAGCCTCCTGCCCCGAGAAAGAAAATGTAGGATAGTAAAAGAGACAGAAACGGCTAAGGTTGGTTAGAGAATGCCAAACCTCACTCTGGATAGGGCCAGCGTTCACTCATTGATAATAGCCATTTATATTATATAGTCATTTATAGTAGGTGACATAATAATCAAACAATGGGATATTAAATTTTATTTGTATTTATAAAGGACCCAAATTCACTTAGCCTACTCATATAGTGATGTACATTCTATGTGGTGGTTTGTGTTCTTATATTTCTAAATTATATTTTGCTAAATAGTTATTTCCACAGAGATTATCATAAGTTCGTTTGTTTATATATTGTGTCGTCCCTATTTTGGTTTGTTTATATATTGTGTCGTCCCTATTTTGGTTTGTCTATATATTGTGTCGTCCCTATTTTGGTTTGTTTATATATTGTGTCGTCCCTATTTTGGTTTGTCTATATATTGTGTCGTCCCTATTTTGGTTTGTCTATATATTGTGTCGTCCCTATTTTGGTTTGTCTATATATTGTGTCGTCCCTATTTTGGTTTGTCTATATATTGTGTCGTCCCTATTTTGGTTTGTCTATATATTGTGTCGTCCCTATTTTGGTTTGTTTATATATTGTGTCGTCCCTATTTTGGTTTGTCTATATATTGTGTCGTCCCTATTTTGGTTTGTCTATATATTGTGTCGTCCCTATTTTGGTTTGTCTATATATTGTGTCGTCCCTATTTTGGTTTGTCTATATATTGTGTCGTCCGTATTTTGGTTTGTCTATATATTGTGTCGTCCGTATTTTGGTTTGTCTATATATTGTGTCGTCCGTATTTTGGTTTGTCTATATATTGTGTCGTCCCTATTTTGCTTTGTCTATATATTGTGTCGTCCCTATTTTGGTTTGTCTATATATTGTGTCGTCCCTATTTTGGTTTGTCTATATATTGTGTCGTCCCTATTTTGGTTTGTTTATTTTGCAAGTTTTACATTATATGTATGTATGTATGTATGTATGTATGTATTTTTATACTCAGGCACATGCCCCATTGCTTGGGGTGGCCGACTCGAGACAGCCCGAACAGAAACAACATTCAAGGGTTCTAATTACAGTATCAGGGTCCGGGACCACTTTCGCGTTCCCTCGCCCCGCACTCTGTCTCGATGAGTAGGAGAATTTTACATTATAATTACAGGATTTCCTCACTTTAAGTTGGAGTGCTAGTAATGTTCCGGAAAATCAAGACATTAAATGAAATAACTTTAAGTGAATAAATTGGTTTTTGTCATTTTGATTGCGATTTTAGACCATTTTTGTAAGATTAACAACTTAACCTTCTCGCTATCCTGTGGACTCGGGGTTGCCGATTTAGCATTCAGATATAGAGTTCTCTCAATCTCATAATTACCTCTCCAAAATTAGTTTTCTGCCTACAGCTCACTCAAAGACAACTGCAGAAGTTGAAGTAACTAAACTAAAGGTTTCTAAACACCCCTGATGGTCATAAAGACTTTTAAGTATCTCAGAAATGGCGCAAAATCGCATCCTGTGCGTGAAAGAGTTAACTTCCTGTACAAACCTAACTTACTCATCCTTCTTAAGGGAGCCCACCTCGCTTTTTTTCTCTTTCTCTCCCTCTATCTTTGACTTGTATCCATTTGGCCCCATTCAGCCTACTGTTTTAAGACGTTTACCCCCATCCAGATGTCAATATTTTCCTGGCGAGCAATAGTGAGCTAGCATATACTATATTTTTGTTTTGACAGCAAGCAAAATTTGTACATTTTTCTATAGAAAAATGTCTCCGGCGAAGCCGGATTTCTCCATACAATTTTAGCTCGCCAGGAAGAAATACACACCTGGATGGGGTTAAAAAGTCTTAAAATAGTTGGCTGAATGGGGCCGAATGGATACAAGCCAGGGAAAGAGAAAAGGAGAGAAAGATAAAAAAACGCCGGTGACCCACCTTAACTCGTCGAGGAACATGACGTATTTTTGCAATCTCTTCTGGCTAGCATAAGACGCTATTATACAGCTTAGGAAAGACATGTGGGAGTTGAAAGGGGTAAAGACTGGCCCCAATCAACCCTCAGACTGCCATACATCCTTCCTACTCAGGATAAAATAGTCCAATAACAAGCCAGAACAGACTGTCATAATGTGTCAGGGTTAACTCCCTGGACAAACCTAACTTACCTATCATATTTAAAGGGAGGCAGGCCATTTTTCTGGACCCCCTTCTCTCTAATGTTTAGTCCCACTAGTTTTGAGATTATAAGACGTTCGGCCCATTAGTTTGGCGATTTTAAGACCTTTCGCCCCATTTTGTTGTCAATTTTAAGACCTTTCGTGCCATTTAGGTGTCTATTATTTCCTGGCGAGCGACAGCGAGCCTGCAATTGTAAGAGGATCCGGCTGGGACATTTTTCTACCGAAAAATGTACAAATTTATCTTGAAGGGGGGTCTAGGGGGTGTTTTTCTAAGCTTGATGGAGGTCTAGGGAGGAAACTAAAAAAATATATGAATAAATAAATGAATAGACCAAACAAACGGTCTGCCTCCCTTTAACTTCTATATCCTCCTCCTTCTGCATCATCTTCTTCTTCCCCTCCTTCATCCTGGTTCTCTGGGGAGGCGTTGTCTTCTTTACTTCCCGTACAAGACTAACTTACTTATCCTTCTTAGCTTCCTTATCTTCCTCCTCCTCATCATCCTCAAACTCCTCCTCCTCTCTTCCTTCACCTTCTTCTTCTTCTTCCCCTCCTCCTTCTTTCTGGTTTGGGGGGGAGTCGTCATCTTCGTTCTCCTTGTCCACCTTCTCAAAGTCGATGTCTCGCGTCACGTCATCCAGCATTTCGTTGAGGTCTTGGATTCCTGAGTGTCCGTCCTTCTCCTCGGGACCGACCTTGTTTGGCAAGTTGTCCTGGAGGTAAAGATAACTAGTTTAACCACTTAACCCAGGAAGTGCAATAAGCAGTCCAGAAGGCACAGACTACTGGAACAGTTGTTGTTATTGTCGTTCTCTAGGCTGCCTGGCCGAACAGCCCCGAGTCACTAAGGAAGGCCACGGCTGAGACCGGTCTTTCCCACAGGGCTCTCAAGGAGTGTAGATTATGTTGTTGGTGTAAGTGATTGTGTGGAATGCAGTCTTCTATGATGTGTTTAATAGTATGGGGTGTTGAGTAACATCCTGGACAGGCATCACCGACTGAGTCATCCAGTCTCTGGTGCCCACATCTCAGCCTGGCCAGGTAGACTGTCTCCTCGTGAGGAAGGAAGGACTCAGAAGGATGGATTTCGGGAGGTCATGCATTCAGCTGCATGTTGTCTTTGAGTGACTGGATGGAACGGCGAGAGATATGAGTATGGATGTGCTTCTGGAAGCTGGTTTGGGGTGGGCAGGGAGGGAGAGAAGACAGTACAGTATCTGTGTGTGATAGCGTGTGCTGGGTGTTGTTTTGATATTTCTTGGTGTCTGTGGGTGTGTTGCCATGTAGTGTAGTGGGTGGTGTTGGTTTGTGGAGGCAGCCAGGAATTGAGTGCCTCTCGTGTCCAGGTCTTTGACTTTGAGGACTTTGGTTTCTTGCTGTAGGTGATCTGTAAGTGTAGTAGCTGTGCAGCCTGTGATGATTTTTAGGGCTTTGTTTTGAATGGTCTGCAAGGTCTTGTCATGTGTTGCAGCTAGGTTGGAAGCCCAGGCCGGGCTTGCATATTCCATCACTGATCTTATGTATGGTTTGTATACTGTGGTGGTAGTTTCTTTGTTGTTTCCAAATTTTATGTGGGCAAGTGACCTGAGGGTGTTAAGTCTGGGTGTCAGTTTGTTTTTTATGTTTGTGATATGTTGTCTGAATGTCATTAAAATATATGTTACACCTAGGAGTTTGGATGTGTATGTGCGTGTTAAGGGGTGTTGTTTATGGTGAGGAGTGGGACATTTCTGTGTTCGGCTGTCCAGTTTGTGAGGAGGGTTGCTGTGGATTTGGCTGGGGCTAATTTGAGTTGTTTGTAGTGCACCAGTCATGTAGTGTGTTGAGATAGGGTTGAAGGAGAGGTGTTGCTGTGTCTGAGTCTTGGTGTGTACATGAGTGTTCTGTCGCCTGCATAAGAAGCTTTATTTATTTGGGATGTGTGGGGTGTGGGTAGATCATGCATGTATAGATTGAAGAGTGAGGGCGACAAGAAGGAACCTTGCGGGACTCGGTTTGTGAAGTTTCTGATGTTTCTGAAACGTGTAAAATTAACCCTCCAAGTACCGTGCCAGTGTCGGAAATTGTCTCAAAATTGGATGACACATGGAAAGTAATAGTATCTCCCTATACCACATCCTCCACTCCCCCCCCCCCCTCCTTTCTTTAACACTTTATTGGCGGGCGGCGGTCTAGCGGACCGTAGCGCCCAGCGTTTTTTTTTAACCCTAAATAGGGTTGTTTACGTGATCATTTTCATGCCTAAATAAGACCCAGAGCGTAAAACTAGTATCTATCCCTGAAAGGGCGTAAACAGAGCTTTCCAATGACACCCGAACCATCCTTGTACGACCGCTGGTTCTCTTGCAACGATCGTGCAACACGAGTGCAAAAACCCTGTAATTAAGTAATTTCCCTACATAATACCCTGTGTAGCGAATGTGAGAGGGGAGGGAAGGGTGGGATTCACTTCAGTTGGTCCACCGCGGTGGTGGTGAGCGGTCATACAGCTGCTAGGCTCCTCACACCGCTCAGCTCTCTCGCTCTCTCAGCAACATTACGTGCTGAAAATGGTGCACGACATAAGTTGTGAACCGCCACTTAGTCCAAATTTATTTCACACGACATAAGTTGCGCGCCGCCAGTTAAGTGTTAAAGGGGAGGCAGACCGTTTGTTTGGTCTATTAATACATTTATTCATATATTTTTTAGTTTCCCCCCTAGACCTCCATCAAGCTTAGAAAAAAAAACCCTAGACCCCCATTCAAGATAAATTTGTAAATTTTTCGGTAGAAAAATGTCCCGGCCGAAGGCTGGTTCCTCTTAAAATTGCAGGCTCGCTGTCGCTCGTCAGGAAATAATTGACACCTAAATGGCATGAAAGGTCTTAAAATTGACAACGAAATGGGGCGAAAGGTGTTAAAATCGCCAAACTAATGAGCCGAACGTCTTATAATCTCACAACTGGTGGAGCTAAACATGAGGGAGAAGGGGGTCCAGAAGGGGGTCCAGAAAAACAACTTTTAAGGGGAGGCAGTTGGTTTTTCCAGTCCTCCTGTTTAGCCCTGTTTAGCCCTAATAGTTATTAGATTTAAAGACATTCACCCCATTAGTTTGGCAATTTTCAGACCTTTTGCCCCATTTCTTTGCCAATATTAAGACCTTTCGTGCCATTTATGTGTCAATTTTTTTCCTGGCGAGCGAAAGCGAGCCTGTATTTGAAGAGGAATCGTCCTTCGGCCGGGACATTTTTCAACCGAAAAATGTACAAATTTACAGTATATCAAAGGGGGGTCTTGTGGGTGTTTTTTTAAGCTTGATAAGAGGTTTAGAGAGCAAACTAAACCCCTCCTTAACCCCTCAGGCTCTGAGGCATCCATAAAAAACACCCCCGCGGAACCCGGAAGGGCTCTGAGGCTCCGGCAGCTTGAAAGCCTGTAAGCTTGGTGTGCGAGGCGTCCGTCCGACGCATGTAAACAACAGCCGGTTGGACCGACGCCGCGCATCTCCGACCACAAGAAGGAGAGGCGTCCTTGTTCGTGTGTGCCTGTATGTTATTGTTAAGTAGTGAAAAGTAGCGTAAAGTGGCTGATATCGCCACAAAGTTATCTCCACGGAAATCGTCATCACAACTGAACCAGTTGACTTAGAGAGCTCTACTCAACGCCATTCTACAGGTACGAAACACATCTACGTTTGGTGATGCGCGGGAATGCGGAAGCAGTCAAAATAACAGATACGGTAGCCTAGGCGTAGAAGTTTTTCGGCCAAAACCCACAGGTTTCGGTATGGAATACATAGCCGGGTCTGATGGGTTAAACCATTGAGCCGAACCAGTAAATTATGGTGCACAATACCGTCTGGGCTCCCTTAATATTATGGTGCACAATACCGTCTGGGCTCCCTTAATATTATTCTAGCTATATCTAGACAATACCGTCTGGGCTCCCTTAATATTATTCTAGCTATATCTAGACAATACCGTCTGGGCTCCCTTAATATTATGGTGCACAATACCGTCTGGGCTCCCTTAATATTATTCTAGCTATATCTAGATAATACCGTCTGGGCTCCCTTAATATTATTCTAGCTATATCTAGACAATACCGTCTGGGCTCCCTTAATATTATGGTGCACAATACCGTCTGGGTTCCCTTAATATTATGGTGCACAATACCGTCTGGGCTCCCTTAATATTCTAGCTATATCTAGACAATACCGTCTGGGCTCCCTTAATATTATTCTAGCTATATCTAGACAATACCGTCTGGGCTCCCTTAATATTATGGTGCACAATACCGTCTGGGCTCCCTTAATATTATTCTAGCTATATCTAGACAATACCGTCTGGGCTCCCTTAATATTATGGTGCACAATACCGTCTGGGCTCCCTTAATATTATGGTGCACAATACCGTCTGGGCTCCCTTAATATTATTCTAGCTATATCTAGACAATACCGTCTGGGCTCCCTTAATATTATGGTGCACAATACCGTCTGGGCTCCCTTAATATTATTCTAGCTATATCTAGACAATACAGTCTGGGCTCCCTTAATATTATTCTAGCTATATCTAGACAATACCGTCTGGGCTCCCTTAATATTATGGTGCACAATACCGTCTGGGCTCCCTTAATATTATTCTAGCTATATCTAGACAATACCGTCTGGGCTCCCTTAATATTATGGTGCACAATACCGTCTGGGCTCCCTTAATATTATTCTAGCTATATCTAGACAATACCGTCTGGGCTCCCTTAATATTATTCTAGCTATATCTAGACAATACCGTCTGGGCTCCCTTAATATTATGGTGCACAATACCGTCTGGGCTCCCTTAATATTATTCTAGCTATATCTAGATAATACCGTCTGGGCTCCCTTAATATTATTCTAGCTATATCTAGACAATACCGTCTGGGCTCCCTTAATATTATGGTGCACAATACCGTCTGGGCTCCCTTAATATTATGGTGCACAATACCGTCTGGGCTCCCTTAATATTCTAGCTATATCTAGACAATACCGTCTGGGCTCCCTTAATATTATGGTGCACAATACCGTCTGGGCTCCCTTAATATTATGGTGCACAATACCGTCTGGGCTCCCTTAATATTATTCTAGCTATATCTAGACAATACCGTCTGGGCTCCCTTAATATTATGGTGCACAATACCGTCTGGGCTCCCTTAATATTATTCTAGCTATATCTAGACAATACCGTCTGGGCTCCCTTAATATTATGGTGCACAATACCGTCTGGGCTCCCTTAATATTATGGTGCACAATACCGTCTGGGCTCCCTTAATATTATTCTAGCTATATCTAGACAATACCGTCTGGGCTCCCTTAATATTATGGTGCACAATACCGTCTGGGCTCCCTTAATATTATTCTAGCTATATCTAGACAATACCGTCTGGGCTCCCTTAATATTATTCTAGCTATATCTAGACAATACCGTCTGGGCTCCCTTAATATTATGGTGCACAATACCGTCTGGGCTCCCTTAATATTATTCTAGCTATATCTAGACAATACCGTCTGGGCTCCCTTAATATTATTCTAGCTATATCTAGACAATACCGTCTGGGCTCCCTTAATATTATTCTAGCTATATCTAGACAATACCGTCTGGGCTTCCTTAATATTATTCTAGCTATATCTAGACAATACCGTCTGGGCTCCCTTAATATTATGGTGCACAATACCGTCTGGGCTCCCTTAATATTATTCTAGCTATATCTAGACAATACCGTCTGGGCTCCCTTAATATTATTCTAGCTATATCTAGACAATACCGTCTGGGCTCCCTTAATATTATGGTGCACAATACCGTCTGGGCTCCCTTAATATTATGGTGCACAATACCGTCTGGGCTCCCTTAATATTATTCTAGCTATATCTAGACAATACCGTCTGGGCTCCCTTAATATTATTCTAGCTATATCTAGACAATACCGTCTGGGCTCCCTTAATATTATGGTGCACAATACCGTCTGGGCTCCCTTAATATTATTCTAGCTATATCTAGACAATACCGTCTGGGCTCCGTTAATATTATTCTAGCTATATCTAGACAATACCGTCTGGGCTCCCTTAATATTATGGTGCACAATACCGTCTGGGCTCCCTTAATATTATTCTAGCTATATCTAGACAATACCGTCTGGGCTCCCTTAATATTATGGTGCACAATACCGTCTGGGCTCCCTTAATATTATTCTAGCTATATCTAGATAATACCGTCTGGGCTCCCTTAATATTATTCTAGCTATATCTAGACAATACCGTCTGGGCTCCCTTAATATTATGGTGCACAATACCGTCTGGGCTCCCTTAATATTATTCTAGCTATATCTAGACAATACCGTCTGGGCTCCGTTAATATTATTCTAGCTATATCTAGACAATACCGTCTGGGCTCCCTTAATATTATGGTGCACAATACCGTCTGGGCTCCCTTAATATTATTCTAGCTATATCTAGACAATACCGTCTGGGCTCCCTTAATATTATTCTAGCTATATCTAGACAATACCGTCTGGGCTCCCTTAATATTATGGTGCACAATACCGTCTGGGCTCCCTTAATATTATTCTAGCTATATCTAGACAATACCGTCTGGGCTCCCTTAATATTATTCTAGCTATATCTAGACAATACCGTCTGGGCTCCCTTAATATTATTCTAGCTATATCTAGACAATTTTGTGCAGTTTAAGAAGGATCTGTGGTGGCAAGAAGGGTTAAGTGAGATAGTTTGAAGCATGTTGATTGCTGGAGACCCTTTTTAAGGGGAGATGGGTCGTTTTTCTGGTCCCCCTTCTTCCTCATGTTAAGCCAGGTTTTAAGACCTTCGGAACATTAGTTTGGCGATTTTAAGACCTTTCGTCCCATTTCTTTGTAAATATCAAGACCTTTCGTCCCATTTCTTTGTAAATATCAAGACCTTTCGTCCTATTTAGGTGTCAATTTTTGTCCGGGCGAACGATAGTGAGCCTGTAATTTTGTAAGAACCGAGCCTTCAGCCGGGACATTTTTCGGTAGAAAAATGTACAAATTAATCTAGAAGGGAGATTTAATGGATTTTTTTAAAGTTTTATAAAGGTCTAGGGAGGAAACCAGAAAAATAATAAATACATGAAAATATTGACCTACAAATGAACCATCCACCCTTAACCCGCTGAGTGCCAGGGGACGTATATATACGTCCTAGGGTGTTGTCACACCCAGTGCCTGGAACGTATATATACGTCCTCGCCGAAAACAAATCGTAGCAGCGAAACGACTGCACCTATGGCTTTCATATTTTTACCACATGTACCTTACCCTTTTGGCCAGGCGGGTGCCCAACCCCAAAAGGGGTTGAAATAGGGGAGCTATCCCCCCGCCAAAGGTGGCTTTCTAGGGCCTTTCCTAGCTGATGCTGAGAGGATTGGGTTCTAGTCATGTGGTGATGGGCTGGTCTATCAGAGTGAGAACTGAGCGATCTCTGCCATACCCATAGCTTAATCTGATTGTTCCTTTTACTTATATATTTTCTAAATCTCAAGTGACGGCGTCTCTTCCGTGGATTGACCTCTCAATCTACCAAGATTGAAAGCCAAAGCGTCACATTTTTCCTTTGCCCCTCAACTTTCTCTTCATAATTGCTGAGAGGCACAGGGCCCTGGGTGGGGCTTTGGTTTCCCGGGCGTTTCCGCACCCTCCTCAGCTCCCCGCCATGGAGTGGCTTCGGTCACCCAGGCTTTATTGTGGTAGGCAGGGAGGGTTCTGTGGGGGTGCTCGGTTATGGCCTTGGTCTTGCTCGGGGCCTTGGGGCTGTTCGGCCAGGCAGCCTGGGGAACAGCAACAACAACCCTTTTGGTTACCCACCACAAAAATCCCAAATCCCTCCTCCCACCCACTCGCTGACTGTCGGTCCCGTCAGAAGGAAAAAAAAGGAAAATCTGTGGCGGCGAAACGACTGCACCAATCGGTTCTATATTTGTGTGACAAGTCCCTTACCCTTCTGCCTTCCCCCCACCACACCCAAAACTGCCTCCAAAACTGCCCCACTTCCAGCGTATCCGTACGAAGATAAGGAAAAAAAGGAAAATCCGTGGTGGCGAAACTACCTCACCAATCGGCTTCATATTTGTAACGAGTCAATTACGATTCTACCTTCCCCCCACCCTCCTACCCATACATTCCGATACCATAAAAGTCTCTGTAGTCTATAGTGTCTTTTCAGCTACTTTCGGGACCATCGGGGACCTGACTTCTGGCGAAAATGGACAAGGGGAGTGTTTTTTTTACCATTATCCTTCCTTTCTCTCCCAACTTAACCTCTGAAGTGCGCATGGGGGTAATTGGAAACGTCCCCCTGTGCTGACGTATTTGAGGTGTTTCCGTCACTAAAATATTCATTGTACCATTAATAGCATTAATACTTATCCATATGTGCCTATTATGGGTGGATTATAAAGGTATTAACCTGAAACAACAATAAAACGAGTGAAAACAGCGTTAGGATGGTCAAAATCGGAGATATAGCCCGCGAGTTGTATAATGTATGGGTGAGGCAAGCTGCTTTCCCGCCAATTTCCCCCAAGGCCACTGAGACACAGTCGATCGATACTCTCTCTCTCTCTTGCACTCGCTTGCCATCAGTGATGACAACACCCTGCTTGCAACTCGCTAATGTTAGCACGAAAATATACCTCAGAATAAGGGAATAACAGGGAAAATAGGTGATAACTGAAGGAGAGGAGGAAAGTGGGGAAGGAGGGGAGGTAGAGGACTGAGATTTTGCATGGCCCAGGGGCCAATCATTTTTTTTTTTTTTTTTTTTTTTCGATGTCAAAAGTTGATTTTTTTTTTCACTCACTCATAAGAGTCTCCCCGCAGTCCGCCGGTGGAACTCTTAATAGTCTCCCCGCAGTTCCCGGGTTAATAGATTTAGCCAAAAAAAAAAAAATCTGGCACTGGCAGAAGCACACCGTCAAAATTGGCTGGCACTCAGCGGGTTAAGCTGAATAAAATTGTCTAATAGTAGCCAGAATAAGTTAAAAGGCCGACACCGGTACTGTAAAGGTTCACCCACACAGACCGGTTTCTCCTTCTATAGGATAGCCCCGAAACCAGGGGGATCTGGATGAAAAACGTTGTAATAGGCTAGCCTTATCTTTGTTATTTCAACAGATAGAGAATTCACTCAGATCTCAAAACGTAGCCCTGTTTCGTATATGTAGACTGGCGTTGAGTAGAGCTCTCTAGCTCAACTGGTTCAGTTGTGATGACGATTTCCGTGGAGAGAGTTTTGAAGTGATGTTAGCAATAATCGGGCAATAACAACACTATTCCTTGTTCTCCGAAACAATAACAACAAAAGTGCGACTTCTCCTGTTCTGGTAGGTGCTCGTCGCTCAGACAGGCTTTGTTTACGTGAGTCGGACGCACGGCTTTCAAGCTTATGAGCCCATCCGGGTGCCGGGCCCTAGTTTGTTATGGGCTCAGAGCCCAACTGGGTACCAGGGGTTAAGGGGGGGGGGGGGGGTCACCTGCTTTTCTCTTTCCTTTTCTCCCTCTCTCTCTCTCTCTGGGTTGTATCCATTCAGCCCCAATCAGCCTACTGTATTAAGACATTTATCCCCATCCAGGTGTCTATTTTTTCTTGGCGAGCGATAGCGAGCCAGCATTGTATGAAGAAATCCGGTTTCGCCGGAGACATTTTACTATCGAAAAATGTACAAATTTAGCCTGCTGTCAAAAACATTAAAAAATATGATGGCTCGCTACCGTTCGCCAAGAAAAAAAATCGACACCTGGATGGGGATAAACGTCTTAAAACAGTAGACTGAATGGGATAGAATGGATGCAAGCCAGAGAAAGAGAGAAAAGGTGAGAAAAAAAGCAGGTCACCCCCCTTAACCCGGCAAGGGAGGGAAGACTCTTAAGAGTTTCCCCGGGCAACTGCGGGAAGACTTAAGATCCTGGGCCTAAAAAAATCCATTTAAAACACCCCAAAAAAAACTTTAATTTTTGTATTTATTTATTTTTTATTGTGCCCCTGGGCCATGCCAAATATCATTCCTCCACATCCCCTCCCCCCCCCCCCCCCCTTCCTTCAATTATCACCTATTTTCCCTGTTATTCCCTTATTCTGTGGTCTATTTTCGTGCTAACATTAGCGAGTTGCTATCAGGGCGTTGTCATCAGTGTTACCAAGCGTGGGAATTAGGGGAGAAGTCAGGAAGAGAATTGAGAGGTACCTCCAGTGTCTCTCAAAGCTTCGTGAGTGGAAGGTTGGCTCACACTCACTCACACACACTCTCGCTTTCATTTCGCGATTTTGACCAGCCAAACACTGTTTCCACTTGTTTTATTGTTGTAACTGGTTAATATCTTCATATTAATGCTAAAATAGGCACATATGAAGAAGTATTAACGATATTTATGGTAAAATAACGATGTTAGTGATGGGAACAGCTCAAATACGTGCGCACAGGCGTGTGGTGTCTCATACCCCCCATGCGCAGCCGAGAGGTTAAGGATTATGAAGCATTGTGAGACTATACTCTGGCTATTATGAAGCATTGTGAGACTATACTCTGGCTATTATGAAGCATTGTGAGACTATACTCTGGCTATTATGAAGCATTGTGAGACTATACTCTGGCTATTATGAAGCATTGTGAGACTATACTCTGGCTATTATGAAGCATTGTGAGACTATACTCTGGCTATTATGAAGCATTGTGAGACTTTACTCTGGCTATTATGAAGCATTGTGAGACTATACTCTGGCTATTATGAAGCATTGTGAGACTATACTCTGGCTATTATGAAGCATTGTGAGACTTTACTCTGGCTATTATGAAGCATTGTGAGACTATACTCTGGCTATTATGAAGCATTGTGAGACTTTACTCTGGCTATTATGAAGCATTGTGAGACTATACTCTGGCTATTATGAAGCATTGTGAGACTTTACTCTGGCTATTATGAAGCATTGTGAGACTATACTCTGGCTATTATGAAGCATTGTGAGACTATACTCTGGCTATTATGAAGCATTGTGAGACTATACTCTGGCTATTATGAAGCATTGTGAGACTATACTCTGGCTATTATGAAGCATTGTGAGACTATACTCTGGCTATTATGAAGCATTGTGAGACTATACTCTGGCTATTATGAAGCATTGTGAGACTATACTCTGGCTATTATGAAGCATTGTGAGACTATACTCTGGCTATTATGAAGCATTGTGAGACTATACTCTGGCTATTATGAAGCATTGTGAGACTATACTCTGGCTATTATGAAGCATTGTGAGACTATACTCTGGCTATTATGAAGCATTGTGAGACTATACTCTGGCTATTATGAAGCATTGTGAGACTATACTCTGGCTATTATGAAGCATTGTGAGACTATACTCTGGCTATTATGAAGCATTGTGAGACTATACTCTGGCTATTATGAAGCATTGTGAGACTATACTCTGGCTATTATGAAGCATTGTGAGACTATACTCTGGCTATTATGAAGCATTGTGAGACTATACTCTGGCTATTATGAAGCATTGTGAGACTATACTCTGGCTATTATGAAGCATTGTGAGACTATACTCTGGCTATTATGAAGCATTGTGAGACTATACTCTGGCTATTATGAAGCATTGTGAGACTATACTCTGGCTATTATGAAGCATTGTGAGACTATACTCTGGCTATTATGAAGCATTGTGAGACTATACTCTGGCTATTATGAAGCATTGTGAGACTATACTCTGGCTATTATGAAGCATTGTGAGACTTTACTCTGGCTATTATGAAGCATTGTGAGACTATACTCTGGCTATTATGAAGCATTGTGAGGCTATACTCTGGCTATTATGAAGCATTGTGAGACTATACTCTGGCTATTATCAGACAATTATATTCAGTTTAGGAAGAATGTGTGAGAGCTAGAGTTAAGGGGAGACGGTAATTTTTCTGGTCCCCTTTCTCCCTAGTGTTTAGTCCCATTAGTTTTGAGATTTTTAGACATTGTTGTTGTTGTTGTTCCCCAAGTTGCCTGGCCGAACAGCCCCAAGGCCCCGAGCAAGGCCATAACCGAGCGCCCCCACAGAACCCTCCCTGCTGACCACAATAAACCCTGGGTGACCGAAGCCACTCAATGGCGGGGACCTGAGGAGGGTGCGGAAACGCCCGGGAAACCAAAGACACACCCAGGGGCCTGTGCCCCTCAGCAATTATGAAGAGAAAGTTGAGGGGCAAAGGAAAAATGTGACGCTTTGGCTTCCAATCTTGGTAGATTGGGAGGTCAATCCACGGAAGAGACGCCATCACTTGAGATCTAGAAAATATAAAAGTAAAAGGAACAGTCAGAGTAAGCAATGGGTATGGCAGAGATCGCTCAGTTCTCACTCTGATAGACCAGCCCATCACCAGATGACTAGAACCCAATCCTCTCAGCATCAGCTAGGAAAGGCCCTAGAAAGCCACCTTTGGCGGGGGGTTAGCTCCCCTATTTCAACCCCTTTCTGGGTTGGGCACCCGCCCAATTTTAGACGTTTGTCCCATTTGTTTGGCGCTTTTAAGACCTTTTGTCCCATTTCTTTATAAATTATAAGACCTATCATGCCATTTAGGTGTCGATTTTTTCCTGGCGAGCGATAGCGAGCCTGTAATTGTAAGAGGAATGGGCCTTTGGCCGAAAAATTTTCTACTGAAAAATTTACAAATTTATCTTGTCTAGGATATGTTTTTTAAGTTTGAGAGATGTCTAGCGAGGAAACTAAGAATTTATGAATGAATGAATTTATAGGGCAAAAAAGCAGTCGGTGTTCCCTTAACCCGGGAACTGCGGGAACACTCTTAAGAGTTCCCCCGGCGGACTGCGGGAAGACTCTTAACCCGGCAAGCGCGATAGGCCTCACGGAAGGCTTCCTATAGGGAACGCGATAGGCCTCACGGAAGCAAGACCATAAAAAAAGCCTTCCAAAAAAAAAAAGGGCCTATCAAAACAAAGGATTTTGTCTCTAGGTGAGATAATTCCCCTCTAGTACTCATCCATGTGTTTCTCACCCCTCCCCCTCCCCTCCCTTCCCCCCCCTCCTCAATTATCACCTATTTTTCCTCTTATTATCATCATTTATCGGTTATTTTTCTCTCCCGCGATAATGTAGCACAAGTGGGTTGCATAAAAGATCGTTATGCAACACCCAGACACCGGCACACACCGCCCCGCTCGTCTCAGTTGACTCCCAGACAGCGAGAGGGGAGGGCTGCCTGTGGCTCTCTCTCGCCTGAGATTATGACCGGGTGGCCAATATCTTCGTTTTTCACCACCCAAATGCTTTTCCCACTTATTTTAGCACTCTTGAAGGTTCATATATACATCATATATGTAAAATAAAAGCATACCGAAAACATATAATGCTTTATATTGTAAATATAACGAATTCTGTCAGAAATCCAGGGCTAGAAATGCACAAATAACTACCCTAGCACCTAGGTCTATATCGCGCTTGTCAGGTTAAGAGTCAGATAAAAAATAAATAAATTTTAAACATCGAAAAAAAAAAAACAAAAAAAAAAATTTGCCCTTGGGCCATGCAAAATATCAGTACTCTACCTCCCCTCCTTCCCCACTTTCCTCCCCTCCTTCAGTTATCACCTATTTTCCCTGTTATTCCCTTATTCTGAGGTATATTTTCGTGCTAACATTAGCGAGTTGCAAGCAGGGCATTGTCATCACTGTTAGCAAGCGAGTGCAAGAGAGAGAGAGAGAGAGAGTATTGATCGACAGTGTCTCAGTGGCCTTGGGGGAAATTGGCGGGAAAGCAGGTTGCCTCACCCATACATTATGCAACTCCTGCCCTGTATCGCCGATTTTGACCATCCAAACACTGTTTTCACTCGTTTTATTGTTGTAACAGGTTAATACCTTTATAATCAACCTATAATAGGCACATATGGATAAGTATTAATGCTATTTATGGTAAAATAAATATTTTAGTGATGGAAACAGCTCAAATACATGCGCACAGGCAGACGTTTCTAATTACCCCCATGTGCAGTTCAGAGGTTAATTGACACATTGATTACTGGAGATCCTTCCTAAACTGCATATTATTGTCTAATGATAACCAGAATAAAGTGTAAACATGCATCCTCAAATATATAATGACGGCGGTATGATTGCTTACACAGAAAACAACAAACGAGAGGCATGGAAGGAGCATTATGAAAGATATGTTTACCTTTTGTTGTGTTTACCTTTAGTTATGGTGTTGTGACTATTTACCTTTAGTTATGGTGTTATGTTTAACTTTTGTTGTGTTTACCTTTAGTTATGGTGTTTTGACTATTTACCTTTAGTTATGGCGTTATGTTTACCTTTTGTTGTGTTTACCTTTAGTTATGGTGTTGTGACTATTTACCTTTAGTTATGGTGTTATGTTTACCTTTTGTTGTGTTTACCTTTAGTTATGGTGTTGTGACTATTTACCTTTAGTTATGGTGTTATGTTTACCTTTAGTTATGGTGTTGTGACTATTTACCTTTTGTTGTTGTAGTTGTGTCGTAGTTGGTTCCTCCTCCTCCTCCCTGACCCCGGGCCTCTTGCGGTTGAAGGAAGCCGCTCGGGCCGCCGGGGTTCGTCGTTGGGGAGACTCCGGGTTCCTGCAATACAACCAAACATAATATTATAAACATCATCGACGTATTTCATTTCAACTGGCGGTAAATTGACCACTTGCGAGTTTCAGGCTATAAGGAAGTTGGTGTTCTTTACATCAATATTTAGCAGAAATCTATCTTGTTCTGATTGTTCATTTTTTGTTGCTACAGGTGATGATGATGAATAAGATTTTTCCGGGTGGAGGGTCACAAGCCCAACCGACCTAATCTCTTTAGTCGCCTTTTACGACACTCAGGAGGCACGTGAAGCATATTCTAACCCCTTACCCCCAGCTAAAATATGGTTGTATAAGTACATAAATAATGTAAAACTTGCAAAATAAACAAACGAGGACGAGACAATATAAAGGCAAAAGAACTAATCAAAATCGCTATGTGGAAACAATGCTTTAATCAAATGAAACTTTGAAATAAAAACAAAGCCAAATTTAGCCATCTTTCTATCCATTAGAAACTTGCATAACTTTTGTAGTTCTGCTAAATATCGATATTTACAGCTTCCTATAACCCAAAACTCAAAAGTGGTCAATTGAATCCCTCTGCAGGTGATTTATCCATTCTTAACCCATGGACTGCTAATAAATGGACAAAATAAAAGGTCAAATTAAGGGAGGGAGGGGGTGTGAGGTATTAAAGGGGGGGGGGGGGATGGAGGATGTGGTACAGGGAGATACTTGCTTGCTTGCTAGCTAGACGCAATTATCTATGTCATCCAAGATCGAGACATTTCCCGGCACTGACATGGTATTTGAGGGGTTCTTTATACACATGTTTAACCTAAGACGTGCGCATGGGGGGTATGAGACGCCACACGCCTGTGCGCACGTATTTGAGCTGTTCCCATCACTAACATCGTTATTTTACCATAAATAGCATTAATACTTATCCATATGCGCCTATTTTAGGTTGATTATAAAGGTATCAACCTGTTACAGCAATAAAACAAGTGGAAACAGCGTTTGGATGGTCAAAATCGGCGATACAGGCCGGGAGTTACATAATGTATGGCTGAGGCAACCTCCCTCCCCTCCCCTTGTCTGGAGAGACACTGTTACGCAATAGTCTCTCTCTCGCTCATTCCCACGCTTGGTAACAGTGATGACAACGCCCTGCTACCAACTCGCTAATGTTAGCACGAAAATAAGCCACAGAATAAGGGAATAACAGGGAAAATAGGTGATAACTGAAGGAGGGGAGGAAAGTGGGGAAGGAGGGGATGTGGAGGAGTGATATTTGGCATGGCCCAGGGGCAAAAAAAAAAAAAAAAAAAAATTGGGAGTTTTAAATGGATTTTTTTAAGCCCAGGATCTTAAGAGTCTTCCCGCAGTTGCCCGGGGAAACTCTTAAGAGTCTTCCCGCACTTTCCGGGTTAAATACTGTGCCTTCCGCGAGGCCTATCGCACTTCCTGGGACAAATAGGAAACCGCTAAATCTGTCATATTAATGCCAAGTTTGGTAAGAGTTGTGTTATCGGGCGTACCACTACCGACATACAATATAAATCATCTATAAATACTTAACCTAACTAAAAAACCTAACCTAACCTAGTATTCTCATTACTACATGAATAGTAGGTTAGGTTAGGTTAGGTTAATGTTTTAGAGGAGTTATGCTGTATGTCGGTAGTAGTACGCCCGATAACACAACTCTTACCCCAAGTTTTCATAATCAATAGCACATTTCATTATAGACTACATAATAGCAGAGTAACCAAGAGATGGACATGGCAATTTACCGTCAGCTGGAGAGAAACACGGTATAAACACTCTTGCCTTAACTCGTAAACTGCGAAGCTATGATAGTTCAAACCCTCCCGCCAAGCGAAGGTATTTGGTTCTATTCTGACGAAAATCAGCCAGCCCATACTCCCACAAGGGGTAGGGAGGATTAGCAAGAGACAAGAAAAGAAAAAGAGGTGACAGGAGAAGAACACATACAACAGTTCGTCCACAAAAAGTAAGCACACAAGCACCAATCCCATGTTATAAAAAGATACGATATTTAAACCAGCCCACCATTACATAGATACCACACGTAGCGCCAGCGAACTTGACAATAATCTTGACCCCTTAACTTTTTATAACTCAAAATTAATGAAAGCAATCGGGCTGACTTTTCTATCATTTGGGAAGAGTCCACAAGGAAATAGGTGTGGATATTTACAGCCAGTTTGCTCTATGCCCTTTTGAGTTACAGAGAGGTCAGGGATCAAGATTATTGTCAACTTCGTTGGCGCTACCTATACTGTATACAGGGTGTCAAACCAAAGCCGAGTCCATTAAATTTAGTCTTTATAGTTATATACATAGAGAAAATTGTGGTTTATAGTTCAAATTTAGTCTTTATAGTTATATACGTAGAGAAAATTGTGGTTTATAGTTCAAATTTAGTCTTTATAGTTATATACGTAGAGAAAATTGTGGTTTATAGTTCAAATTTAGTCTTTATAGTTATATACGTAGAGAAAATTGTGGTTTATAGTTCAAATTTAGTCTTTATAGTTATATACGTAGAGAAAATTGTGGTTTATAGTTCAAATTTAGTCTTTATAGTTATATACGTAGAGAAAATTGTGGTTTATAGTTCAAATTTAGTCTTTATAGTTATATACGTAGAGAAAATTGTGGTTTATAGTTCAAATTTAGTCTTTATAGTTATATACGTAGAGAAAATTGTGGTTTATAGTTCAAATTTAGTCTTTATAGTTATATACGTAGAGAAAATTGTGGTTTATAGTTCAAATTTAGTCTTCGGAAGTGATAAACAGGACAAAACTACGCTATTTCAAGTTTGTTTTCTTGTATTTCTTCACATATTCATTCAAATCTTCAACCAAAATGGCTGTGGTTTGACACCCTGACTGTCCAGGAATCAACCAACCTGAAGGACACGCGTCTCTTTTTGTGAGTCCAGATGTACTTGTCGAGGCGGGTGAAGCGGTACTTGAACTTCATGCGTTCCTTGATCTTCTGGGGGATGACCGACAGTGTGGTCAGTGTGTTGCCCAGGAAGAGCAGGAAGAAGAGGGCCGCTAGTGACGACACCTGGGGAGCAATACAGATAATATTTTGTACATAAATTAATTCATTCATAAATTCTTAGTTTCCTCGCTAGACGTCCCTCAAACTTAGAAAAACATCCCCTAGACCCACCCTCAAGATAAAATTTGTAAATTTTTCGGTAGAGAAATGTCCCGGCCAAAGGCCGATTCCTCTTACAATTACAGGCTCGCTATCGCTCGCCAGGAAAAAATCGACACCTAAATTACACGATAGGTCTGAAAATTTATAACTAAATGGGACGAAAGGTCTTAAAATAAATGAATTGCAAGTGTGGTTTCTTTTAATTATCAGTCGACTAATCAGATTAGTTAACCACTGCATAAGAACCTACTCGTAATTCAATCATGGGCATTATAATTTGCTGCATAAGATCACAGAGTAACAGAAGTTATGTGGCCAACTGTACAAGATAACGGACATAATGGACATGACTTATGTTTACTACCACCAATGTTACTAAGTAGAATATATCTAGGGACATAACATATATACCGTTAGCTATCAAGTCCTCTTTGTTGCTTATCAATGTTATTTGTACTTATTCAATATATGTATTCTATGTATGTACAGTTATATGCAACAATAAAATATTATGGGCGGGTGCCCAACCCCGAAAGGGGTTGAAATAGGGGAGCTATCCCCACCGCCAAAGGCGGCTTTCTAGGGCCTTTCCTAGCTGATGCTGAGAGGATTGGGTTCTAGTCATGTGGCGATGGGCTGGTCTATCAGAGTGAGAGCTGAGCAATCTCTGCCATACCCATAGCTTACTCTGACTTTTCCTTTAACTTATATATTTTCTAGATCTCAAGTGACGGCGTCTCTTCCGTGGATTGACCTCCCAATCTACCAAGATTGGAAGCCAAAGCGTCACATTTTTCCCTTGCCCCTCAACTTTCTCTTCATAATTGCTGAGGGGCACAGGGCCCTGGGTGGGTCTTTGGTTTCCCGGGCGTTTCCGCACCCTCCTCAGCCCCCCGCCATGGAGTGGCTTCGGTCACCCAGGCTTTATTGTGGTCGGCGGGGAGGGTTCTGTGGGGCACTCGGTTATGGCCTTGGAATTGCTCGGGGCCTTGGGGCTGTTCGGCCAAGCAGCTTGGGGAACAACAACAACAACAACCAACTTGGTAGACTGCAAACAATCCACCAAAGATTTGTTGTCTGAAAAACATTTTACCGGAATTGTGTGCTGATTTCCGAGGATTGTTCTCAGCATATGTGCCAAATACATCCCATTCTCTGCTGCATCTAATAGACTAAGGGATTCTGCTGCCAAAGTCGATTTCACCACCCATCTCACCTTTCTTGATCTCCATGCAATGGGGCAGCTATTTCCCTCTCTGTCTCTCACAAATATGATGTGACCACCCTGAGACCCAAGGTCTGTCAAATTGCCAAAAGACGCGTCACTGTAGCATTCAAGTGTACACTCGTCCAGGTCCACTTTCCCAAACCAAATTGACAGTGGGTTATCCTTTACCTTCTTGACGGCTCTGATTACATCTCTGACAGTTGTCCGATTGAATGCCGTACTCGGTTCACATACATCATATGCTATATCTGACCTCGATTGTGTGGCTACCCAGTTTAGTTGGCCCACAACAGATTGGTATTTTGTTCTCTCCTCTTGACTGACTTCATCATTTCTTCTGTCCTTATAAGATTTGATAATTTTCATCTCTTGGAGTCTATGTCTAATGTAATTGCCTTGATTGATCATAATGCCATCCTCTGCTTGTTCTATTGTTATACCCAGGTACTGGAAAAGTCTTTTCTTCAGAACCAATCAGAAATAATTTTTCCAACTGGGACATTACAGATATCTTGAATGCATTTGACCCGCTCCAATAGAAGTCATCTACATGGATGCAAATGATCCCTTCTAATCTTCCATCATTATGCCAGAAGAACAGTGCTGGTTCTAAACCACACATTGACATACCCAATGTAAGCAATTCATGCTTCACCCTCTCGTACCATGCTCTGGCTGCATCATTGAGACCATATACTGTCTTCTTTAATCTCCATAGATATCCATTGTAGAATTCTTCAGGGGGCAACACGAAAATCTCTCTATTAATAGGATGCCCCTGTAAGAAAGCGGCTTTCACATCCAGTGCATGGCAGTCCCAATTATTGGCGGACACAATACTTAAAGCCAGTCTAAAAGCTTCCTTTGAACACTTAGGAGAATCAATGGGAACATCCTTTAACTCTTCCTCAAAGCCACGTGCCATTAAATGGGCCTTAATAACCTGAGTGCCAGATTTTATTTTCTGTGTCATTATCCACCTTGTTGATATGGCCTTCTGACCTTGGTCCTCAACTTCCTCAAACACATCATTATCAATCCAATTCTTCATTTCTGTCCTTTTTGCCTCTATGCATGCATCATTGGAACACGTTATCATGACTTCCTCTGTATCGTTCACAATCCGCCAATTATATATGTCTTTATCTACATCAATCCACTTTGTCACATTACTTGCTTCGTCTCTGATGTTGAAACATGATTTGTACTTACCAGTTGCTTTACCGGCTCTACTTAAGATTGTGATAATCACTTTTTCCTTGTTCTCCACCATGTATCCTTCTATTCTATCCCCCACTTTAGGCATTCTAGGCATTCTAGCTTCAGCAGCTACACTGGTTCCGTCTCCGGACTCCTGTTCACCACTGCATTTCTCATTATCATCCATTTCAGCGTCCTCATGCTCATTCTGTTCTGTTTTCTATGTTAACATCATTTGATTCGTCTTCAACTGGAATATGCAATCCTGTCTCCGTTGTTTTGCCACTACTGATATCGTCCATGTCTTGCATCTTAATTTGTTCATGCACATTATGCGCATTCTGCAACCTACAAGTGTGCACTCGCACATATGTTCCTCCATGTTTCACAAGAACTTGTTTACCATCCTTTCCAATCACTACACCTGGGCCTTTCCATTGGTTTTCACTGTTTCGTTTGTAATATACTCTGTCTCCATTTTGCAAGCATACCATGTTGTCTGCTCTTACGTTATGCAGTAGTGCCCTACGTATTCTCTCATTGGACTCATTTTTGATGAACACTTCTCTGGCCACACGCATAGCATTAAGGTTTTCAGCCACGATTTCCGATGATGTCCTGTTTTCAAGAGCAGGAATCTTATTATTCAGCACACTAGGTATACTTGGGTTGAATCCATACACCAGCTGGTTTGGGGAAAAGCCATTGTTGTTCTGGAGTGCATTCCGTGCTGAAACAGCCCATGCCAGTGCTGTAGATACACCACATTTTGCATCCAACACAATCTTTGCCACATTATCACCAAGTACGCCATTCAGCCGCTCACATATGCCATTGCTCCATGGGCTTTCAGCAGCTGTGCACATCACTTGAATATTATAATTTTCGGCCATGCTCCGAAAATCACTGTTATTGAACTCTCCACCATTGTCGGTCAAGAACTTGTCAGGTGCTCCAAACCGGCTGATCCACTGAATCACTACTTCTCTTATAATGGTCTCAGGTTTCTTATTATGTATGACCGTAGTCACACAATATCTTGTTGCCAAGTCAACCAAGACAAGAAAATAGTCACTCTTCCATGCCTTCAGATCCATTCCTACTGCCTCATTGAACGTCTTACCAATGGGGAGTCCCACCACAGGACGGGGAGGCACTTTCTTAAATGTTCTACAAATATCACAACTATCACTCACTTTATTTATTTCCAGTTTCCATTGTTCATTGAGTATCCCTGCTTCTTTGATTAATCTTGTTAACTTCTCTGCAGTGGGATGTGAAAATTGCCGATGTAACTTCAACACCTTCATGGAAATGTCTTCATGACCTTCTGTGGCCAATACCCAGTCTACCATTTGCTTACATGGTGTCTTCACTATGGGAAGTGTATAATGCCCTGTAGAGGTGATATGCAGCTTACTTTCTCTGCCAAACATACGCACTGTATCCTTTCTGAAGTTCAATATCATGCCTCCACATTTCATGGCTGACCTGCTCATTAGTAGTGGAATTCTACAATCCACCACATCGGTCCGAATCATGATTTTTATCCCATGTATATAACAGGGAATATGCACAATACCTTTTGATGTCACCTGTCTTCCATCTCCGAATTTAAATGATGTCTCTGATCTCTCTCATTTTATCAACTGTACGTCATCTGATGATACTGTATCCACATAAGCCTGTAACCAGTCTTCTCCACACACCGTTGTAGAAAATCCTGAATCAAGAACCAGGGCTCCCAAAGCTTCCGACATTAATTTTTCTCTCTTATCAACCCCGTCTGATAGCAATGTCAGCTGCACTTCGCCAGTATCTTCCATCACATCCTTATTTTCCATATCCCTATCCTCTCTCTTAGGACAGTTTCGCACCCAGTGGTCAACAGATCCGCACACGAAACATTTTGTGAGCTCACCATTTGGTCCTGTTGGATTTTTGGCATCACCACCAACACCTCTAGGACTCCAGTACCTGTTACGTGTTCCACGTCTATACCCACGTATAGACGGTGCCTCGAAATGGAGCTCTACTGACTTCCAAAATGGGCTCAGATTTCACCTGCACCTGCACTGTGTCATTCTGTGCATCTCCACTTAAATTGTGGTCTATAATTCCACCTCCGAACATTCTATTTAGTGTCTTTTTCATCTCCTCGAATGTGATGGTAGTCGTAGTTGACATCGCTAGTTGGAAGTGAATATCTGACAAATCACAACTTTTCAATAACCGAAATGCCAACACCTGATCTGGCAGTTCCATACCATGTTTCTTGAATCTATAATATCTTCTACCAAATTCCACCAAATAGTCAGTTATCGTCATCTCAGCGGGGCGCCTTTTTTTTTTCTATGTGATTGAGGGAGGCAAAAGGCATTACTGCCTATAGCGAGTGCCTCCCCCATAGTTGAAAGAGTGACAGGGCCAAAATCAAGGGACGTTCGAGCCAAAATGCCTAGACACACAGAGTTTGAAGCAATTTAAGTCATAGGAAGAGGGAAAGACTGATTCTGGGAGAGAGTTCCAGAGCTCAGCTGTTGAGTAGAAGAAAGTTTGAGAGTAACGTTTCACTCTTGGGTTGGAGAGTTGCACAGAGTAGGGGTGGGATTGAGTTGCAAGACGGGTACCACGTGCCCTACGTAAAGGAGGTGGTATGCACTGGGATAGCTCTGAGGAACACTGATCATTATAGTAGCGATAGAATAGCGAGAGAGATGCAACATTGCGGCGGAGAGAGAGAGACTGCAGAGAGTTGGTGAGTGGACGGGAGTTAATGATACGAAAGGCCTTCCTTTCAACTTTGTCTAGGAGAGCGGTGTGAGAGGAACCTCCCCACACATGTGAACAATACTCAATACAAGGGCGCACTATGCCCCTGTACAGAGCAAGAAGCTGTGCAGCTAAGGCGGTTGAGCACACCGAGCTTCTGGGAGGCTGCCTAATCAAGACTGGTAATATGGTCCTTCCAAATGAGAGCAGAAGAAAAAGTGCTTGAACGATTCAAATTCAGAATAAGCCATAAAGGCCCGTCTATTTGTATCTAGCATAAAAACAGAGTCTAATCTTGTCAGCAAATGTTCCATTCCATTGTCACTCGCCAAGACTGTTGTATCTATTTCGCTGCTGACATCTCTAGCCCTGCCAGTTAATGTCAAATGAACCGCCAATGCTTGCTTCTCCGGTGTCACACTCGTTAGTTTCTGCCATATTTCTATATCTTTCTTCCACCTCTCATAGTCTTTTTCCGATGTCATTTGTGGAGGATTTTTAATCACCGACGCCATATTTCGGTAAAACTGCGAACTACGCTCTGCTACCACTGTTGAACTCACTTTGAATTCGCCTTACCTCGCTGTAGCACCGGCAGAGTTCCATATGCTGAGTATTGCAGGCAGAGTTGGCGGATAATACTTTGATTCATTATCCAGGGCGGGGTGAGCAGATTATATTCCAGTGCACTAATAAGCTTTGAGTGCTGACTCATTTCTTACTGCCTGGCCAGGACTTGACTCCACTGTCAGCACTTCCATCCGCTATCATTACTCACGGTCAACTGTCTTCCGACGCCATGACTCATTTCCTCATCGCCCTGCTCATGACGTCACAATATCGACGCTCCATATACGCACTAGTTTCCGTGCCCCATTTGAATTCATTTGTTTTTTATTCCACATTATTCTTATTGTACTTTCCCACTTATGTTGTGTATTTTCTCATAACATAATTACTTAATACCCATTTATCTAATTATTCTTATTGTACTTTTCCACTTATATATTTTGTCATAACATATTCACTTTAATACCCAAGTTTCTAATTACTAAGACTAACACCGGTGACGTCTTTATACTTTATTCTGGCTACTATTAGACAATTTTATTCAGTTTATAATGGGCCTCCAGCAATTAACAAGCTTTGAACTCTCTCAATTAACCCTTTATACTACCACAGATCCTTCTTAACCCCCACTGTACCGGCGACATCCTTGGAACTCTCGCAATTGACCCTTTATACTACCACAGATCCTTTTTAACCCCACTGTACCGGCAATGTCCTTGGAACTCTCTCAATTGACCCTTTATACTACCACAGATCCTTCTTAACCCCCACTGTACCGGCGACATCCTTGGAACTATCTCAATTGACCCTTTATACTACCACAGATCCTTCTTAACCCCCACTGTACTGGCGACATCCTTGGAACTCTCTCAATTGACCCTTTATACTACCACAGATCCTTCTTAACCCCCACTGTACCGGCGACGTCCTTGGAACTCTCTCAATTGACCCTTTATACTACCACAGATCCTTCTTAACCCCTACTGTACTGTCATGACACCTCTCTCAAGATCATAGCTTCTCTCAAAGAGAAAAGTCTTAAGTTGTCTCTTGAAGCATTCAACAAACTCAGTTGTCTCATGGACAGCGGCAACCTGTTATACAACCTCGGAGCCATGTAGGAGAATGACCTCTCAAAGAAAGAAGACTGCTGGAAAGCCCTTGGTTCATCAAGACGAAAAGGGTCATTGTCATGACGCACAACTACACCATGGTGGCCGGTGGATGCCTGAGCAGCTCCGCAAGGTACCTAGGCTCACCAAATTTGAGAACCTTAAAAGTCACTAAACACAACTTAAATTCTATTCTTGCTCTTACTGGCAGCCAGTGCAGTTCTATGTGAAGAGATGTAGTAGAAGTTCTAGGTGGAACACCAAAAATGAGTCTTGCGGCCCTGTTAAGAACAGACTGAACTTTCTTTAAAATATAATTTGGAAGACCCACCAACAGGGCATTGCAATAATCAACACGAGAGAAGACCAATGAGTGAACCAACGTCAGGAGGCAACGTCTGGTTATAAACGGCTTCACCAAATAAAGATTTCTGATGTGCAAGTAACAACTTTTAACTATCTGGTTTACATCTCTTTGAAATCTAATCGGGAGCTCACATATACACCCAGATTTCGAACAGAGTTGACCGGTCGCAGCCGAGATCCACCCACATTGATGGACAGGGCACCCACTATATCATCAGCTCTTCTATTTCCTCGGATGATGAGAATATCAGTTTTACCATCATTTAGTTTAAGTTTTCTCGCTCTCATCCACTTCTTGATATCAGACATCAACAATTCCATCTTACTCCGTATATCAACTATATTTGTGATTCTCACATAAATCTGGGTGTCATCTGCATGAAAGTGAAAGGTGACATTATGTGCACGAAGCAGAAGAGACAAACTGCTGATATAAATTATGAAGAGGATAGGACCTAAAACTGACCCCTGCGCAGGAACACCATACTGCAGGGGTGTCGAGTCCGAGACCATTTGATTTACCATCACACTCTGGGATCTACCTGACAAGTACGACCCAAGAGAGCAGTCACGCAAACCACAATCGTAAAGATCACTCAATAGCAACTCGTGATCCACTGTGTCAAAGGCCGCAGAGAGATCAAGCAAGACCAATAGTGAGGCCTCACCATTGCAAATGTTCTCAACTAGATCATTCTCAGCAAGACCACCACACAGATCAGTACTTGCCACACTCGACATTAGTAAAGCCTTCGATGCCATCCCCCGCCACAACCTAACAAACAAAATCTACAACACATACATGCACAACACAAAAAGATGGCTGGCCAACTTTTTAGCAGGCAGATGTGCACACGTATCTTTTGCCGGTCAGTCATCTAGCATTAGAAATTTCCCAAACGGAGTCCCGCAAGGATCCGTCCTGTCGCCCGCACTCTTCAATCTGTACATGCATGATATAAATACACCAAATTCACCCCAAATAACCATAGCCTCCTACGCAGACGACATAACACTCACAAGCACGCACCAAAACCCAGACACAGCAACAAGACTCCTTCAAGACTATCTCGACACATTACATGAATGGTGCACTACAAACAGACTCAATTTAGCCCCAGCTAAATCCACTGCAATCCTCCTCACAAGCTGGACAGGAGAGCACGATTACGTCCCGGGACTCAACATAAACAACACACCCCTAACACACACACACACACACACACACACACACACACACACACACACACACACACACACAAAATCCTAGGAGTAACTTACGACACCCAAATGACATTCAAACAGCACACCACAAACACGAAAAAGAAACTGACACCCAGACTTAACACCCTCAGATCACTTGCCCACACGAAATTTGGACAAAACAAAGAAACCACCACCACAGTCTACAAACAATACATAAGATCAGTTATGGAATACGCAAGCCCGGCCTGGGCTTCCAACCTAGCTGAAACACATCATAAGACCTTACAGACCATTCAAAATAAAGCCCTAAAAATCATCACAGGATGCACAGCTACGACACTCACAGATCACCTACATCAAGAATCCAAAGTCCTCAAAGTCAAAGATCATCTAGACATGAGAGGCACACAATTCCTGGCAGCAGCCTCCACGAATCAACACCACCCACTACACTACATGGCTACACACCCACAGACACCAAGAAATATCAAAACAACACCCAGCACACGCTATCACACACAAATACTGTCTTCTCTCCCTCCCTGCCCACCCCCAACCAACTTCCGGAAGCACATCCATACTCATATCACTCGCCGTTCCATTCACTCACTCATAGATAACACGCAGCTGCAAGCACGACCTCCCGAAATCCATCCTTCTGAATCCTCCCTTCCTCGCGAGGACAGAGTCCACCTGGCCAGGCTGAGATGCGGACACCATCCGGCTCTTCTGAGCTATCAGAAGATACTGGATGACTCCGTCGTCGACACCTGCCCGGGTTGTAACACAGCACCCCATACCATTAAACACATCATAGAAGACTGCATTTCACACAACTACTTACGCCAACAACACAATTTACACTCTTTGAGAGCTCTGTGGGAAAGCCCAACCGTGGCCATGGCCTTCCTTAGGGACTCGGGGCTGTTCGGCCAGGCAGCTTAGGGAACAACAACAACAACAACTAGATCATTATGTACTCTAATCAATGCTGTTTCAGTTGAATGATGCTGTCGGTAAGCAGACTGAAAAATTGGGATAGTTTCATTCTGCTGAAGTAGTGGTTGTAATTGGTCAAGTATATATTGCACACTCTAATATCTTTGATATGAAGGACAGGTTGGAGACAGGACGATAGTTCAACATGTTCTCAACATCAAGTCCAGGTTTCTTTAGACTAGGTCGGAGTAGTGCATGCTTTTCAGACTGTGGGAAGTTACCTTCAGAGAAGCACTTATTAATTATTTTGGAAATAAACTCAACTGTGTGATCATAGACTCTTGGTAGCTTTTAAACATTTATGGGATCCAACGAGCAAAATGTTTTATTGAAGTTTCTTATGTAGGACGAGATCATATCCACCTCTACTGAGTGAAAGGATGAGAGGACATTATTAGGAATGTGTCAGGGTTGGAGTACAACTGAAAGTTCTTCACCAACAGAAGCATCATCCAGTTCCTGTCTTATGCAAGTTATCTTGCCAGCAAAAAATGCCACAAAGTTGGCAGCCAACTCAGCATCGGGTACAGAAGGTCTTAAGCCGACTCTTGTTTTTCCAAGTAAACTGTTTACAATTGAAGCCAACCTCCTCTGGTCATTACCACATGAGTCAACTTTTCCCTGATAATACACTTTCTTTTCATCTTTGATTGTGTGGACCACGGCTCTTCTGGCTGACAGATATTGCAACCATGTAGAGTCTGTTTTATTTTTCCGCCATTCACGTTCAGCTCTTCTACGAAATTTAACTCGAGTGCTATACCAGGGTGAATCATTTCGTACTATGATTTTCTTCTCTACTTCTGGACAGTGATGATCGAACACTAATTTAAGTGCATTTCTATGTACCTCCACCAGCTCATCTGAAGTAAGGTTGGAAGTATCAATACTTCCCAAGTACTGTTTTACTTCACTGCTAGCCAAATTTTGGTCTGTATTTTTTATAATTTCTAAATCTGATTACTTTTTCATGTGTGAGTGGCATAGGGAAATCAAAGCTGAAAGTAATCAAAGCATGATCAGAGGTATTAGGGTCAGCATTCTCAACGTCAACATCCAGAACACCACCAGAACCCACAGTCCTGAGAGAGAACCAAGTCAAGGGTGTGTCCTAAGATATGAGTTGGGTGGGACACATGGTTTACAAAATTGTTCTGATCGGTCAACTCAAGGAACTCAGGAGAGAACGGCTTCAGATGAGGGCTGTCAACCCAGTACTTAAAATCTCCACATATCAAAAGTCTTCCGGTTTTAGCAGAAAATTCCTCGAGAAACTGCCCAAACTCTTCCATAAAACCCCTATCTGTGCCACAATGGCCAGGCCTATAGACAACTGCCATTCTTAGAATTTGTTGATGGAGTTTTATTTCCACTTCCAACAGTTCATAATAAAGAGGGGCTGGGTTATGGCTTATTTGCAAGATATTCACCAGAGATACATACATTTACCGGACACAATTTACCGGAGGATAACAGGTTTTTCACAATACGTAGACGGAGGTCTTTTACACATACAAAAAATACATACATGCCACTCAGCTATTTTGAGATTTTAAGAAATTTGGCCCGTTAGTTTGGCGATTTTAAGACTTTACACTCCATTTCTTTGTTAATATTATGACTATTCGTGCCATTTAGATGTCGATTTTTTCCTGAAGAGCAATAGCGAGTCTGTAATTTTAAGAGTAACCGGCCCGGCCAAGACATTTATCTACCGAAAAATGTACATATTTATCTTGAAGAGGGGTCTAGGTGGTGTTTTTTACAGCTTGATGGAAGTCTTTGGAGGAAACTACAAAATAACAAGATAAAACAATTTTGTTTTTTTGTACATTAGTTTAACCAGATCACTGAGTCACTATAAATAACTCTCATAGGGCTGGCCAGAAAAAACAATAGTCAAATAAATCTGCCTTTAACCCTTTCTGTACATGTGATGTACTTTTCATTATACCGGTACTGTATTCTGGCAACTATTAGACAATTGTTTACAGCTTAGGAGAGACGTCTACTCATTAAAAGGCTCCAAACTATCTTGATTAATCCTTTTAGCTAGCATATATCCTTCCTAAGCTTCATAAAATTGTCTAAATGTAGCTGAAATAAAATAAATAAGATGTCCCCGGTACAGAAGGGGTTAAGGTGTGACTGTGGAATACATACATGCCACTCAGCATTTTGAGTGAAGGATAGAAGGTAGAGGGTGTAGGCGTTGTAGAGCTCCCAAACGTAGCCCAAGAGAAGGAAGGGTATGATGAAGCCCAAGCCGCGCCACATCCAGGAGTGGAAGCCTTCAACGGTGATGTCCATGTTGTGTCGCTCTCCCAGGGCCTTCAGTCGGTACAGGCATCCTCGCTGGTACATGAACAACAGGTACTGCACAAAACCTGAAACAAATCATAAAGGTACTCCTCAAACAATAAACAAAACTGGCAACCTCACTGATACATGAACAACAGGTACTGCACAAAACTTGAAACAAATATTCCTATTCCTATTCATAATATATATTCAACCCTATCTCAACGTACACTACAAACCGACTTAATCTAGCCCCAGCCAAATCCACCGCAACCCTGCTCACAAGCTGGACAGAACACGAATACATCCCTCAACTCACCATAAACAACACACACACACACACACACACACACAAAATCCTAGGAGTAACATATGATACTCATATGACATTCAAACAGCACACCACAAACATTAAAAAGAAACTGACACCCAGACTTAACGCCCTCAGGTCACTTGCTCACACAAAATTTGGACACAACAAAGAAACCACCACCACAGTATATAAACAATACATAAGATCAGTGATGGAATACGCAAGCTCAGCCTGGGCTTCTAACCTAGCTGAAACACATCATAAGACCTTACAGACTATTCAAAACAAAGCCCTGAAGATCATTACAGGCTGCACAGCTACTGCACCCACAGATCACCTACATCAAGAAACCAAAATCCTCAAAGTCAAAGACCATCTGGACATGAGAGGCACTCAATTCTTGGCAGCAGCCTCCACGAACCAGGACCACCCACTAAACTACATGGCAACACACCCACAGACACCAAGAAATATCAAAACAACACCCAGCACACGGTATCACACAGAATTACTGTCCTCTCTCCCTCCCTGCCCACCCCGAACCAACTTCCAGAAGCACATCCATACTCATATCTCTCGCCGATCCATCCACTCACTCACAGACAACACGCAGCTGCAAGCACGACCTCCCGAAATCCATCCTTCCGAATCCTCCCTTCCTCGCGAGGACAGAGTCCACCTGGCCAGGCTGAGATGTGGACACCATCCAGCTCTCCTGAGCTATCAGAAGAGACTGGATGACTCCGTTGTCGGCACCTGCCCGGGATGTAACACAGCACCCCATACCATTAAACACATCATAGAAGACTGCATTTCACACAACCACTTACGCCAACAACACAATCTATACTCAATGAGAGCTCTGTGGGAAAGCCAGATCGTGGCCATGGCCTTCCTCAGGGACTCGGGGCTGTTCGGCCAGGCAGCTTAGGGAACAACAACAACAACAACTTTAAACAAATCATAAAGGTACTCGTCAAACAATAAACAAAACAGGCAACCTCACTGATACATGAACAACAGGTACTGCACAAAACCTGAAACAAATAATTATACTGTAAAACTTGCAAAATATACAAACCAAAACAGGGACGACACAATATAAAGACAAAAGAACTTACCAAAATAGCTATGTGGAAATAACGCTTCAGGTACCCATCAAACAATAAACAAAACAGGTAACCTCACTGATACATGAACAACACCTAAAACATATTCATATTATCACCAACCCACCAATTAACTTACAAATAAACCTAATTAATTAAATCCAATGAAACTAATGAATACATGTGGTACTCCAAGGATTCCAACCTAGGATACTCACACTGAAATTCCGCGCACTAACGCTATCAAGACAGTAGCCTACTCAAAGGTACTCATCAAACAATAAACAAAAAAGGCAACCTGGCTGATACATGAACAAGAGGTACTGCACTAAACCTAAAACATATCATAAAGGAACTCATCAAACAATATAATATAACATAGCCTATAGGTAACTTTCGCAAAATATAATCTCATTTATTATTATTTTGCTTAAGCGTTGTTTCCACATAGCAATTTTGATACGTCCTTTTGTCTTTATAAGTGTTCGTCCAAGTTTTTATTTGTTTATTTTGCAAGTTTTACATTATAATTAGGTGTACCCCTAAATGCCCCAAACTTGACATACCCAAGTATTACAATAAAGACTTACTTATATACATGTTGAAGAACATAAACTGTCGACGGAATGCGTAATAAGTCTCTCCATTGGGCCAGATCAACAATATCCCCGAGAGCACCGTTGATATGAAGTGGTGAGCTCTCCACCAGCCCTTGATTCTTGACCCATTCACCTGAAACATAATAACATATATTAGTACAGCATTTAAAATTGTCTATGAAGTTTTGTATTTTACCGTTGTTATAATACACCAAATAACAATTGGCGCTTAGATAACATTTATGGATAAAGTTTTAATGGAATATGGCTTGGGAATTGACGTAGATAAATTCGGGGAAGGCGAAAATATTTGGAGACCGTTGGCATCTTAGCTTTGAGTTGACGAAAGTTGATAGAGTTTATTTTGTCCGGCTATATAGATTATTTATATAATTACCAATGGTCTTTATGGTCATTTACTAACAGAAAAGAATATGCTTCAAAGTATGGAAGAAAGGAGTCAGCAGGGAGGAATATCTGGCAGCTAAGCAATTTACAAAAAATTTATATAGACAAAATTATACAGGACACGGTAATAGACCAAGTGAGTAAAGCAAAAAATCCCAATGGGATCTCAACTTAGCTAGGCGAGTTAAGAATGACAGTAGAAATGTTGTAGAACAGTGTGTCAGAAATCATAATGCGACAATTATTTACGCTGACAAAGGATTCAGTGATGCTTGGAAGGTACACTACGAACAATTACTTAACGTGGAGTTTGAGTGGAATAGAAGTTTAGTAACGAAAAGCCAATACTTGCCACTCACACCCACCCCTTTTGATAGCGTTAGCTGTTGCAAGCAGCGCAATCAATAAAATGTGTTACGACCGGGACTCGTATAAAACAAGGGCTCTTAATCATTGGACTAGAAAGGCACACAGCCACAACGGTAACACTAGATCCAACCCTCGAACTTATAATGCCGGCGCACAAAAACACCTATACCCTCCAGAGTTAAATCTGCGATAGCGGGGTATCCTCTAACTCGGTATAAATGCACTACTACTACAGGCTGATGATCTCTGATACAGCCTGATCACAACAACATACAATTACGTTAATAATGTATACAAGGAAAAAGATAGAGAGCTTAATTAAATCTCTGGAATGATTTAATGCAAACAAGAAGAAGGTATAATTAAAGTTACTCTAAACAATAATAAACTGTCACTCCTATATTAAAGAAAGTGAATGAAAGTCCTAAAGCATCGAACAGGAATCTTCTGAAGAAAGTCTGATGCTGCTTAATTAAGATGATCGAATCGGATTTTGAACTGTTATATAGAGCAGGAACAAGATATGACAAGTGTAAGGACATACAGTATTAACTGGCACGGGAATAACGATAAATGCGCAATAGTATTATCTCCAACAACAAAAGAAGTACTTCCTCAGTCAACGCAAAAGCCTGCTCGGGTTGTGCAACTCAACAACAACCAAGGCTTACAATCAACGTGAATAAAAATGCTGCATACATAACATAAGAGTTTATAATCCTAATCGGGTGTCTGCTAGGCGAATAAAGTCTAGCTGGGATGTCGTAGGCTAGGAAACAATGGCTGAGCAAGCGGCTCGTAGCCTAGCGAGGTCCTTAAGACTGTACGGCCAAATTACGGTAAATGACGGGGTGCTCTCTTGAGATCCAGATCGCTAGTATCTGGTTCTCTCCTGGCGACCCTCTTCAAGTCAAAGCAAAACGAGTTAGCACAGTGTTGGGTGGCAGAGGCAAAAGCCCTCACTCGCAACACAGTGCTAAACTCACAAGGTACACAGTCAGAAAGACAACCTAGGCTTCCCACGTATCCGTTGCGATTGTACAAGTTCAACAAAACCTGGTACACATCGGAAATCACAACATCAATAGCCTTACCCCAGTCTAGCATTAAATAGCCCAGCAGACAACCAAGAAATAGGTAGGGAGACACCGCGAGTGTGTCGAACCTCTACAGACAAAATGTTAACCCCTCCAAAATTTCTAACTAAACATGGAATATCTGAGAGCTTCAGCATATAATACGATGGCCGATATATGAAATCGTGCAGAACCAAAGGGGAGTTATGATGTTAAATAGATTGGAAGAATGAGAGGTAAGAAGTTGAGAGAGAGAGAAAGTGTTCTATAGGTAGAAGTCGGGGACAGGTGGCAAGGGAGGTGTGAAGGGTATGCTGGTCAGGCAAGCTCTGAGGAAGGTAGCTCCTCGGGACCCTCAGGATCACACAAAGGCATGGTGGTCGGCCAATCACAGGCCGATACGTCACAAGGCAGCAGGCCTCCAGAAGGCGCCAGGAACCACCAGCCAATCAAAACCGAGAGAAAGACCACGCGGGCGAGCAACTCCTCCGGGAGGGAGGAGGGAGGAGGAAATCAACACTCACTGCCCCCACGCTGCTCGCTCGCTCTCTCTCTCTCTCTCAACTTCACTACAATGCATCTTATGTTCTACTCATGATATAAAATGCTTCCCATTGTCAGACGAAAATAAAGACCACCACGGGACTGTCTGTAACAACACGAACACTATGAAAGAAAGAACAACATTCTCTGATAACTGTAGCCCATTTCACTGCCTTGGCGAGCCCTAGTGGCTACCGGGAGGCGATTCTGCCAACGCTGGTAAGCGTCACAAATGGAGGATGGAAAAGCTGTAGGGTACTCTGGCATTGTTGCTGAGATGATAAAAAGCCTCAGGTGACATGAGTGAGACTGGTCACTGAGCTAATAAACTCCATCATTAGAGAGGAGAGCATCCCTGATGAATGGCATAAAAGTGTAATAGTAAACATATGTAAGGGGGATTCGTTAGATAGAGGAAATTATAGGGGCCTGAAAATGCTTTATCAAGTCATGAAGTTCTGTGAGAGTATTTGAAGGCATGATCAGGGAAAGCATTTCCATCGATGATATGCAGTTCGGTTTTATGCCAGGACGTGGTACAATCAATGCTATCTCCATAGTCAGGCAGCTGCAGGAAAGATATTTACTTAAAGATAGGGATATGTACCTTGTGTTTGTATACCATGAGAAAACTTGCCGTAGAAGAGTGGTTGGTGCGTGTGATAATGAAGATGTACGAGGCCTCACGAACGGTAGTGAGGGTGAAAGGTGTACTGAGTGATGAGTTCACAGTGCGAGTTGGAGCCACCAGGGCTGTGTTGAGCCCTTTTTTTTTTTTTTTTACATATATACAGTATATATTAGTTTAACCAGACTACTGAGCTCCACAAAAGAACTCTCATAGGGTTAGCCCGAGGATTCGATCAAGATATATAACTAAACAAGTCAAGATAGATAGGGAAGGGCAGGAGGGAAACTAATCGAGGAAGGTGAAGACACGCATACATTTCTCGCCATTTCACTAATTCAGCCGGCCCACATGAGCTCCACATCAGAGCTCTTATAGGGCAGGGCCGAAGGATGAGGCAAGAACTGCTACACCGCAACACCAACCAAGAAGTAATCAAGGGCGAAGAATGAAAGATCAGGACTAAGGTAGAAAACAAATTCATAGAGATGCAAAAAATGCTTTACCGAAGGGAATCAAGTCAGTTTGGCCACATCAGCAACCGAAGAGACAAAACGGGTCAGGAGTTAACTACCTAGCCAGGCCAGGGAGACATTTCTTGCAGTTTCTTACAGTAGATCCTCTGGAAAAAGGCAAACTAGGCCTGTGTATCCAGCTCAGTACCAGTACTTGCACTGCTGCGGTCGTTCACGGTGTTGGCGGCGGCGGTAGCAGACGCAACATTTTTACTATTCTGTATTTTTGTTTTATAATCAAACTTCAAATCTTGTCTTCCCCATGCTTTATCAAGATTACTCTCAAACTCCCTTATTGATTCGGAATCGACTACATACTGGGGCAGTGCGTTCCACTCATTTACCACTATCACAAAATGAGTTCTTTGCCTTCTCAAGCCTATTTCTTTCTTTGTAAATTTTCTTAGAGTGTCCTCTCGTTCTTGTTCCCTCCCGCATCAAGAAGATACCCTCACACACATCCTCATCGTACTTTCCTGACACTATCTTAAAAGTCTCTATCATATCCCCTCTCTTTCTCCGATATGCCAGTGTCGGAAGCCCCAGTGTCCTCAACCTCTGCTCATAGCCCGCGTTCTTCAACGTTAGTACCAGCTTGCTAGCTCTCCTCTGCACTTTCTCCACTGCTTCTATATCCTTTACCATATATGAGCCCACACCTGGTTCGCATATTCCAGGTGCGGCCTAACCAGCGCTGTATAGAGATTCCTGAAGATTTCTTCATCAAGTGACACAAATGTCCTCCTTACCAGCCCTACAATTCTATTGGCTTTGTTTATCTTTTCCGCTAAATGTTCTGAGAAATTTAACTTATTGTCTATTACTACTCCTATATCCTTTTCTGCATTCACTTCCTCCATCGCTTCATTCATACTGTATCCTACCTTGTCTATCTTGCTTGACATGATGACATGAGATATAGGCTGCCCGAGGACAGCCGAATGGGACAGAATAAGAATAGAAGGGGAAAACATAGAATGAGGAAAGAAAAACTACTCAAAATTAGTCAAGCTGATGACGAAAGCTCGAGGAAAGAGGGAGGGAAATAACCCTAGCCCTCCCCCATCAAGCCTCAGTCGCCGTTCCCGAAGCCCCCCAACCACGCCAAGGAGAGTAGTACCAGGGGGGAAGCCCTCTCCTCTTTGCTATGGTTCTGGAGGCACTTATTTGGAACTGCTATACACAGCTGACCTAGTACGTATCACAGATAGTGTGCAGGATGCCGAGGCCAAGTTCAGAAGATGGAGAGAGGGCATGGCAAGAAAAGGATCAAGAATAAATATAAATAAAACCCAAGGTTTTACACAGTAGATTAGGACTTGGAAAGCTAGAAAAAAAGTGGTGCATACCCATGTGCAGTATGCATAAAAGGGGTGGGCGCGAACTCAATACAGTGTAGCGTCTGCTGTTGTTGGGTATACCACAGGAAGATGCACTGCACTAGAATAAAGGGACCTCTACAGAGGCAGAAGTCCAAAGTTGAAAAGTTTGTATGCATAGTATGCAAAGGTGAGCTTGTGATTAATGATCAGTTCGAGATTGTTAACTTTGGCATTGAGGCACTGGATATAGTGGATAAGTTTTCCTACTTGGGAGATACCATATCCGCCAGTGGTGGGGCTGAGGCCGCCACTATCGCCAGAATTAGATGCAGCTGGGGAAAGTTCAGAGAACTGTTGCCACTACTCACTATGAGAAGACTCCTTCTCCCCTTGAAGAGAATGGTGTACGCTTCATGTGTTAGAAGCCCAATGACATATGCTTAAAAAAAGTGGTCTGTCAAAGTGGATGATATCAACAGAATGGAACGCAACAAGATGAGAAAAGTGAGATAGATGAGTGAGGCCAAACTGCAAGATAGGATATCTAGTGAAGAGTTGAGGAGACTGTTAGGCATCAAGAGTATCAGTTATGAGATGCGTACTAGTAGGCTTGGATGGTTCGAGCATGTGGAGAGGATGGATGAACTAAGTTGGGTGAAAAGATGCAAGTCCGTGAACGTGGGGGGAGCTGCACCAAGGGGCAGACCAAGAAAGACGTGGGATCAGACCTTACGGTTAGATCTTGAATAAATAATCCTGACAAGTGAGGCAGCTCTGAACAGGGCTGCCTGGAGTGCCGCCATTAGGACATTAGACCGGAACCGCACTCGGTCTTTAACCCAGTGAGACCCAGCGTCGCACGTGATGCGTCGGCAGTGTTTGATCACCAACTCCCAGCGACGCATCACGTGCGTCCGACATATAAAAAACACTTACGTGGCTCGTAAGGTAGGAAATGGCGGGAGAATAGGAGGGGGAGGTACCGTAGTGTGTGTGGGAGCCGGGCCAGTAGGTGTGAGCGGGCCGAGACAGCCGCGCGGCTGGTGGTGGTGGGCTTAGTGGGGATACTTTACACCCTTAGTTCACCGCCACTTTGAACCTTCATTACTCCGGTCGTATGGGAGCTAGAGGCTTGAGATTTATGTGAGACACTCCTTAGGATGTATGCCGTACAATGCCATACTCATTTTTTACCCTAGTGCTCCCGGGCGGGTTGTCATGTGGGGGCGACGAACTATTGAAACCCCCCCACCCCGCCCCCCAAATGACCGAAATGTTTTTTTTTATTTTTTTATTCATTTCTCACCATTCTCTTCCATTTTGGCTCAACAAATTTTTGTGAGGCTCCCCCCAACCCCCCAAAAAAAATGTCCGAGGTGATTTTTTTTTTTTTTTTTTTCATTTCTCATCCTTGTCTTCCATTTTAGCAAACAAAACAAAGAAGTGAAAATGGCTTGGGACTGGGGTGAACAAAATATTATAACTAGCCGGGGCTCAACGGGTTAAACTTATGTATACAGTAAATGTATTATGTGATAGGCAAGATACCAATTTATTTTCCATGGGGCTAGATATTATTGATAAAACTTATTTGAGAAACTGGCACCTAAACATATGGCAGGGACATGAAGAACAAAGGTAGTTGGCCTTACTCCAGGGCAGTAATATGTTAATAAAGGAACAGTACTCTTTCGTCCTGCCATGATACCTTTTGATACCTTTTGATGTGTTCGCCACTCTTCTAGCGGCACCAAGGAGCGCGACGCTCCTCGTTATGGGTGGTGATTTGGTGCAGTAGACTGTTTGAAGCGACAGCTCGCTCCCTTGCGAGGATGGGCTCGTCTGGCACTTTTTGCAGTTCGACATCTAGGGCTCTCTTGAAGTTGTCCAACGAGATGTCCCTCATGTCTCTTACTCGCCGTGGGAGTTTGTTGAAGAGACGTGGGCCTCTGTGTGATAACCAGCCCTCTCGCAGAGAGCCCATAGCACCCCTGTTATTCATCCGGGGGATTTCGCATTCCCAGCCTCTCCTATCACTGAATTTCATGACTATCGGAGTATGTAGGTTTGGTACTAAACCCTCTGCGATTTTCCACGTGTATATTATTAGGTAACGTTCTCTTCTACGTTCCAGTGAGTACAGATTCAGTGCTCTTAAACGCTCCCAATAGTGTAGATGTTTTATCGAACTTATATGCGAAGTGAAATTTCTTTGTACACTCTCTACGTCATTTATTTCACCTGCTTTGTATGGGGATGTTAATACGCTACAGTATTCAAGCCGCGGTAGCACTAGAGATTTGAAGAGCGTTATCATAGGCAATTCACCGCATGTTTTAAAAGTACGCAGAATCCAACCCGTTAGACGTTTCGCAGCCGCCACTTTGACCTGGTTATGTACTTTGAAACCCATATTTTCAGAAATTAATACCCCAAGGTCTTTCACACTTGTCTTTCCGTTCTATTATGTGGTTAGATTCTGTTAGGTAATTTGTAATTTCTTTAACACCATTATTATCTCCGTACCGTATTAATTGGAATTTTTCCTCATTGAATTGCATGTTGTTTTCCCTGGTCCACTGGAACACTACATTCATGTCTTCCTGCAGTCGGCCCGTGTCCTCTTGTGTGTTTACTATCTTGCTTAATTTTGTGTCATCAGCAAAAGACGACACCGTACTGTGTCTGGTGTTGGTATCTATGTCGCAAATTAGTATGAGGAACAGAAGGGGCGCTAGCACTGTTCCTTGGGGCACTGAGCTTTTGACATCCGAAGGCTCAGATGTGACTTGGTTGTATAATTGTATATCCACCGTCCGATTTTCCCCATTATACCTTTTGCTTTTAGTTTGTGGGCTATTATACCATGGTCACATTTATCAAATGCCTTAGCAAAATCGGTGTAGATGACATCAACGTTTTTCTTTTCTTCTAGCGCTTTAAGAATTTTGTCATAATGTTCCAAAAGTTGTGAGAGACATGATCTTCCCGCTCTGAACCCATGTTGACCGGTGTTGTGTAGTTCATTTGCCTCCATGAAAGCTGAGATTTTGCTTCGCAGGACTCGCTCGAAAACTTTAATGATGTGGGAGGTTAGAGCTACCGGGCGGTATTTTTTTGGTAGTGCTTTACTCCCTCCTTTATGCAGTGGGTCAATTATTGCATTTTTTAAGCTATCTGGTATTTCACCAGTGTCTAGACTCCTCCACATTATAGCCAGGGGTTTTGAGAGGTTTTCCTTACATTTCTTCATTAGGATCGAATTCCATGAGTCCGGGCCTGGTGCCGAGTGGGATGGCATGTTGGAAATGGCCTCTTCTATGTCTTTTGGACCGAAATCAATATCCAGCATCTGGGGGGCTTCCGTGGGGGAGGTTTCCATGAAAAATATATTTTGGTCTCTGATGGTTTTTGTTTCATCACACTCACTGAAGGCTATTTCATACTGCCGGCGTAAGAGTTCGCTCATTTCCTTTTTGTCCCCTGTGAATGACCCATTGTCATATGACAATTGCCGCAGTAATTGTGTTAACCCTCCTGGCCCGGGCAGGCTCTCCAAAGGACGGAGCTCGTATCCGGGCGATCTGGCCGAATATCAACAAAAGTAAACTAAGGCTAATCTCGCTTAATATATTACCTACATTAACCCTCTCACCACGGAAGGGATCTTGAACGCCCATAAAAAAGCATATAACAGGTACCCGGAAGGGCTCTTGAACGCCCAGTGGTTGAAAGCCTGTGAGCTTCGTGTGCGAGGCGTCGGTCCGACGCATGTAAACAACAGCCGGCTGGACCGACGCCCCGCATCTCCGGCCACAAGAAGGAGAGCGTCGCTTGTTCGTGTGTGCCTGTATGTTGTTGTTAAGTATCGAAAAGTAGTGTAAAGTGGCTGTTTTGGCCATAAAGTTATCTCCAATGAAATCATCATCACAACTCAACCAGTTGACTTAGAGAGCTCTACTTAATGCCATTCTACAGGTAAATAACACAGCTACGCTTGGGGATGCGCGGGAATGCGGGAAGCAGTCAGATTAACAAATATACGGTAGCCTAGCCTAGACGTTTTTCGGCCAAAACACCCGGGTTTTGAGGAATATATATATAATACATAGCCGGGGCTGGAGGGTTAATTAAACATATATAGAAATGGGCGCCTTACCTTGCTGCGTAGAATGGCGTTGAGTAGAGCTCTCTAGCTCAACTGGTTCCGGAGTGATGGTGATGGAAGTGGAGGTAACTTTTGCTGCGTATTTACCTCGGCACGTCCGAACACTCAACCGCAGCCCCGGCTACGACGCCCAGTTGCACTCGTCGCTACACCCGCAATTATGCCGGGAAGCGATTTGATAGTTTTTTATTGGTTATTCTGTCATTTATTATAGTTACACTCGACCCTCCATTTAACGGACAAATGCGTGCAAGCACCTGTCCGTTCCTGCTAAATGTCCGTTGCTGCTAAATACTGTCCAGTCCGGATGTAATCCGGAAATTCCTTGAGAAAAATTCGGTGTTGAGTACAGGTGTCCGGATCGTGACATTTAACTGGTATGCATCCTTTTTTTTACTGTACCTGAAATAAATCCTGGTAATCCCTTGTGCTACACCCTATTGATAATGCAAAACTATTGAACACACTTAAAAGTGTATATTATTTGGTCTCTATATAATCTGGGAATCATTTCCGATATGATAGAATTAAAGATTTTATTTTCCACCAACTCATAATCAGCAAAAACGACACAAATGTCTATTAAAAACATGTTATAATATTTCCCCATCATTTTGTGTATACCGTGGGAACAAAAAAAAACAAAAATCTATCAAACGTAAATCTCCCGTCTGGGAAGCTCGGCGCATAGACGGAGGGGAGGGTTGAAATATTTTGTTGACTATCTAATTTATTATTTATCTATGTGCTGGAAGGATATTATATTTTTCAATTCCATCACATTAGAAATTATTCAAAGATTACAAAAAGTCCAAATAAGACATAGTTATGTTAATGTATAAGGGATTTAGGTAGATGAATTAGAGAGATAGATAGATAGAAAGAGTGTGTATATTGAGGGAAAAAAAAAAAAAAAATCTATCAAACGTAAATCTTCCGTCTCGGAAGCTCGGCGTCTAGACTGAGGGGAGGGTTGAACTATTTTGTTGACTATCTTATTTATTATTTATCTATGTGCTGGAAGGATATTATATTTTTCAATTCCATCACATTAGAAATTATTCAAAGATTACAAAAAGTCCAAATAAGACATAGTTATGTTAATGTATAAGGGATTTAGGTAGATGAATTAGAGAGATAGATAAATAGAAAGAGTGTGTATATCGAGGGAAAAAACAAAACAAAAAATCTATCAAACGTAAATCTTCCGTCTCTGCTGGCACGGAGGGGAGAGTTGAAATATTTTGTTGACTATCTTATTTATTATTTATCTATGTGCTGGAAGGATATTATATTTTTCAATTCCATCATATTAGAAATGATTCAAAGATTACAAAAAGTCCAAATAAGACATAGTTATGTTAATGTATAAGGGATTTAGGTAGGTGCATTAGAGATAAATAGATAGAGCAACGGACTTTGCTCCAACTTTTTTATAGCAACGGACTATGTCCGTTGCTATTGTATTGTACTGTACTGTATTGTTCTGTACTGTATTGTTAGGTAAGCTAATAATATATATAGTGTCACTGTCACTTGTTCATATGTTATGAAGGCACTTATTATTACTTGTGTGTGTCTCTTTCACTTATACTTAGTTTTATTATTATTATACTGTCACTTTAACTGGCCTAGGCTTATTGAGTGTCATTTTCACTTATTTATTGTTAGAAATATATATTTTAGTGTCACTTTCACTTGTTCATATTGTTATTGAAGGCACTTATTATTACTTATGTGTCCTTTTCACTTATACTTAGTTATATTATTATTCTTAGCCTACATTTGAGTGTCACTTTCACTGTTGTCACTTCCACTTCAAAAGTTTGTTAGAGTGTGGAAGTCGTTGAAGCAGGTGCCAGCACACAGTCCAACTTGACACTCGAGGCATTCCCAAGTGGTTTTTGTGGGTTTGCGGGGTCTGCGAGTTGTGTGGCTGCACACATGGCACCTCTTCTGACTCCTAACGTTACTACCTGGTGCTTTGAAAGGAAGGGCGTTGAGCTGGTGCTTCCTGAAAAATTCAGCACACCCGTTCTGTCCAGCTGGCCTGGTCCTTGTAGTGGCCTCCCTGGTGTAGCCGCATGTTTAGCCAGGAGCTCAAGTAGCACCTGCTTGTGGAACTTCCGCAGGGACTTGTACTTCTTGGCTCCTGGAGTCCTCAGACGGTAGATGTTGTAGGCATTGAGGACCGACATATCTACCGTATGCAGGATAAACTTCTTGTACCACCTGCAAGATGTTCGCAGGCAGTCGATGAAGCCCATCTGCATGTCGGACTTGTCAACGAGGCGCATGTTGAGGTTATAATCCAGGACAGCAGCTGGTTTTTGGACGGGGTTCTTGGTTCTTCGGTCCACCTTCCCTGTGGCGACCATCTGGGCCTTGTGGCATGTGGTGAGGAGGTTGACCTTGCGCTGGTCATGCCAGTGGATGGAGAGGATGGGGCCACTCTTCTTGTGGAAGATGTCCGCCTTCTTCGTCTTGGTTGGGTAGCCTGGCATGCCCTTCCTCTTGCCCTTGACTGTGCCAACAGTTCCGGTCTTGCGGTCATGGAGGTACTTGGTCAGGAGAGGCGACGTGTAATAATTATCTGTGTAGAGGATGTGGTTTTTATTGAAGTGCCTCTCCATCATCTTCTTCACTACAGCACCACCAAAACCAATGAGGGGGTCAGTCTCAATTTCTCCAGCCTTGCCGCTGTAGACTATAAAGTCCAGCACATACCCCGTCAAACAGTCGCAGAGGACGAAGAGCTTTATGCCGAAGCGGTGTCTCTTGGACGGGATATACTGTCGGAAGTGCAGCCTACCACGGAACAGGACCAGAGACTCGTCGAGGCACATCTTCTGGAAAGGAATCAGGTATGTGGTGAACCGATGACGTATCATGTCATACAGCTTCCTGATCTTCCATAATGAGTCGGGAAGGTGGACTGCCATGTTGTTTGTCAGGTGGAGATAGGAGAGGATGTCGAAGTACCTGTCCCCGGACATGTATTTGCCAAATGCTGGAGTCGTTATGATGTCGCCAGTGATCCAGTAGTCGGCCAGAACGTGCTTCCTTATATGTGTCATCAGCATTGCGAGTGCCAAGAACACATAGTTCTGCCACAGTGACAGCTCTCCATGCCACCATCTTGGCACTGGTCTTCCTCCCAAGAAAGTTGGCACAGATAGCATGGTGGTGATTTGTCTCTTTGACGAGGTATTCCATGACTTCATTGTCATAGAAGCCACAGAAAAGTTCACTGGGGGTAGCATCTGGGCCACAGGGATATGCTGGCGACACCCCGGAACCCATCTGTACCTCGTCAAAGGCAGGACAATCTGGCTCAAAATCAGCCCCATCTGTCCACACAAACAGGTCGGATGCTGATGCTCGAGGACGTGCAGGTGCAGCAGGCACACGCCCTGGACGCCCTGGCACACACCCTTGGCCACGCGGACGCCCTGCATGCCCACGCCCACGCCCAGGGGCTGCGGCGTCGGCAGACTGACCACGTCCACGACCTCGCCCTCTCGCTCGTCTTGTCGGGACTTCCTCTTCCTGTTCCTGTTCCTCTTCCTCCTCAGGCGACGTCAGGTCATCTGGGGCAATGTTGGGGTCGTCAGCATCCTCTTCAGGAGACAATTCTAGTGAAGAAGTGACCGGGCGTGGGCGGTGTGGGGCGCGGGAGGCTGCGGGAGCTTCAACAATGGGAGCCTCGGCCTCGGGAGTTGGGCTCCTTTTGCGGCGAGCCAAGGGCTTCTCCGCAGCAAATAATGCTCTGCGGTGTGTTGAGGGCTGTGGCACATCACCAATACCACTTGAAGAGGCCCTTTGGTCATCCTCAAAGAGAGATGAAGCCGAGGGCTGTGGGTGACCCACGCGGCGTCCCGGGTCAAGGCGTCGGGACAATGGAATGCGGGTGGTTGCTAGGCCAGGGTCGGCGTCATTATCACTGTCTTCAGCTTCCCTATGCTTTTCTGCGGCTGCCCTGCGTGCTTTTTTAGCTGCACTTTACACCAACGATTGTTTGTAGAAATATTTGCCCACTTTCAAGGGCGTACGGGCAGGCAAAGGGGAAGGTCCTGGGCTAGGGCTAGGGCTAGGCATAGGCTGACCTAGCAAAGATGGCGAGGGGGTAGGCCTAGGTTCTAGCACACTTGGAAGTTCAATGGCACCTTCCTGAAACACTTCCACATCAGGATCATCACTACTGTCTCCCCCCTCAAATAAATCGACATTATCGTCGTTTCCAAAGCCCACGAAATCGTCATCTTCACTTGCACTTATGAATTGTACCTTGTCCACCAAGCTTTCGCCACTGCTCTCTTCACTATCAAAAAGTTGTCGCTGTATAGCGCTATCACTCAACAAACGCTTAACTTTCTTTCGTTGAGCTTTCTTCTCGGTTGCAACAGGCGTTGAAGTTGCGAGCGGGGTAGCACTGGGGCCCGCGGGAGGTTGCAGCGAATCGGACACGTCGGAAAATATTTTTCAGTATTACTCGCTATGGCGGCTACGTACGAACTGATAACACTAGTAGTTGAGGCTTGGTCGCGCTGCGGTCGCTCCTACAATTCAAAATTTGGCCGCGCGAATTTTGAAGCACGCTTTCAAGCACAAGGATTTTAAAATGACACCCGGGTACCGGCCCTTTTTTTTTTGGTGTCCTTAGGAAATGACACCCGGGCTGGAAGGGTTAAAGCACATTTGCAATTTGACAAGATATTAACCTACAGAACCCCAGCGACGACACGTTTGCGTCGGCAATGTTTGTAGATTGGAAGCCAAAGCGTCACATTTTTCCTTTGCCCCTCAACTTTCTCTTCATAATTGCTGAGGGGCACAGGGCCCTGGGTGAGGCTTTGGTTTCCCGGGCGTTTCCGCACCCTCCTCAGCTCCCCGCCATGGAGTGGCTTCGGTCACCCAGGCTTTATTGTGGTCGGCAGGGAGGGTTCTGTGGGGGTGCTCGGTTATGGCCTTGGCCTTGCTCGGTGCCTTGGGGCTGTTCGGCCAGGCAGCTTGGGGAACAAAAACAACAACGCTAAACCCCAGAGCCGCATAGGGTGCGTCGCGGTTAATTACTCCGGTCCTATGGCACCTAGAGGGCTCAGATTTGTATGGGAACTGTGTAAGTATCCCACGCAACAATGCCGATGGTTGAAACTCTCAAAGTCCAACCGCGGGCGCGTGAGCGCGCAAAAACCTGTTTTTACCTATCCATTTCCCCATGTTAATTCCAACTTTCGGGCGCACCGTAGGACCCCTTAACCCTTGCTACCCGGCTGTCCTTGTGAAAGGACACCGCGGCAGTTGGGCAGGACCCCGGGTGTCCTTTTAACAGACAGTAAGCTTGAAACCTATTCTGCTTGGTCTGAATGCCGTGCGTCCGACGCATGTAAACAAAGCCGATCGTTGCGTCACCGCACCTCCGAAAATAAGAAGGAGACGTCGGATCAATGTTATTGTTGTGACGTCAGACGAAATTAGTGTCTAAAAAGCTTCGATATTGTCAACATCGCGGCAAAATTCGCTCCACGGAAATCGTCATCACAACTGAACCAGTTAACTTAGAGAGCTCTACTCAACGCCAGTCTACAAATTGGAAACCGCACTACATTTATAGATGCGTGGGAAATTTCTAGCAGTTAAAATAGCAAAGATACGGTAGCTTAGGCCTAGACGTTTTTCGGCCAAATCACCCGGATAGGACCTCCATCCTTTGGAGGACCAGCCCGGGTCAGAAGGGTTAATGACCTAGGGGATCGTTTTTTTGTGGGTTTTCCTTCATTTCTAACCCATTCCTGGTGTTTTTTGGAAAAAACATTTTTTTCACAACCTGCTGGTCCTGGGTAGTACATTTATTATTAACTAGCTGGGGTTCAGTGGGTTAACAAGTCTATCTATTGCCGGACGCCGTGATCTCCGAAGGGATGACCACGAACGAAATGCCCCCCTGCACCTCTGTCCCCGGTCAGTCGACGCCCATCCTCCCATCGAGCAACGCCTTCACTCATATACTTCTTCACTCCATCCTTCCACCTCTCTCGGTTTACCTCTCCCTCTCTGTCCTTCCACCTCGCTCTCATACACCCTCTTAGTACAAAATACATATAAGCACTCACTAACGATAGTGCTATCGGATATTTAATTACAGTCCGCCCTCGGGTAACGTAGGTATATTGTACCGGCCGAACTTTTCGGTTTCGCGGATATCCTATAGAAGGCGAAACCGGTCTGTGAGGGTTAATGTTTCGTTTTGATACTGTCAAAACTTTGAATGCGCCGCGGAACTCTCCCTCCCGATAAGGCCTAGACTTCTACGATGATACGCATTACGCCGACAACAACAACAGCTGGACGCCTTTTCCAACTTCTACTGTACAGTACAGTACTTATAAATTAGCGAGTTGAGAACATTACTATCAAAATGGTATAGTAATGCGTGTTTGTTTATTATATTAAGGCTGATAATACAGATAGTTATTAGGGGGTATTTTCTTGGCGTTTATGGGCATTTATAGGAGTAATGTTCATCAAACCGGACTTTTCTATTTACCGGAGGTTTCAAATCCCCCTGAGTGCCAGAAAATCGGGGTGTTACTGTATAAGGAACCCAGCCTTCTACTATTGTACTTATTGTTAATAGATATACGGAAGCAACCGCACTCACTGAAATCCTGGAGATAACTGCCGGTCGTTCGCATGGACCAGCCGACCATACTTCCATCCAGCCGATGATGTCATCAGCCAGCCTACGACTCGGCGGCCTGCCATTGGCTCGAGGCGGACGAGCTTAGTGCAGGTCAAGCCAGTCAACCTGCGCCACGTTGGCGTGACTGTGCTAATATATTAACACTCGCTATTTTTTTGTTTTTCTTTGCGGGTCCCCTTAACCCTCCAGCCCCGGCTATTGTATTCTATAATTTCCCACAAACCCGGGGGTTTTGGCCGAAAAACGTCTATGCCTAGGCTACCGTATCTTTGTTATTTTGACTGCTTCCGCATTCCCGCGCATCCCGAAGCGTAGATGTGTTTCGTACCTGTAGAATGGCGTTAAGTAGAGCTCTCTAAGTCAACTGGTTCAGTTGTGATGACAATTTCATTGGAGATAACTTTGTGGCAAAAACAGCCACTTTACACTACTTTTCGCTACTTAATAATAACATACAGGCACACACGAACAAGCGACGCTCTCCTTCTTGTGGTCGAAGATGCGCGGCGTCGGTCCAGCCGGCTGTTGTTTACATGCGTCGGACGGACGCCTTGCACACCAAGCTTACAGGCTTTCAAGCTGCCGGAGCCTCAGAGCCCTACCGGGTGTGGTTTTTATGAGTTTCTCAGAGCCCAACCGGGTCTGGAGGGTTAAGTACATACAACTATGTACATTCGTAAGTTCGCCAATAAACATAATTACATTTCTTACATGTTGCTGCTTGCGGGCAACACCTAATCCCGACTGACTGCCTCCCGCAGCCGCTCCGTCGACGCGCCCTTCTTGGTAAGGCAGTCTGCCAGTTGTCTTGATGTTGCCACCTATGTTACCTCCTTTAACCCTTCCTACCCGGTCTGCCTTAGGTAAGGACAGCTCGAAAGAAGGGCCGCTACCCGGTATGCCTTACCTAAGGCAGCAGCTTAATAGCCTAATTAAGCTTGGTCTGAACGCCGTGCGTACGACAAATGTCAACAAACCCAAGCGTTGCGTCACCGAACCTCCGAAAACAAGAAGGAGAAGACTCTTCAATGTTATTGTTTTGACGTCAGACGAAATTAGTGTCTGAAAAGCCCCCATATTGGCAACATCTCTGCAATATTGGCTCCACTGAAATCGTCATCACAACTGAACCAGTTGACTTACAGAGCTCTACTCAACGCCAAAATACAGATTGAAAACCGCACTACGATTATAGATGAGTGGGAAAGATCTAGCAGTGAAAATAAACATAAATACGGTAGCCTAGGCCTAGACGTTTTTCAGCCATTTCGCCCGGGTAGGGGCGACCGTCATTGGGTAAGACAGCCTGGGTAGGAAGGGTTAATTCACCTTTTTCCAACATATCTCTAAGCACTGATATATCAATTCGCAGACGCTTGTCGTCCACCAATTTATAGGAGTATAGGGCTTCCACTAGGCTGCGGTTGTCTACAAAACACTTGATAGGGATACTCTCACATCCGGAGATCTCCTGCAGAATACTCGCCACATACACAGCAGTACTAGCACCATCCAAAAGTGCCAGGGTCTCTGCAGCAAGAGTAGACTTTACCACCCGTCGAACCTTCCTTGATTGCCAGTAAACAGGGCCTCTCACATTATCAGTGTTGCACAGAAAGATGATAAAGCCTCCTTGAGACCCATGGTCCTGCAGGTTGGCGAATGATGCATCAGCATAGCACTCAATGTGGCACTCTTCTAAAGCTCCAATCTTCGGAATAAATAATCGTACATTATCCGATTTCACACGCCCAATCACCTTATTTAGTCTTAACTCCTTGCGACATATTATGTTCCAGTAAGTCCACGGAGGCGGGCGCCCGGTATCATTGCCACTGCACCACACAACTGTCAAAACCACACTGCTGGCCGTTAGAATTGTCGGAGGAACCTGGGGTTGCCACCAACCGACAGATCTTCATCTAACTTACCGGACTTACTGAGCTCCATATGACGCTAGAGCGTCATATGGACTTATTGGAGAGGTATGTAGATAAGTCCATATGACGCGATCGCGTCATATGAGCTTTTGGTCATAAGTTCCATATGACGCGATCGCGTCATATGAGTCGCAAGGAGTTAATGTCAGACACCGTAGCCTTTGGAAGTGAAACACTCAGTTCGCACACATCGAACGCTATATCTGGGCGAGTGTGAGTAGCCATCCAATTCAGTTGCCCGATCAACGCACGATATTTCGTTCTCTCATGGTCTGACAAATCACTAGTCTTCTCTAATGCTCGACACTTGCTCAGCGTAACCGGAGTCAATGATGCCCCATACTGAAACTGGTCGATTGTGACACTGCCATCCTCCGTGGTAACTACGTTGAGCCCCACATACTTAAAGCACTTGGAATCTGAAGCCCCGACCTGGAAGGTCCTGCGCAACTGGTTTATGACTTGCTGCTCAAAATTCCCAGTACCAGCCCACAAGAAGTCATCCACATATATGCAAATGATACCTTCTGTTCCACCACTTCGACTCCACGAAAATAATGCAGGGTCCAGGGACGAGATTTTGGCACCTAGACATATCAGCTGTTCCTTCACCCTAATGTACCATTGCCTGGCTGCATCGCATAAACCATACACCGTCTTCCGCAGACGCCACAATAAACCATTGTCGAACTCGGAAGGAGGTCGCAGGTACACTTCACGCTCTATATTGTTCCCTTGTAGGTACGCAGCTTGTATATCCATGGTGTGGCACAACCAACCATTAGCTGAGGCGAGGGATATCGCCAAACGGACAGCCTCCTTTGAGCAAGTGGGAGAATTCTTCTGCAGCTCTACAGTATCCTCCTCAAAGCCCCTGGCCACCAAATGTGCCTTCACAATAGTCTTCCCATTCTTCAGCTTCTCTGTGACCACCCAACGTACAGATATGGCATGTTGACCCACCTCGTCATACACCTCATTGTTCCTCCAATTCTCAATTTCTCTTTCCTTAGCACACCCCACTTCATCCGTATTAAAAAACACAAGCATTTCTGTCGCCTCGTCCACATTTTGGCTTTTTTCATAGAAGCCCTACTCAGTAACAACGGTAAATTACATCTCACCACACCAGTAGTAATAGTGGCACGCATATCCCCTATACAACAGGGAAACGTAACTTTCTTGTAGGAAGTCACGGAAATACCATTGCCAAAAGTGAAGCTGGAATTAGAGCATTCCTCCTTCACAAGCCTGCGCTCATGGTCAGTCAACCCCTGTATGTACTCGTCGAGCCAACGTGAACCACACACAGTGTTTGTACAACCCGTATCTAGGACAGCACACCCTTTTGATTCACTCACTAGTTTCAGTAATTTGTCTTCGCTCTCATTATCATTCACATAGCCCACGAATAAGTTCACTGGTTCCTCATCGTACCCACCATGTCCCCCTCTGTTCTCGTAGGCATCAGGGCAATCACGTGCCCAGTGATATATTGATTCACAAATAGCACACTTGGTTATTTTACCAAGTGCCCCCACTGGGTTTTTCTTCCTCCTGTCCTGTCGTTGACGTCCTCTATTACCACGCACACGTTCATAGCCTTGCTGTCCACGCCAACCACGTTTACCTCGACTATTTCCGCTCACATACAGGGCTTCCTCACTTTCACCAACATTGCCATCATATCCCACAAATAAAGGTTCCGATTTTACCTGTATGTGGGCGCCAAGTCCCATCGCACCACTTGAAAAGATACGGTTGAGCGTCGCCTTCATATTTGCGTACGATACCACTTGGGTTGCCGACATGACTAATTGCTTCTCCCTCTCCTCCAACACACAGGAGGCCAATAACATAAAGGCCAACACTGAATCATCAAGCTCCAATCCTTGTTTGGTTACTCCGTGGTACGCACGTTCGAATTCCGACACAAATTCCTTTATCTCTGCCTTCTCCTTCCTCCGTAGGCTATACAGTATAAGGCCTCAAATGCTGCAAACTTCCTTCTACCTTCATCGACCAGGAATACGTCATCAAGCTTTTTCAATAACACTTCCACGCCATCGTCGGCCTCCAATGTGGTCTTATCTATTTCAGAAGAGGCAATTCTAGCCCTCCCGGAAAGTGACAGATGGATCGCCAATGCCCTCTTTTTCTTATCAATCGTTGTAAGTCAACACCAAACACCCACATCCTCCTTCCACATTTCGTATTCTTCATCACGCTCTAATTTCGGAGGCCATTTCAGTGAGCACGCCATAATGCCCGAAACTACGCTCTGCTACCAATGTTAATAGATATACGGAAGCAACCGCACTCACTGAAATCCAGGAGATAACTGCCGGTCGTTCGCATGGACCAGCCGACCATACTTCCATCCAGCCGATGACGTCATCAGCCAGCCTACGACTCGGCGGCCTGCCATTGGCTCGAGGCGGACGAGCTTAGTGCAGGTCGAGCCAGTCAACCTGCGCCACGTTGGCGTGACTGTGCTAATATATTAACACTTATGTTGTACATTGACGATGATGATAAGGTGAGTTATGCTCCTTAAGACTATCCTTACCTTATTTTAATGCTAGAGTACTGTATATACATACAACATGGATTTTTGCTTATTATGAGTAATAATAATAATAATAAGCATGTTACTTATTTCTCATAAGCGTCAATTTTTCCGAAGAATTCACTAGCGCTCGAAAAGAGAAAGAAAAAAGAACAAAAATCAATGCATCAAAAGAAGGCTTATATACAACACACATTTAACAATCACTAGCAGTGGCAAAATAGCCTAAACTCTATAGCCATCTGTCATGACACCTCTCTCAAGATCATAGCTTCTCTCAAAGAGAAAAGTCTTAAGTTGTCTCTTGAAGCATTCAACAGAACTCAGTTGTCTCATGGACAGCGGCAACCTGTTATACAACCTCGGAGCCATGTAGGAGAATGACCTCTCAAAGAAAGAAGACTGCTGGAAAGCCCTTGGTTCATCAAGACGAAAAGGATCATTGTCATGACGCACAACTACACCATGGTGTGCCAGTGGGCGCCTGAGCAGCTCCGCAAGGTACCTAGGCTCACCAAATTTGAGAACCTTAAAAGTCACCAAACATAACTTAAATTCTATTCTTGCTCTTACTGGCAGCCAGTGCAGTTCTATGTGAAGAGATGTAGTAGGAGTTCTAGGTGGAACACCAAAAATTAGTCTTGCGGCCCTGTTAAGAACAGACCGAACTTTCTTCAAAATATAATTTGGAAGACCCACCAACAGGGCATTGCAATAATCAACACGAGAGAAGACCAAGGAGTGAACCAACGTCAGGAGGCAACGTCTGGTTATAAACGGCTTCACCAAATAGAGATTTCTGATGTGCAAGTAACAACTTTTAACTATCTGGTTTACATGCTCTTTGAAATCTAAACGGGAGTTCACATATACACCCAGATTTCGAACAGAGTTGGCCGGTCGCAGCTGAGATCCACCCACATTGATGGAGAGGGCACCTACTATATCATCAGCTCTTCTATTTCCTCGGATGATGAGAATATCAGTTTTACCATCATTTAGTTTAAGTTTTCTCGCTCTCATCCACTTCTTGATATCAGACATCAACAATTCCATCTTACTCCGTATATCAACTATATTTGTGATTCTCACATAAATCTGGGTGTCTATCTATCTATTGCCTGACGCCGTGATCCCCGAAGGGGTGGCCACGAACGAACCGCCCCATGCACCTCTGTCCCCAGTCAGTCGACGCCCCTCCCCCCAACCAGCACCGCCTTCGTTCATGTAGTTCCTCACTCCATCCTTCCACCTCATATTCGGTCTACCTCTCCCCCTCTGTCCCTCCACCTCGCTCTCGTACACCCTCTTAGTCATTCTCTCGCTTTCCATACGTTCCATATGGCCGAACCATCTCAAGTTGTTCCTTTTCACACTTTCCAGCACATCTACCTCCACACCACACCTCCTTCTTACTTCCTCATTAGTCTGTCTATCCCTCCATGTAACTCCGCACGCACTCCTTAAGTAATTCATTTCCACTGCTCTCACTCTTGGTCTGAGTCTCTCAACCAACGTCCATGCTTCGCTTCCGTAAGTCAGTGTCGGGATTACCACACTGTCATGCAAGGACTTCTTCACTTCCATACTGACCACCCTATTTCTTGTTACTGCTTTTAGCGTTCCTACAACCCTCTTCCCCTGTTGTACCCTCTCCCGCACCTCTTCATCCATAGTCCCATCTTTACTCAACACACTGCCCAGATACTTAAAAGAGTTGACGATCTCCATAGCCTGACCGTTCAGCTTCACCTCACACTCTGTGACTTCACCCCTTTCGAAGACCATAACCTTGCTCTTCCCCGTATTTACCTTCAAATTCCGTTTTTCGCACACTGTTCCAAACTCATTTACCAGACCCTGCAACTCCCATTCATTATCACTCATCAGAACTGTATCATCCGCAAACAGCAGTATAGGTAGCTTCCACTCAATTCCCTCCCTTTTCAGCGATACACCAACATTCACTGCTCTTGATAGTATTTCTTTCATGACTCCATCCATATACAGTAAACAACCACGGGGACATCACACACCCCTGTTTCAAAGCAACATTCAGGTCAAAGAACTCGCTCTGCTCACTCTCCACACGTACTGCCGCCTTTGCACCCTCATACATGCTCTTCACTGCTTTCAGCAACTTGCCCTCTACTCCGTATATTCTAAGTACTTTCCACAAACCTTCTCTATCCACTCTGTCATAGGCCTTCTCCAAGTCCATAAAGGCAACATACACCTTTTGTTTCTTCTCCAGATACTTCTCCACAACACAATTCAGGGTAAAAATCTGATCTACACATCCTCTTCCCTTCCTAAAACCTCCCTGCTCGTCGCCTATCCATTTCTCCGTTCTCACTCTCACTCTCTCAATCACTACCCTACTGTATACCTTCCCTACTACGCTTAGAAGACATATTCCTCGGTGGTTACCACACACTCCTCTTTCCCCTTTGCCCTTATATAGGGGGACTATTATGCCAGTCTTCCAGTCATCGGGTGCACTCCCCTTCTCCCATGCTAGTTTGCACATTTTCCATACCCATTCTATCACTATCTCACCACCATACCTCAACATTTCCCCACACACTCCATCTGTTCCTGGTGCTTTCCCCAACTTCACTCTTTCATGGCTTCCCACACTTCTGACCTCCTGATCCCCACCTCCTCCTCCACTACTTCTCTTCTTCTCCCTCCCATACCATATCCAGCTATGTTTGCTGGCTCTTCATTCCTTTCATTTAGCAACTCACTGAAGTACTCCCTCCATCTTTCGACTCTCTCTTGCTTCTCGGCTAGCATTCTCCCATTCTTATCTTTCACACCCTTACTGTTTCCCTTGCTACCTTCCCTAACTTTCTTGACTTCTTTCCAGAACAGTTTCTTACTCCCTCCATTTACACTCAGATTCCTTCCAAATTCCTCATCTACTCTTCTCTTACTTTCCTTCACTACTCTCTTCACCACCCTCTTACTCTCCACGTACCTCGCTCGTTTCTGTCTCTCGGAATCTTCATTCCCTCTACTACCCAACCACACTCTATATGCTTTCTTCTTTTCTTCCACAGCTATTCTTACCTCTTCTGTCCACCATGCTGTACCTTTCACTCCCCTCCCTCTTCTCCTCACTCCACACACCTCCTCACATGCTGCACAGATCTCATCCTTAAACACCTTGCTCATCTCCTCCACTTCCTCCATAACTTCCAGGTCGAACCCACCTAGTCGTCTTTCCACTGCTCTCCTGTACTCCTCCCTGACTTCCTCCTCCTGCAACCTCTCCACCCTCCTCACCATTCCACCCTCCTCTCGCCTCCCTCCCGCTCTCCTCACCCACTTCTTTTGTATCCTAACCTTAGCTACCACTACATAATGATCAGACAGACCCCCTCCAATACCCCTATACACCCTAGCATCCATCACAGATTTCTTCATTCGTTCATCCACACATACATAATCAATCAATGACTTTCGTTCCACCACTGTCTTATCTTTCATCGTCAACATCCGTTTCCACGTGTACCTGTGGATCATTCTGTGTCGGAAGAAGGTGTTGGCTATCCACAGCCTCCTTCCCACATACGTCCACAAGTGCACTACCATTCCCATTCACCTCTGATGGTACCCCCACCCTCCCACCACTCCCTCAACTTTCCTATCACCCACCTTACCATTCATATCCCCAATCAGAAATATTCTTTCGTTCTTGTCAAACTTCTCCAGGCACGCCTCCACATTCATCCAGAACTCCTCTTTCTTTCTTTCAAGTATATCCTCTGTCGGGGCATACACGCATACAATCACCCACGTTTGTATTCCTACTTTCATTCTCACCCACACAATCCTTGAACCCACAGACCCATACTCTCTTACACATTCCTTCCATTTGCTACTTACAAACAAACATGCACCTTCTCTCGCTGTTCCTTCACTCACTCCAGCACACACACCCATTCCACATTCCCATTCTCTCACATCTGAACCTTTCCATTTGGTCTCTGTCATTCCACATACATCCAGCCGGGCATTCACTAACACTTCCAGAACCTCTCTCTCTTTTGTTCCATCATTCATGCCACTAACATTCCACGTAGCCATTCTCAGAATGTCCGAAGGCATGTCCTTAGTCGGTCGTGGTTCGTCAACGTTGGTTCCGTCCGCATCCGAGGCTGTTCGTTCGTTTTTCTTTGCTTAGATATTTTTTCCGGGTGGGGGTCGCAAGCCCACCGACCCAACCTCTTTAGTCGCCTCTTACGACACGCAGAAGGCACGTGGGGCATATTCTATTCCCTAACCCCCAGGGTGTCATCTGCATAAAAGTGAAAGGTGACATTATGTGCACGAAGCAGAAGAGACAAACTGCTAATATAAATTATAAATAGGATAGGACCTAAAACTGATCCCTGCGGAACACCATACTGCAGGGGTGTCGAGTCCGAGACCACTTGATTTACCATCACACTCTGGGATCTACCTGACAAGTACGACCCAAGAAGCAAGAGAGCGGAGTCACGCACACCACAATCATAAAGATCACTCAATAACAACTCGTGATCCACTGTGTCAAAGGCCGCAGAGAGATCAAGCAAGACCAGTAGTGAGGCCACACCATTGCAAATGTTCTCAACTAGATCATTATGTACTCTAATCAATGCTGTTTCAGTTGAATGATGCTGTCGGTAAGCAGACTGAAAAATTGGGATAGTTTCATTCTGCTGAAGTAGTGGTTGTAATTGGTCAAGTATTGCACGCTCTAATATCTTTGATATGAAGGACAGGTTGGAGACAGGACGATAGTTCAACATGTTCTCAACATCAAGTCCAGGTTTCTTTAGAGTAGGTCGGAGTAGTGCATGCTTTTCAGAATGTGGGAAGCTACCTTCAGAGAAGCACTTATTAATTATTTTGGAAATAAACTCAACTGTGTGATCATAGACTCTTGGTAGCTTGGAAACATTTATGGGATCCAACGGGCAAAATGTTTTATTGAGGTTTCTTATGTAGGACGAGATCATGTCCACTTCTACTGAGTGAAAGGATGAGAGGACATTATTAGGAATGTGTCGGGGTTGGAGTACAACTGAAAGTTCTTCACCAACAGAAGCATCATCCAGTTCCTGTCTTATGCGAGTTATCTTGCCAGCAAAAAATGCCACAAAGTTGGCAGCCAACTCAGCATCGGGTACAGAAGGTCTTAAGCGGACTCTTGTTTTTCCAAGTAAACTGTTTACAATTGAAGCCAACCTCCTCTGGTCGTTACCACACGAGTCAACTTTTCCCTGATAATACACTTTCTTTTCATCTTTGATTGTGTGGACCACAGCTCTTCTGGCTGACAGATATTGCAACCATGTAAAGTCTGTTTTATTTTTCCGCCATTCACGTTCAGCTCTTCTACGCGCTCTTCTAAGAAATTTAACTCGAGTGCTATACCAGGGTGAATCATCTCGTACTATGATTTTCTTCTCTACTTCTGGACAGTGATGATCGAACACTAATTTAAGTGCATTTCCATGTACCTCCACTAGCTCATCTGAAGTAAGGTTGGAAGTATCAATACTTCCCAAGTACTGTTTTACTTCACTGCTAGCCAAATTTTGGTCAGCATTTTTATAATTTCTAAATCTGATTACTTTTTCATGTGTGAGTGGCATAGGGAAATCAAAGCTGAAAGTAATCAAAGCATGATCAGAGGTATTAGGGTCAGCATTCTCAACATCAACATCCAGAACACCACCACAACCCACAGGAGAGAAAACTAAGTCAAGGGTGTGTCTTAAGATATGAGTTGGGTGGGACACATGGTTTACAAAATTGTTCTGATCAGTCAACTCAAGGAACTCAGGAGAGAATGGCTTCAGATGAGGGCTGTCAACCCAGTAATTAAAATTTCCACATATCAAAAGTCTTCCGGTTTTAGCAGAAAATTCCTCGAGAAACTGCCCAAACTCTTCCATAAAACCCCTATCTGTGCCACGATGGCCAGGCCTATAGACAACTGCCATTCTTAGAATTTGTTGATGGAGTTTTATTTCCACTTCCAACAGTTCATAATAAAGAGGGGCTGGGTTATGGCTTATTTGCAAGATATTCACCAGAGATGTGGAGTAGACAACTGCCACTCCACCACCCGGATGATCTCCCCTAGGCCTAGGAACATTTATTATGGAATGGGTTTTAGGCAATGCCGCCTGGATAATATTCAGATCTGACTCGAACAACCAGGTCTCAGTGAGACATAATACATCAAGGTTACGTTCATCCAAGATCTCGCAAATATGATCCATTTTGTTACGCAAGGAACGAACATTCAACAGACCCAGTTTCAACCGGCTCCCATGTGCATTTTTCAGTTTTTTGAACCTACAAAATTGGTGTTCTCAATAACTTTATTTCTCTGAGCTGTCATTAGAGGACAATTTCTACTTGAGGCGAAATGATTTGGCGGCTCCGTAACTGATGTGGAGCTCATACAATTTATACATTTGGGGGAAGTCTTGTTGGTGCAGTCTTTTGAGTTATGAGTACCGGCACAGAAGTTGCATTTTGGATCCTCATTTTTCCGATAACACCTGTCACTGCTATGACCAAAGCCCTGGCAATGGTAACATTGTGTTACCCAGAAGCGATCGTATGCACGACATCTCACGAGTCCAACATACACAGAATTGCCATCATCCACAATGGAAGAGCGTATTTCAGGTGACATTTTTACTACCGCAGTCTTTGTGTGTGCATCACTCTTTTGCTTGGTGAATAGCAAATTCATAGCTAAGCCATCGTCGACCAGGGACTTTATTCTTGGGTTCTTGTTGAGGATGCTGGGAATTATCTCATTATCCTCAGCGTCATTAGCAATGCCTACCAGTCATTTTTGGCATCATCTTCTTTGGTTCGGAGACACTGAAGGCACTGTCCACCCCCAAACACTGATTGATGGCCCTTCCTGCATCTTCTTTGGCTTTCTTGGATGGAAGTCGTACCACCAGTACACCTGAATCAGTTCTAGTTAACTTGTTAACCGGAACCGAAGCCAAAGCAGTCTCGATTGCCTTTGTATCTGGTGGGCTTACTGGCTCGGAGGATCGGTCTTTTGGCTTCACTACCAGGACCTGATGGTCCCAGACAGTTTTTTTCTTTCCACCATCTACCACCTCAGTGGTGCGTTTGGTCGGCTCCTTTTTGGTCTCTTCAAATGTTTGCTGAACTATCTTGGCAAACAAGGGAATATCGGGGGCAGCAACTTTAGTTTCGAGGATATCCATTCTGTTACCAATACTCTCTATCTCCACGGCCACCGCAGCAAGGGCACCCTTCACTTCGTTTACAATGGCAGTCTTCACTTCACCAACTAGGGCAGCCGTCAGGTCATCCAAGGTCTGCTGACTAATTGCTGCATCCTTTGCAGCCAGGGGGGTGGTATCGCAAACAGTGCAATGCCATTTAAATCCAGGTTTCTTCTTTGCAAGTACTCTGAGGTCCTCATCATCAACATTTATACAGTTAACATGAAAATAGGTACCACACGAGTAGCAGCCCAGCGATTTGGCCTTGCCCACAACCTTCCCACAACTACAACTCTGGTTGCCCGCTGCCATTTCAGTGGAAGTAACCAATAATTAAAAACAAAAACACCTGTATTTTGTATCTGATTAAAAATAAGAGAAAACCCTAGTTTTAAAAAAACGTGAAAATAACTACCTGGGACAGACCCCAGGTAGCGCCGTCCCCGTCAGTGCCACCACAATGGATTTTTTTTTAAATGGAAAAGAAAAAAATGGAAAGTGGTGTCTGCAAGGTCACCGCAGGCAGGTGGGGATCGACTTGGCTACCCTTTGGGGGTAGCCCAACCGAGATGCGTGGAGAGACCACGCACAGGATGGCAGATGTGTGTGGTGCAAAAACTTTAACCAATTTTGCACACTGTTTTTAGCTTATAGCAGTGACAATGCAATTTCCACGGTACTCAGCAAGACCCTATTGGTTACGATACTGCCACTGCGCAAAGTAGAGCAGAATTACTTTACTGGTTTTCTATTTAAGCAAGTAACATAATTTGAAGGTATTAGTTAATTATAATGTAAAACTTGCAAAATAAACAAACCAAAACTGAGACAATACAAGATAAACGCAAAGGAACTAATCAAAATCGCTATGTGAAAATAACGCTTAATAAAATAAAATTTGAAATAAAAGAACACAATCCACCACATAGGGTGTACATCACTACATGAGCAAGTTAATCTGGTTCCCAAGCAAACTGATCGCACACATAACAACTCACTATCGTCATGTTCAAGGAAGTAATTAACCTTGGACTGGAACTAACCTTAAGGATGCTCTCCCTGATGGTCAGAGTACAGTAGTACCACACCAGCAGGAACATGTGGATCAGGTCAACTGTTCTGTGGACACCAATATTACAGCATTAGTATATAGACAACCAATATTAAAGGGAGGCAGTTGGTTTTTCCAGTCCTCCTCCTCCCTTATGTTTAACCCTATTAGTTATGAGATTTCAAGGTCTTCGCCCCATTAGTTTGGTGATTTTCAGACCTTTTGCCCCATTTCTTTGCCAATATTATGACCTTTCGTGCCATTTAGGTGTCAATTTTTTTCCTGGCGAGCGATAGCGACCCTGTATTTGAAGAGGAATTGGCCTTCGGCCAGGACATTTTTCTACCGAAAAATGTACAAATTTATATCAAATGGGGGTCTTGTGGGTGATTTTTTAAAAGTTTGATAGAGGTATAGAGAGCAAACTAAACCCCCTTCTTAAACCATTGAGCCAAACCAGTAAATTATTCTGCACAATACCGTCGGAGCTCCCTTAACTAGCTTATCAAAACAAATGTGCACAAAATGAAATTACTGTAGTTTAAAAATAAGTTAGTTGTTTACTTAAATCTATACTGGAATTGGTTGGACAATAAACAAAACACCATGAAAGAAGAACGGAACAATTTCTATACGTATTGTACACCAATTTAAACTTGTGAATCAGATCAACTGCTTTATACATGCTTGACTAAATCATGAAGATCTGTGAGAGAGTCTTTGAGGGTTTGATCAGGCAAAGCATCTCCATTGATGATATGCAGTTTGGTTTTATGCCAGGACGTGGTACAACCGATGCCATCTTCATAGTCAGGCAGATACAGGAAAGTAGGTCTAACTTACTAAAAGGCACGGATCTTTACTTTGTGTTTGTAGACCTGGAGAAGGCCTTTGACAGGGTGCCTAGAGATGTTGTGCAGTGGGCTATGAGGAAACTTGGTGTGGAAGAGTGGCTGGTGTGTGATAATGAAGATGTATGAGGATTCGCTAACTGCGGTGAGGGTGAAAGGTGTACTGACCGAGGAGTTCACAGTCCGTGTTGGAGTTCATCAGGGTTCAGTGTTAAGTCCGCTCTTTATTATGGTCCTAGAGGCACTGTCTAGTGATTTTAGATCCGGACTCCCGTGGGAATTGTTTTATGCAGACGATTTAGTCCTAATAGCTGACAATGTGCAAGATGCGGAGGCCAAATTCAGAAGATGGAGAGAGGGCATGGCGAGCAAGGGTTTAAGAGTCAATATTAACAAAACCAAGGTTATGCATTGTAGATTGAGACGAGGCGCTAACTCGATTCGGTTTAGTGTCTGTCGATGTTGGGTGCACCATGGGAATAAGCGCTGTAGTAGAATAAAAAGGACCCCTGCCGAAGGATAAGTAAGAACTCAAGAAATTTGAGTGCATAGTATGCAAGGGCGAGCTTTTGTTAAATGATGATTCTGTGGCTGTGAATTTTGGAAATGAGTCATTGGAGCTGGTGGACAAGTTTTGTTACCTAGGAGATACCATCTCTGCCGGTGGTGGGGCCGAAGCTGCCACTGTCGCTAGAATTAGATGAGGCTGGGGGAAGTTCACAGAACTGCTGCCAATTCTGACCATGAAAAGAATGCCTCTCCCCCAGAAGGGAAAAGTGTATGCCTCATGTGTTAGAAGTGCAATGATGTATGCCTCAGAAACATGGGCCGTTAAAGTAGAGGATGTCAACAGAATGGAAAGTAATGAGATGAGAATGGTGAGATGGATGTGTGGGGCCAAACTGCAAGATAGAATAACTAATGATGAGCTGAGGAGACGTTTAGGTAGAAAGAGTATTAGCGAGGAGATGCGTACAAGTAGACTGGGATGGTATGGACATATGGAGAGAATGGATGAACAAAATTGGGTGAAAATATGCAGGTCTGTGGTTGTGGAGGGAGCTGCACCAAGGGGTGGGCCGAGGAAGACCTGGGATCGAACTATACGTGCCGATCTCAAATTCAAAAACTTGACAAGTGAAGCAGCCCTTAACAGGGTTGCCTGGAATGCCGCCATTAGGATAAGAGACTGAAACTGCACGTATGCGTGGAACACTCAGTCTTAAAATGTTATGTATGTTTGTATGTAGATGGAGGGTAGTTTGGAAATAAGCAAATTATAATAAGCCCATCCCCCCTAGAAAGCAAGTTAGAATTACTCTTTCTGTAACTCAGACATAAAAAAGAAGTCCTCAAAGGAGGCCAGGTGGCGATCATAGCTACAATTAACCCTTTGAGGCTCATGGCGCGTTTTGACAGTCTATTTGGGCTTTTATTAGATGATTTTATACAGCTTAGGAAGGATCTGTGTGAATGAAAAGGGTAAAGACCATCCATATACCCTTACTAATCTGAATAAAATTGACTAATAATAGCCAGAGAACCGAAAAATGCGTGCGTCATTGATCCTCCGAGGGTTAACCCCTTCTGTATCCTTTCATTAGATTCCAGTAACTATTAGATGATTGTATTCAGCTTAGGAAGGACGGCTACCCATTAACCCTCTCGCTATCCTGTGGACTCGGGGGTTGCCGCTTAACATTCAGAGAGAGAGAGTTATCTCAATCTCATAATTAGGCTAGTCCCTCCAAAATTTAGTTTTCTTCCCACAGCTCATTGAAAGACAACTGCAGAGGTTGAAGTAACTAAACTAAAGTTTTCTAAACACCCCTGATGGCCACAAAGGCCAGAAAGGGCGCAAATCGTGTCCTGTGCGAGAAAGGGTTAAAAGGCTATAGATTATCTCAATTAGTCCTTTTAGATAGGGTAAGACGGGGTACTTTTGCCGCGGCGCTAATAATTTGCATTCAAACACCGATAATCTCCGAAACTATTGCATGGATTCGGCTGCAGTTTGGCTTAGATTGTAGAGCAGTTTTGGTTTAGGTTGTAGAGCAAGTTTGGTTTAGATTGTATAGCTAGTTGGCTTAGGTTGTAGATCTAGTTTGGCTTAGGTTTTGTTGCAGTTTCACGGGGCCTGGAGCCGGGGCTAGCGGCGCATCTGACGGTATGGTCGGGTGTATGGGGCGATGTTTGTGGGTGGTTTGTATGTGTGTATGTTTGTTTGTATGTTTGCGTGTAACACAGTGTTGGCAGTAGCCATCAGCTGTTGCCTGGTACTTTGTACTAGCAACCTACACGCCGCACCCACACGAGACACGTCCACACCCGCACTAAATACTTCCACACCCGTAGGCCTAATAAATACGTCCACAACCGCACTAGACACGTCCACACATGCACTACATGTCCACAACTCCACACCCGCACTAGACAGTGGCGCCTAGGCCTACACGTGTGACACACCTGCATCTCTGCCCGCCCTGTTCAGTTGTGTGTGTGTGTGCGTGCAACGTTTTTCTATTGGCATGTTTAGTGTCAGTTTGGGTTTGTGAATGTTTTCATTGCTTTTACCTGCGCGCTAGTGTTTTGTCTGGCCATTAATCATATAATGTTATCTAGTTTACTAGCTAGATGATGCGTAAAATAGGTCGCGGCGAAATTACCCCGCCGGGCGGGGTAATTTCGCCGCGAGTGACTTTTTTCAAAAATTCGGCAGCATGACCAAAACTGTACAAAACATTATACAGGTATTTTGTTTTCGTTTTTTGGGCATCTATAGCAGAAAGGCTGAATGTATAGATATTATTTTTTTATAAAATTAAAAATTCCATTTGTGGCAGTTTCTATTCGTCAAAATACGCGATTTTCGGCAAAATTACCCCGTCTTACCCTACCATATATCCTTAATTAATAAGCTTCATAAAATTTCCCAAATGAAGATGAAATACAAACAAAAATACATCACCGGTAAAGAAGAGGTTAATATAAGTTATCGTGGGAGTTACCTGAAGTTTGTTAAAATGTTGAAAGTAGAGATTGCAAAAGCCACCAAATTGATGACTAGCTTGAATTTTTCATATTCATCTTTATATCTGTATCTGAAAAAGAAAAAAAAGAAAAAATTAATAACAAATATTGAACATTTGTACATTTACAAATTTACAATATAGTAAACCCTCGCTATCTCGGACTAATTGGGGGGAGACCCAGTCCGAGATGACCAAAAATCTGAGATGTCCGGGGTCCGGCTTGTGTCCGACCTAACAGAGGATAAAATCCGACCTAACCAATGTCCGTCCGAGACAACAATGAAATCGGAGACTACGGAAAAAATCCGACCTCAAGAGAGACGCCCGCGTCAACCTAGAAAACGAAGACAACCCTATTCGAACCCTATAATCTGTAATAGAAAACACAGTACATGTATTTTAGTTTTACAATATGTATTGTACAGTAGGCTATATTACACTTACCCCTTCATAGCTCTTGTCTGTAGTCTTGATGTCCTCCCTCCCCCCTCCCCAACACTGCATTAATTACTGCAGCATCCCCTTTTCACCCCCCACCTCCATCTCACTGTCCTTCTCCACCTCACTGTCCTTCTCCACCTCACTGTCCTTCTCCACCCCACTGTCCTTCTCCACCTCACTGTCCTTCTCCACCTCACTGTCCTTCTCCACCTCACTGTCCTTCTCCACCCCACTGTCCTTCTCCACCCCACTGTCCTTCTCCACCTCACTGTCCTTCTCCACCTCACTGTCCTTCTCCACCCCACTGCCCTTCTCCACCTCACCGTTCTTCTCCACCCCACTGTCCTTCTCCACCTCACTGTCCTTGACCACCTCACTCCCCTTCTCACTGTCCTTCACCTCACCGTTCTTCTCCACCTCAATGTCCATCGCACTGTTCTTCTCCACCTCACTGTTCTTCACACCCCCACTCTTAGGACCATATCCCTTGCCTGTCATGGAACCCTTACCTTTACCCTTACCCACACTGTCCTTCTCCACCTCACAAACAATGTCAGGTTCAGGTATATCCATGGGCACAGGCGTGCTACTCATTAATTCATCCAAATCCATGTCTAAGTCTGAGAGTGGCACAGTGTCTACAGTGCTCCACGAGGTGCTAGCAACTGAGGAAACACTTGGGAGGGAGGTGGTGCTAGAAAGCGACACCCCACTGGTAGCAGACGAAGTACGAGCTCTGGGAGGAGCAGAGGGTACAAAAAAGGAGCTGATTTTCTGTTGTTTTTTCCGACCAAGGTGTGCCCTCTGAATATGGAATCGACCATTACGCAGTGGTTCATATAGGGACTGCAACTTTGGGTCATCTACTTGAGTCAGATACTGAAGAATGGTGTCAAAGGAGTCTAGGGCATGCGAGACTGATATCTTGGGCCCCCCCTCTGTCTCTTCGTCCGACTCATCCTGGGTCTCTTCCTGGGCTACCCCGAACACCTCGGCTGCAATTTGTTCGTCAGTCTTATGCTCGTGTCCAGGTAAGTCTCTGTCCTCTTGCAGCCAGTCGTCAACTTCTTCTTCGGGGAGGTCACCCTGGTTACCTTGGTTCAAGAGGTTCCTGAAGTCAGCTGCCCCAAACCCTTCAAAACCCGGATCTTGCACCTTCGGGATATTTAAGACCTTGGTCCAACCATTCCTCAGTGTGTTGAAAGAAACTTCTCGCCATGCCTCTGCCCAATTGTAGATGCAGTCTTTCAGGGTGTACTGCTTCAGTTTTTGTAGAGATTTCTTCCTGCGTGTATCCACATAACCTTCTTCTTCCATCCCATCTTCTATGATGACAAGGCATTGCTCCAGGAACTTCCTCTTGTAACGCCTTTTGCAAGCTTCAATTATTCCTTGGTCCATAGGCTGAATAACACTTGTGGTATTAGGAGGCAGGAACATGGTCTTAATTTTGCCGTTTGCACTCTCCAGTTTCGTGGTACAAGGGTGGGCAGGTGCGTTGTCGAGCAACAAGATGGCAACCGCTTCGTCATAGGGTACACCATACACTCGATTCTGGAACGAGCGAACGTCGGGTACAAATCTCTTATGAAAGAAATCCTCGGTGATTACCTGGTTAAACCAAGCTTTCTTTGATCCATAATAGTCGACTGGGAGTTGCTTGGTAATGATGAGGTCCTTAATTACTCTCAGCTTCTAAGATTTGCCGACGATTGTAGGGGTCACACGGTGGCTTGCGTCGGCATTAGCGCAACAAAGCACTGAAATGCACTCCTTCACAGTTTTGTGGCCAGGTGTGGACGTGATTTCTCGGTGGGCCTGTGTGTTGGAAGGTAGAGAACGCCAATATAAGCCAGTCTCGTCACCGTTATAGAGTTGCCAATGTTGAAGGTGTTCCTCGGTTATAAGGGCGTGGAAGCGATCAGTGAAGGGTTCTATGACCGAAGTATCGGCGCTTAAAATTTCACCACAAATACTCCTGTTTGTGAGGCCATGGCGGTTTCGGAACCTCCACAACCACCCCTCGCTAGCCTTGAAGTCTGGGTGATGAAGATGCTGTCCGAAGCGTTCTGCTGCATGCTGGATCTCGATGCCTCTCACTGGTACGCCCTCAGCACGAAGTTGTTGGTACCACTTCAGCACTGCGTCGTCGATGTCTTGATAGGCTAGCTTGGCCTTGCGAAACATCTTGGCGGTAGATGGACCATGAAGCACAGCTGCGCCATGATGCCGGACTTTTTCCTTGTCTCGGATGAAGTCGTAGATTGTCGATCTGCCTAAGCTATACTTCTCCTGAAGCTGCTTGGCTTTCATCCCACTGTCCAGATCCTTTAACATCTGTAGCTTTGTTTCTAGTGATACAGAAGTCACCTTACGCTTAGGCTTATCCTTGGGAGGCATGGTGAACAAAATAATGGTACGCGTCGATGTGTAACACAACAGAGCTTGGTGCGGACTGACGCTCCCAGCCTCCCCCGCTAGGACCTCGGTCCCCGGATGTAAGATGGCGTCGGACCTCCCTTCTGTTTCTCGGATATTCACCCTTATTGTCCGGTGACTTGAGGTGGCATCCGACACGTCATCCTTTGTCGGACACCGTTACGACACATTTCGGAAATATTAGAGATATCAGAGGACGGTTATGACGGACATTTTCCGAATACTTATATAAAGTCCGACAACGTCAGAGACGGTCGGAACGATGCCGGAAATGTCCGAAATACGGAAGTGAATGTCCGAGAGGCCGAAGCCAGTCCGAGTAGTGCGGGTTTCCGACTTCTAGAGGTCCGAGGGTTTACTGTACTGTACATTAACCCATTGGCTGCAGGTGACGTTCCAGAACGAATAGGCAATTTAGAGCAATTTCCAGGCTTTAAAAGCCTGTAAAAGCCATAGAAATCTAGTGTCAGTGGGCGGGAGCGTGAGGGACCTCCGTCCGACCCTCAGAGCAGCCAGCCGCTCACTGAGGTAGACTGTGGTCTCTCGCGGCTGTCTCGAAAGTGTTGCAGAGCGAGCGAGAGCTAATAATTACCGAGTTTTCCCGAATGTCTATGGCAACGCTGCAGGTGAACCCCGCCACCTACGAAGCTTGTTCTGGTGTCATTTTGAAGCTATTTTCGCCTAGTTTTCGGCAGAATACAGTTCATTTAACCCTCTCACCACGGAAGGGCTCTTGAACGCCCATAAAAAAGCATATAACAGGTACCCGGAAGGGCTCTTGAACGCCCAGTGGTTGAAAGTCTGTGAGCTTCGTGTGCGAGGCGTCGGTCCGACGCATGTAAACAACAGCCGGCTGGACCGACGCCCCGCATCTCCGGCCACAAGAAGGAGAGCGTCATTTGTTCGTGTGTGCCTGTATGTTGTTGTTAAGTATCGAAACGTAGTGTAAAGTGGCTGTTTTGGCCATAAAGTTATCTCCAATGAAATCATCATCACAACTCAACCAGTTGACTTAGAGAGCTCTACTTAATGCCATTCTACAGGTAAATAACACAGCTACGCTTGGGGATGCGCGGGAATGCGGGAAGCAGTCAGATTAACAAATATACGGTAGCCTAGCCTAGACGTTTTTCGGCCAAAACACCCGGGTTTCGAGGAATATATATATAATACGTAGCCGGGGCTGGAGGGTTAATGTAGATACTTGATTAATCATTCAGGAGTGCCTGAATATGCGCTAAATAGCGCAAATAAGCCCGCAGCGTGTGGGTTAAAGTATTTTAAGTATTCTGAAAAATCTATTAGTTTTGTGAATAATTGAATAAAGTAATGAATGCGATATTGACAAACTGTACAAATACAGTCCGGGTGGATGGGACTCGTTAGCCTTGGTCGGCAACTCATCTAGGGGAGACAACCTTATACAAATCCGGGTGGATGAGACTCGTCAGCCTTGGTTGACAACCTGTCTAGGGGAGTAAACCTGATACAAATCCGTACTGCTTACCTAAGGGTAAGGCAGGTTAGTGGATGGATTAGCCGAACACCACTGTAGAAAAATAGTGCTAACAAGATACACAGAGGGCCTTGGAGTCGGACGGATCCTAAATTGAGTGGTCAATCCTGTAAGTCCTTCACTAGACTGGCTCGGGTTGTCCCTCTCACAGGGAATAGGTCCGCTTGGGGGTATTCTGTGTATGGCCACCCTCGTAAGGGGAGTAAGGCGTCCGGCAATAGATAGATAGATAGACAAATACAGTACTGTACTGTACTGTACTGTACTTAGATAGTTAGTTATGTAGAGCAGATTAACCAGACCACTGAGCTCCATACGGAACTCTCATAGGTCTGGCCCGAAGGATTGGATCGGATTACTGAAAGGAGCTTAAGACGACGCAAAAAACGGACGATAGGGGGGAAGGAAAATGACGGAGAATCAGATAAAAGGTCAGTGAATGATTTAGTACCAAAACAAACCGTACGCAGACGGGCAGTATCTGGGCAGTCAAAGACGTGGCGAACAGTTAGAGGGGAATGACAGGAGGAGCAGGTAGGGGGCGGAGTGCGGGGAGTGGACATCAAATAACCGTGAGTCAGCCGGGAATGGCCTATCCTAAGTCTAGTTAGTAAAACTTCCTCACACCTGTGAGACCTGGAAGACGAGGGCCAAGGACGGACAGAAGGTTTGATTGCACAGAGTTTATTATTGCAAGGTAGAGCATCCCAATGAGATTGCCACGTGCAAAGAATAGAAGGCTTGAGTAAGGACAGCCAATCACCTAACGGAAGGTGGGGCTGGCGAGGGATCATTAAAATAGCATTCTTAGCCGCAGCATCGGCGTCTTCATTGCCACGGCCACCGATGTGAGCAGGAATCCAACATAACTGGACCTGGAATCCACGTAGGCTCATCTCGTGGAGAGCGTGTTTTATGGACGAATAAGCACGGAGCGCTTCGAGGGCACTACGAGAGTCACTGTAAATTATAAAGGGCTGTTGAGGGGTGTCACGTATAATGTCAATAGCAGATTGGATAGCTAAAAGTTCAGCAGTAAAGATAGAGGCTTGGGGCGGGAGAGAAAACTGAAGGAGCTTAGTAGAGGACACAGCAGCGAGGCCCACCCCAGAGTCAGTCTTAGACCCGTCAGTGAAGATGGCAAAATGGGGGCCTTTACGACGTATGTGTTCGAGTGCGTGTTGGCAGTGATGGCTAGGGACAAAAGGATATCTCTTAGAGAGGAAGGAGAGGTGAGTGCAAACATTCGGGAAGGGGCGTCAACTGACTGGGGACAGAAGTGAATAGGGTGGTTTCGTTCGTGGCCACCCCTTCAGGGATCAATGCGTCGGGCAATAGATAGATAGAATAGATAAGATATTGACAAACTGTAAATATACATTACTTAGTTAACCCACTGAGCCCCAGCGACGCAGCCGTCTGCGTCAGTGTCACTCCGGTCCCAATTACTCCGGTCCTATGGAACCTAGAGGGCTCAGATTTGTATGAGAACTGTGTAAGTATCCCACGCACCTATGCCGATGGTTGAAAACTCTCAAAGTCCAACTGCGTGCGCGTGAGCGTGTAAAAACATGTTTTTTGGGGGAAATTGTCTTCAATTTTTTACTCTTCCGTTTTCGGGGGCTCTGTAGGACCATTTTTTGAGCTTTTTGATCGGTTTTTCCTTCATTCCTAACCCATTCGCTATTGTTTCTGGAAAAAAAAATTCCGAACCAGCCGGTCCTGGGTGGTACATTTATAAATATTTAGCTGGTACTCAGCGGGTTAAGAGGAAAAGACATTGTAAGCCTTGTCGACAACTGGTCATCACCATTTCACACTCCTACTTAGAATCATTGTAGATCTTGATACATGACATACATATAATGGCTCAATGGCTCATATGAAGCCACTACTTTTAAGCTCCTCGGTGGTCTACTGGTTTAGGTGCTGGAGTGCTGCACTACTGGCCTGGGTTCGAACCCTGGCTGGGGCAGGACACAAAATATTAATATTGTAATGGCTCAAACAGGGTTGCCTTTCAGTAATGGTACTGTAGCCAGGGTGTCAAACCGAAGCAATTTGGTCTAAAGCCTTTAACCCTTCCTACCCGGTCTGCCTTAGGTAAGGACAGCACGAAAGAAGGGCCGCTACCCGGTATGCCTTATCTAAGGCATGAGCTTAATAGCCTAATTAAGCTTGGTCTGAACGCCGTGCGTACGACGTATGTCAACAAACCCAAGCGTTCGGCACCGCACCTCCGAAAACAAGAAGGAGAAGACTCCTCAATGTTATTGTTCTGACGTCATGATGAAATTAGTGTCTGAAAAGCCCCATATTGGCAACATCTCTGCAATATTGGCTCCACTGAAATCGTCATCACAACTGAACCAGTTGACTTACAGAGCTCTACTCCATGCCAAAATACAGATTGAAAATATGACAATGATTTATAATAAAATCTGTGTGGTAAGTAATCTTCTCATAATACGTATTTAGAAGTCTTTTCCTCATATGTATTTATTGGATGCATTTGGGGCGAAATGGGTACTTGAGGGGTGGCTGGACGAATTTAAAACCTAGGCCTAGGCTAGGCCTAAAAAAATCGCAGGATAGAAACAATGCCCCAATCTACAGTATTTATGGTTAGGACTGTCATTTAGCCATGTCTACATTATTATTTACAATGCACAAGATTTAGGCCTAGGCTACTTGATGTAGCCTAGACAAAAAACATGTTTTCATAGCCTAACACTGGGAAAAAGTGCGGTAATTGTTTAGATATTGGGCCTTTTTTTTCTAGTTATTAAAAACTTATTCTATGGTGTATTATATGATACAATATAATGCATAAAATTTAATTTGTGTACAATAAAACATGTTTTCATAGGCAAAAAATAGAAAAAGACGCAAATTTTGGCATGAGCACGGAACCGATTGAATTTTCCCCATAAGAACAGTGCCCCGATCTTGGCTGTTTCAATCCTAGCTCTATTTCTGCGGAACCGATTAGCAGCTAGGATGGGGGCTCCACTGTAGAACAAAATATATACTGTATATGATTAAAATGTAAAACTTGCAAACTAAACAAACCAAAACTTGGACAAAGACAATATAAAGGCAAACTATCTCATCAAAATCGCTACCGGTATGTGGAAATAACGCTTACTAAAATATATATCTTACTTTTCTTCTTTGTTGAGTATGGAGACATTGATGTTACCTAGGATGATCTTGAGGTAGGTGCCGTTGGGTTTGGGTATGTTGGTCTCCATGTCATAGAGCTGGGCCTTACGACGGATCAGGTCCGTCTGCAGCAGGTTGTTGCGTTCCAGGTCATCCGGGTCATCTCGGTGGTCTAATCTGGGGGTCATGTACAGGAGCTCAGTACCACCAACCAACAAATGAGGAGGCACGAATCCAAAGAGTCCCAAGTGCCCCTTGGATTTCTTTTTGGTTATACATGAATAATGTGCCAAAAAGTTATGTGGCCAGATATTTCAATATGGCACTTAGGTCCCTTCACATTAACTGAGGGGGTGCGAATCCAAAAACAACTAAATTACACACCATTTTTAAACACCTGGCCACATAACATTTTGGTACATTATTCATGTACTGTATAACCAAAAGGAAATACAGGGAGCACGTAGGACCCTTTGGATTCGCGCCTCCTCATATATAAAATTATAATGTAAAACTTGCAAAATAAACAAACTAAAATAGAAACAACACAATATAAAGAAAAAAGAACTTATTAAAATAACAATGTGAAAATAACCAATTTATCAAAATAGAATTTTGAAATAAAAGAACACAAAACCACCACATAGAACAATAATAAACAAACTATTATCTTAGTGGTCATGTATGGAAGCTCAGTACCAGGAACCAATAAACACATAACAATAATAAACATACTAGGTAGGTGGGGACGCCCATCATCCACATTCTGTGGTCAATGTGTTGGTCAGAGAATGCAATCTTTGCTGGAAAGTGTAACAGGTTATTAACCCATTATACTTTCCAGCATCACGTCTGTAGTAACCTAGCTACAATAACTTCTTGTCACTGCCACAATGTGACACTGTTAAGGCTCGTGTGGTACAAACACAGGCGCAGACGTTTAAACACTGTTAGTGCCCTACCAACATCAGCCACAGTGATAATATGATGGGGCATTGTTGTGACAAGACTTTGTTGTACTGTGCTGCAGTATAGACTGTAGCCACCATGGTATGATTGCTGTGCACTGTGTGCAGTACTGTAATAATTGTACCATGGAAGCCATTTTCACTATGGATGGTTGCGGTCTTTAAACCCGTATGCATGTACTGTATGTATACTACACATACATAAACGATTACCTCTTTCTTGATCCAATAGACATTTATTTTCTGTTTTTGGCTATTATTGAAAGATTTTATTCAGATTAGGAAAGGTTTATGGAAGTCAGAGGGTTAATTGAGATCGTCTTTACCCTTATAAACCTTCTTAAACAGTATAACATCGCCTAATGATAACCAGAATAAACTGTCAAAATGCATCACAATCTTCAAAGAGTTAGGCACTTCTAATAATTCAACATTTATAGGTTATAAGAAGGAAAACAAAGTTTGCTTTAACCCATGAACTGTACAACACTGCAAAAAAAAGGTCAACTTGGGGGGGGGATATAACTACAAAGGAAATAAAGCAACAACAGATCTAGTGACCCTTCTAGGTTGCTAGTCCTCCAAAACACTGAGGATCAAGTGTCCAAACAGTGGTTTAGAGTGGGTAAGGGAACATTGGAAATGGAATTACTGCGCTGGAAATAATGTCCGTGGCAGGATTTGGAAGTTAGTAGAGGACAGATGGGTTAGTAACTGAGGGGGGGATAAAATAAAGTTATTCATTTACAAACGCAGTCAGTCGCGGGTTTGATGAGAGATATTTGTCTAGGTGGAGTTTAAATGAATCAACGGTGATGCAGTCTATAACGTTTCGGGGAAGCCCATTCCACAAGTTGACAACTCGATTGAAGAAGAAATTCTTAGATTCGTGCGAGTTAAAAAGATTTACCAATAATTTTGCAACCGTTTCCCCGCGTGTAATTAGATTGGTCGATAGTGAAGTACTTACTACAGTTCATATTGTCGATGCCTTTGATGATTTTGAACACTTGAATTAAGTCACCTCTTAATCTGCGCTGGGTTAAAGGAAATAGATTTAATTCTCTAAGACGCTCTTCGTATGGTTTGTTCTTTAGGCTAGGTATCATTTTGGTAACTCTACGTTGAACTCGTTCTAGCTTGTTTATATTTTTTTGGTAATAAGGGCACCAGGATTGAACGCAGTATTCCAGAAGAGGGCGGACTAAGGAATTGTAAAGGGTTAGGATAACTTCTTTGGATTTATGCTCAAATGACCTGCCTATAAAGCCAATTATTTTGTTTGCCTTCTTAACAACTTCTGAACATTGTTGACTCGGTTTTAGGTTACTCGATATTGTTACTCCCAGATCGGTTTCTCTGTTTACATTCTTAAGTTGAGTGCCATTCATCGAATAGTTTGCTTTCTCATTTAGGTATCCGATATGTAGTACTTTACATTTATCCGCATTGAAACTCATTTGCCAAATTTGGGCCCAACATGACAATTATCTAGATTGTGTTGCATATCGTCAACTTGTTCTTTTGAGAGTACGCTATTTGCAATTTTTGTATCGTCAGCAAATGTTGAGATTGTACAGGCGAGACCCTCATCTATGTCGTTGATGTAAATTAGAAAGAGAATTGGTCCTAGTACCGATCCCTGGGGTACTCCGCTACTTACATTGGTCCATTTAGATGCCTTACAGTTTATGACTACTCTTTTGCTCTTGGGCGGGTGCCCAACCCCGAAAGGAGTTGAAATAGGGGAGCTATCCCCCGCCAAAGGCGGCTTTCTAGGGACTTTCCTAGCTGATGCTGAGAGGATTGGGTTCTAGTCATGTGGTGATGGGCTGGTCTATCCGAGTGAGAACTGAGCGATCTCTGCCATACCCATAGCTTACTCTTGACTGTTCCTTTTCTTATACATCTTCTAGATCTCAAGTGGCGGCGTCTTTTCCGTGGATTGACCTCCCTACTGCCAACCTAGAAGTTGGCAGATTGGGAGCCAAAGCGTCACATTTTTCCCTTGCCCCTCAACTTTCCCTTCATAATTGCTGAGCGGCACAGGGCCTTGGGTGGGGCTTTGGCTTCCCAGGCGTTTCCGCACCTTCCTCAGCTCCCTGCCTTGGAGTGGCTTCGGTCACCCGGGCTTTGTTAGTGGTAAGCAGTGAGGATTTTGTGGGGGCGCTCGTTTATGGCCATGGCCTTGCTCGAGACCTTGGGGCTGTTCGGCCAGACAGCCTGGGGAACAACAACTCTTTGCTTTCTGTTGCTGAGCCAATTTTCTATCCATTTCAACACACCGTCTTGTATTCCATGCGCTTTTAGTTTTAGCAGTAAACGTTTGTGGGGAACTTTGTCAAAGGCATTTTGAAAATCAAGGTACAGTATATAATATCTACAGCTTTACTCTCATCGTAGAGGTTGAGGATATCGTGGAAGAAGTCTAAGAGGTTTGTTAAACAGGAACGTTTTTTACGAAAGCCGTGTTGAGTATCTTTAAGTACTGTATGTTATTTTCCTCTAAGTGATTTACGAGTCTGTCTCGTATGACCGTTTCTAGCATTTTACATACAACTGAGGTTAAGCTAATTGGACGATAGTTACTGGGTAGGGATTTGCTGCCTTTTTTTAATATCGGTGTTACGTTGGCTAGCTTCCACTGATCAGGCATAGTTCCAGACTGCAAGGATTTATTGAATAGTAATGTCAGTGGTTTGAAGAGCTCATCCTTAGCTTCCTTTAGAACTCTAGGCGAGATTGCATCAAGTCCAGGCGTTTTATTTACCTTGAGTTTATCTAAACAATTCAATACTTCTCTCTCTGTAACGGTGATATTGCTTAGAACATCTGAATTATCAATCTGAATCGGCGATGGTGTAGGGATATCACTGAGGTCTTCTGTTGTAAAAACTGATGCAAAGAAGGTATTGAGGGCATTACTCATTTGTACTTCGTCTTTGGTGTATTCTCCATTTTCATCGACTAACGGTCCAACAGTTGAAGTAACTACTTTTTTCTTTCTGATATAACTATAGAATTCTTTCAGGTTTGTTTTACTTTGATTCGCAATATGTAACTCTAAGGTCTTTTTACTTTGCTTAATTAACTTTCTGGCTTTGCGTCGTAGCTCTACAAATTTCACCCGTTCTTCGTCATTTTGTGAGGATTTTAATCTATCATTAGCAAATTTTTTAGCAAGCAGGCAGTTTGAAATATCTTTATCCACCATATAATGGGGGAAGGAGTGATGTCACTACTTTCGAGACATTTCCCGACACTGGCACGGTATTTAAATGACTATTTTTACACGTTTAAATAACTTTCTTTACGGGAAGGCTTATCGTTCTTGAGTTAAGTGCAAGACTGGCGAGACATGGTTTTTATGATGTGGTCCGAGGCTTCACTGTGATCTCTGATCGCAGAATATGCTGGTTTGGTTAGAGGTATATTCGTTCGGTATGACCTCCCCTTGTGTTCGGAAATCCTCGTTTGTATGTAATTGCCGTTTTGATTGGCCCACATATGAAGCATTACAACTATCACATATTGTATATACAGTCCACCCTCCTATAACACGACTAAATGGGCAGCAGAGCTCGTCGCGCTGTAGGAATTCACGTTGTAGGAATAACATATTAATTAAAATGTAAAACTTGCAAACTAAACAAACCAAAATTGGGACAAGGACAATATAAAGTCAAATTAAATTATCAAAATCGCTATGTGGAAACAACGCTTACTAAAATGAAAATTATTAAATAAAAGAACACAATCCACCACATAGGGTGTACATTACTACATGAGCAAGTTAATCTGTTTCCCAAGCAAACTAATCGCACATATAACAACGCACTATCGTCACGTTAAAGGAAGTAGTCAAGTTTGGGAAGTCCGGGACGTTCTGGCAAATTTTACTAAACTCTGCATGAATAAAGAAACTACATGTTAAATGTCAAAATATTATTTAAAATCAAATTTGCAACATGACAAGACATTAACAATAGTACAAAATACAAATATTGATAAGATATCTATACTATTACAAAATAATATATAAATACAGTACAGCACTCACTAACGATAGTGCTATCGGGTAGGTACCTGTAAGCATAGCATGCCTCAAGTGACCCCTATCAATAACTACCCTACAAATAACCTACATTTATAGCACAAATAAACTAAGGAAATCGCAAAAGTAAGCAATTGATACTATCGACAATGAATACATATAATATAAAGACAAATAATTGCAAAATATGAAGTAACAACTGATTTAAACAAAGAGTACACAAACAACAACACAAAACGGTGGCTGGCCAACTTCCTAGCAGGCAGATGTGCACACGTATCTTTTGCCGGTCAGTCATCTAAAATCAGAAACTTTCCAAACGGAGTCCCACAAGGATCCGTCCTATCGCCCGCACTCTTCAATCTGTACATGCACGATATAACTACACCCAATACGCCCCAAATAAACTTAGCCTCCTATGCAGATGACATAACACTCACATGCACACACCATGACCCAAAAAGAGCAACAGATCTCCTTCAACCCTATCTCAACACACTACATGGCTGGTGCACTACAAACAGACTTAATCTAGCCCCAGCCAAATCCACCGCAACCCTGCTCACAAGTTGGACAGGAGAACACGAAGACATCCCTCAACTCACCATAAACAACACACCCTAACACATACACACACACCCAAAATCCTAGGAGTAACATATGATACTCATATGACATTCAAACAGCACACCACAAACATTAAAAAAAACTGACACCCAGACTTAACGCCCTCAGGTCACTTGCTCACACAAATTTGGACACAACAAAGAAACTACCACCACAGTATATAAACAATAAGATCAGTGATGGAATACGCAAGCCCAGCCTGGGCTTCTAACCTAGCTGAAACACATCATAAGACCTTACAGACTATTCAAAACAAAGCCCTGAAGATCATTACAGGCTGCACAGCTACTGCACCCACAGATCACCTACATCAAGAAACCAAAATCCTCAAAGTCAAAGACCATCTGGACATGAGAGGCACTCAATTCCTGGCAGCAGCCTCCACGAACCAAGACCACCCACTAAACTACATGGCAACACACCCACAGACACCAAGAAATATCAAAACAACACCCAGCACACGGTATCACACACAATTATTGTCCTCTCTCCCTCCCTGCCCACCCCGAACCAACTTCCAGAAGCACATCCATACTCATATCTCTCACCGATCCATCCACTCACTCACTCACAGACAACACACAGCTGCATGCACGACCTCCCGAAATCCATCCTTCCGAATCCTCCCTTCCTCGCGAGGACAGAGTCCACCTGGCCAGGCTGAGATGCGGACACCATCCAGCTCTCCTGAGCTATCAGAAGAGACTGGATGACTCCGTTGTCGACGCCTGTCCGGGATGTAACACAGCACCCCATACCATTAAACACATCATAGAAGACTGCATTTCACACAACCACTTACGCCAACAACACAATCTACACTCAATGAGAGCTCTGTGGGAAAGCCCGATCGTGGCCATGGCCTTTCTCAGGGACTCGGGGCTGTTCGGCCAGGCAGCTTAGGGAACAACAACAACAACAACAACAAAGAGTACTCTTTTAACAAGAACAATAAATTTAAAAAATCATCAATATTAATATTAATAATAATAATAATAGAAAAAGAAAAAGATAAACAATAAATACAGACAAAAAGTAAGCAGAGGTTATACAAGAAACTTCAAGTTAAAAATGCTTGATTAAAATTATTGATGTCAAATTTTAGAATAGTCACAATAATTGACCCTAAAAAGATTAAATTTATGGAACAATTTACTTGCCTCAAAATCTCTGTCCACTAAGAGTCTGTATAGTAACCTAGCTCTAGCCCAAAAGTCATCTACTTTAGTGCAGATTTTACAAAATCTTATTAATTGGGAATAAAAACAATTATAAGTTATTTTACTATCGATATTACTACTAGGGAAAGGAAAGTTTATTACGTTAAAATTAAAATCATCAACTTTGTGATATACTTTAAGTATGCACTGTTCATTAACAATCTCTATATTTATATCAAGAAAATTTTCAACTTTATAATTTACGTTACATTGTGTGAGGGGAATAGAATTAGGGTAAATAAGTTTAGAATATGGAGATAATTCTATATGGGTCTGCGCCCCACAAATTTGCCCCTTTTTTCCTGATTTCTTGCTAAAGAAACACCTATATTACCTACCAGATATCATCAAACCATTAACAAATATAAAAAGACACCACTTACCTTAAAACTAATGAAGAAAAATGGACCGATCCGACCCTCGCACTACATGAAAATCGCTCTATGCGATCACGTATACATACAGCGGTAAATAAAAGTGACCGATCGGTCCTAGAAAAGACCTAGAATATATAACAAATGTATGAATATACCGGTATAATAGAGAAATTTATGAATATACCGGTATAATAGAGAAATTTATGAATATACCGGTATAATAGAGAAATTTATGAATATACCGGTATAATAGAGAAATTTATGAATATACCGGTATAATAGAGAAATTTATGAATATACCGGTATAATAGAGAAATTTATGAATATACCGGTATAATAGAGAAATTTATGAATATACCGGTATAATAGAGAAATTTATGAATATACCGGTATAATAGAGAAATTTATGAATATACCGGTATAATAGAGAAATTTATGAATATACCGGTATAATAGAGAAATTTATGAATATACCGGTATAATAGAGAAATTTATGAATATACCGGTATAATAGAGAAATTTATGAATATACCGGTATAATAGAGAAATTTATGAATATACCGGTATAATAGAGAAATTTATGAATATACCGGTATAATAGAGAAATTAGTTAGAAAATGTTTGAATCTACAATATCATGGCCACAATTAATTGAATAAATGTAGGATTTATCGAGATCCCCCCCTCGTGTTAAAGGAGAATCGCGTTGTAGAAATTTGTGTTATAGGAGGATAGACTGTACAGGAATACAATAAGGGACTGCAAAACACCAGGGACTTGGTCTTTAAAACAAAACTAGTGAGATATTGTGAACTGTCATGAACACAACTCTTAGGGAGATTTGAGGACAGAAATTTTACACTACTGTAGATTATTTATTTTACACTACTGTAGATTATTTATTTTACACTACTGTAGATTATTTATTTTACACTACTGTAGATTATTTATTTTGTTTTTCAGAGTGAAGCTTTCTTGACATTCAAATGCAAAGATTTCTAGATATACTCTAGTTCTTCATGAAAATAAATGTACAGTAACTGGAACAAACTATATGTGCGAGTTACTATAGGTAGCGCCAACGAACTTGACAATAAATGTACAGTAACTGGAACAAACTATATGTGCGAGTTACTATAGGTAGCGCCAACGAACTTGACAATAAATGTACAGTAACTGGAACAAACTATATGTGCGAGTTACTATAGGTAGCGCCAACGAACTTGACAATAATCTTGACCCCTTAACTTCTTATAACTTTTATTTAATAATTTTCATTTTAGTAAGCGTTGTTTCCACATAGCGATTTTGATAATTTAATTTGACTTTATATTGTCCTTGTCCCAATTTTGGTTTGTTTAGTTTGCAAGTTTTACATTTTAACTCAAAATAAATGAAAGCAGTCAGACTGAAGTTTCTATCATTTGGGAAGAGTCCGCCAGGAAATGGGTATGGATATTTACAGCCAGCTTGCTCTAGGCCCTTTTGAGTTAGAGAGGTCAGGGATCATGATTATTGTCAAGTTCGTTGGCACTACCTATACGGTTGACCAGTTTATATAGGAAGGGCCCTGTCTGCGCCTTTCCTGCCTGCAAGTATGTGAGCGGGCATGGTGGTGTAGTTCCGCCGCGTGTCTGCCTGCTGTGACCGGAACCTCTCCGGGAGATCTGGGACCTGGGAGTCTTTTGCTAGGGACCCCTCATGGTCCTTGGTCTCTGGGTCTTCTCCTGGACAACCTAGATGTGTGTGAATTTTCTATTCATATTTTATTGTGTTGTTTCTGTTCGGGCTCTGTCTCGAGTCGGCCACCCCCAGCTATGGGGTATGTGCCTGATTAGATAGATACATAGATAGCTAGAGATAGCTAGATAGATAGATAGGTACAGGTCTCCCTCGATTTACGAATGAGTTACGTTCCTGAAACCCGATAATAAATAGAAAAATCTTATAGCGAACCCTAAAATTAATGGGCTAAATGGGGTTGCATTCTAGGACCAGCCAAAACCCAAACCCAAACACCCAAAAATACAATAATAATGGCATAAATCAGGGCACCGGATAGTGAGGGAGACCTGAACATACATAAATAGGGAACTTACTTTTAGATAGAAAGATACATAGTTAGAGATCTATCTATCTATTGCCTGACGCCGCGATCCCCGAAGGGGTGGCCACGAACGAACCGCCCCCATGCACCTCTGTCCCCAGTCAGTCGACGCCCCTCCCCCCAGCAGCACCGCCTTCGTTCATGTACTTCCTCACTCCATCCTTCCACCTCTCATTCGGTCTACCTCTCCCTCTCTGTCCCTCCACCTCGCTCTCGTACACCCTCTTAGTCATTCATAGTTATAGTCATAGTTAGAGATACATACATAAATAGGTAACTTACTTTTAGATAGAATGATAGATAGATATACTGTACATACATAAATAGGTAGCTTACTTTTAAATAGATAGATACATACATAGATAGGTAACTTACTTTTTGAGTGACTGCTTGATCATGTTGATGCGGTAGCGCTGGTGGGAGATCCCTTTCACACATTTTTGCTGTAGTTGCGTCAAGTCCTCGAGCTTCAAACGGTATTCCTTGTGAAGTTTCTGGCAAAGAAATATTTTGTTTATAAAGAGGGCCTTTAATAGTTTATCAGTAAATCACACTGTTTATTTTCTATTTTGTAAGGGGGGTCAACGGCTTTTTTTTTCTCTCTCCTTTTCTGTCTCCCTCTTTCTCTGGTTTGTATCCATTCGGCCCCATTCAGCCAACTGTTTTAAGACTTTTATCCCCATCCAGGTGTCGATTTCTTCGCCAGGATAGCGAGCCAGCATTGTATGGAGAAATCCGGCTTCGCCTGAGAAATTTTTCTGTTGAAAAATGTACAAATTTAGCTTGCTGTCAAAACAAAAATATATATATGCTGGCTCGCTACCGTTCGCCAGGAAAATATGGACACCTGGAGAGGGGTAAACGTCTTAAAATAGTAGGCTGAATGGGGCCGAATGGATACAAGCCAAAGAGAGAGGGAGAGAGAGAAAACAAGCGAGGTGGGCCGGCTTAAAATGAAGCAATAAGTGAAGAATACAGTGTGTCAACAATTTATTATGCAGTTTGGAATCCTGCATATTAATCTGAGCATGTACATATATACCAACTGCGCTATGGTAGCCTAATGTATAGATGAATGGAAGGAGTAATTGATGGGGCACTTAACCCTTAGGAAGGCTTCCCTATAAATTGCTCCTGAACCAGAATGAATTATTATGTTTTTTACACCAACCATTCATTGTAAATGATGAGATTATGGTTTACAAGATGTGTGTAAATTTGTGTTTTGTCTGTGTTTGTTCGTTGTTTTATGTTGTGTTTTGTGTTGTGTGTGTGTTTGTTCATTGTTTTATGTTGTGTTTTATCTGTGTTTGTTCGTTGTTTTATGTTGTGTTTTGTCTGTTTGTTCGTTGTTTTATGTTGTGTTTTGTGTGTGTTTGTTCGTTGTTTTATGTTGTGTTTTGTGTTTTGTCTGTTTGTTCGTTGTTTTATGTTGTGTTTTGTGTTTTGTCTGTTTGTTCGTTGTTTTATGTTGTGTTTTGTCTGTTTGTTCGTTGTTTTATGTTGTGTTTTGTGTTTTGTGTGTGTTTGTTCGTTGTTTTATGTTGTGTTTTGTCTGTGTTTGTTCGTTGTTTTATGTTGTGTTTTGTGTTTTATCTGTGTTTGTTCGTTGTTTTATGTTGTGTTTTGTGTTTTGTCTGTTTGTTCGTTGTTTTATGTTGTGTTTTGTGTTTTGTCTGTGTTTGTTCGTTGTTTTATGTTGTGTTTTGTCTGTGTTTGTTCGTTGTTTTATGTTGTGTTTTGTGTTTTATCTGTGTTTGTTAGTTGTTTTATGTTGTGTTTTGTGTTTTGTCTGTGTTTGTTCGTTGTTTTATGTTGTGTTTTGTGTTTTGTCTGTTTGTTCGTTGTTTTATGTTGTGTTTTGTCTGTTTGTTCGTTGTTTTATGTTGTGTTTTGTGTTTTGTCTGTGTTTGTTCGTAGTTTTATGTTGTGTTTTGTGTTTTATCTGTGTTTGTTCGTTGTTTTATGTTGTGTTTTGTCTGTTTATTCGTTGTTTTATGATGTGTTTTGTGTTTTGTCTGTGTTTGTTCGTTGTTTTATGTTGTGTTTTGTGTTTTATCTGTGTTCGTTGTTTTATGTTGTGTTTTGTGTGTGTTTGTTCGTTGTTTTATGTTGTGTTTTGTGTGTGTTTGTTCATTGTTTTATGTTGTGCTTTGTGTTTTATCTGTGTTTGTTCGTTGTTTTATGTTGTGTTTTGTGTTTTATCTGTGTTTGTTAGTTGTTTTATGTTGTGTTTTGTGTGTGTTTGTTCGTTGTTTTATGTTGTGTTTTGTGTTTTATCTGTGTTTGTTCGTTGTTTTATGTTGTGTTTTGTGTTTTATCTGTGTTTGTTCGTTGTTTTATGTTGTGTTTTGTCTGTTTGTTCGTTGTTTTATGTTGTGTTTTGTGTGTGTTTGTTCGTTGTTTTATGTTGTGTTTTGTGTTTTATCTGTGTTTGTTCGTTGTTTTATGTTGTGTTTTGTGTTTTATCTGTGTTTGTTCGTTGTTTTATGTTGTGTTTTGTCTGTTTGTTCGTTGTTTTATGTTGTGTTTTGTGTTTTATCTGTGTTTGTTCGTTGTTTTATGTTGTGTTTTGTCTGTTTGTTCGTTGTTTTATGATGTGTTTTGTGTTTTGTCTGAGTTTGTTCGTTGTTTTATGTTGTGTTTTGTGTTTTATCTGTGTTTGTTCGTTGTTTTATGTTGTGTTTTGTGTGTGTTTGTTCGTTGTTTTATGTTGTGTTTTGTCTGTGTTTGTTCGTTGTTTTATGTTGTGTTTTGTCTGTGTTTGTTCGTTGTTTTATGTTGCATTTTGTCTGTGTTTGTTCGTTGTTTTATGTTGTGTTTTGTGTTTTGTCTGTTTGTTCGTTGTTTTATGTTGTGTTTTGTCTGTTTGTTCGTTGTTTTATGTTGTGTTTTGTGTTTTGTCTGTTTGTTCGTTGTTTTATGTTGTGTTTTGTGTTTTGTCTGTGTTTGTTCGTTGTTTTATGTTGTGTTTTGTGTTTTGTCTGTTTGTTCGTTGTTTTATGTTGTGTTTTGTGTTTTGTCTGTTCGTTGTTTTATGTTGTGTTTTGTGTTTTGTCTGTGTTTGTTCGTTGTTTTATGTTGTGTTTGTGTTTTATCTGTGTTTGTTCGTTGTTTTATGTTGTGTTTTGTGTTTTGTCTGTGTTTGTTCGTTGTTTTATGTTGTGTTTTGTGTTTTATCTGTGTTTGTTCGTTGTTTTATGTTGTGTTTTGTGTTTTCCCTGTTCTTGTTCTGTCTTGAGTCGGCCACCCCCAAGAAAGAAAGAAAAAATAATAGAATAAAATAGAAAATAAAACTAACTAAATTGGAAAAGTGGGGATTGGGCCTGAGCATATATTATAGAGATATATAAATAAATGGTTAACAATTCAAATTATATCTTTGAAGTGATAAAAGGGCCAAAACAATGGTATACAAATAGTTCATGTTGTTGTTTTTGGATTCCTTCTCATATTCATTCAAGTCTTTAAACAAAATTGCTCCAGTTTAAGGGGGGTCACCTGTTTTTGTTCTGTCCTTTTCTATCTTTCTCTGGCTTGTATCCATTTTGCCCCATTCAGCCTACTGTTTTAACCCTCCAGCCCCGGCTATGTATTATATATATATTCCTCAAAACCCGGGTGTTTTGGCCGAAAAACGTCTAGGCTAGGCTACCGTATATTTGTTAATCAGACTGCTTCCCGCATTCCCGCGCATCCCCAAGCGTAGCTGTGTTATTTACCTGTAGAATGGCATTCAGTAGAGCTCTCTAAGTCAACTGGTTGAGCTGTGATGATGATTTCATTGGAGATAACTTTATGGCCAAAACAGCCACTTTACACTACTATTCGATACTTAACAACATACAGGCACACACGAACAAGCGACGCGCTCCTTCTTGTGGCCGGAGATGCGGGGCGTCGGTCCAGCCGGCTGTTGTTTACATGCGTCGGACCGACGCCTCGCACACGAAGCTCACAGGCTTTCAACCACTGGGCGTTCAAGAGCCCTTCCGGGTACCTGTTATATGCTTTTTTATGGGCGTTCAAGAGCCCTTCCGTGGTGAGAGGGTTAAGATGTTTATCCCCATCCAGGTGTCAATTTTTTTACTGGCGAGCGGTAACGAGCCAGCATATTTTTTTATTTTTGTTTGACAGCAGGCTAAATTTGTAAATTTTTCGAAAGAAAAATGTCTCCGGCGAAGCCGGATTTCTTCATATAATGCTGGCTCGCTATCGCTCGCCATGAAGAAATCGACACCTAGATGGGGATAAGTCTTAAAATAGTTGGCTGAATGGGGCCGAATGGATACAAGCCAGAGAAAGAGAGAAAAGGACAGAAATAACAAAAAGCAGGTCACCCCCTTAACACCCTGTAGGAATGTCTGTAGTTATAGTCTGTTCGCTGTAAGTAGGCCAAAAATCATGACCTCTAACCTCTGTAACTCAAAAAACAACTAGAGTAATCCAGCTAATATTTCTACCATTTGGGAAGAGTCAGTCAAGGAACAGACGTGGAAATGTACAGCCAATTTGCTCTAGCCCTTTTTGAGTTACAGAGGATAGGTCATGATTTCTCGCCTACTTACAGCGAATAGACTATAGTTTAGTGAACTTTGGTTATTTCTTAGATTTCTCTCTAGACCTCGCTCAAACATAGAAAAACACCCCCTAGACCCCCCTTCAAGATAAATTTGTACATTTTTCGGAAGAAAAATGTCCCGGCCAAAGGCCACTTCCTCTTAAAATTTCAGGCTCGCTTACGCTCGCCATGAAATAATCGACACCTAAATGGCACGAAAGGTCTTAAAATTGACAACGAAATGGGGCGAAAGGTGTTAAAATCGCCAAACTAATGGTCCGAACGTCTTATAATCTCAAAACAATTGGGACTTAACTCGAGGGAGAAAGGGGACCAGAAAAATGACCCATCTCTCCTTAACCTCAACAGTCCCTCAGCCTGACCTTAAAATGAGGCAATAAGTGAAGAATGCCTGTACTGTACTGTAGTTAGTTTAGTGAGCTTTGGTTATGTTGTGGGTAGTTCTTCACCTGTATTTTATGTGGCAAACAAACTACACAGCCCACCAATGTAATAAAAAATAACACACCTACAGTACTTCTAAAATAATTACTGTACCCAGTTAAGCCGGTATCACACGAGAGCTTTTATAGTCAACATTCGATGATCAACATTTCTGGAGTATTTTGCTCTGGTATTGGAAACTAGACTGATGATAGATGAATTTAGTTAACAGAAAAATATTAAATGTATACCTCCGAAGCTGCCAGACCAGTGTTGAGGATAAATGTTGAGTGAAAAAGTGCTCGTGTGATACCGGCTTAAGGTACACTCGGATGCCGTGCGTCAGCTGAAATTGAACCGTCTAAAGTAACGAGTCACAGATACACATAAATTACTTGACAAAGCCCATAATTAAACCGTGTAAAGTAACAGTCACACATACACATAAACCGTGTAAAGTAACAGTCACACATACACATAAACCGTGTAAAGTAAGTCACACATACACATAAACCGTGTAAAGTAACAGTCACACATACACATAAATTACTTGACAAAGCCCATAATTAGACCATTGACCTTGGTGATATGACTCACAAAACTTGAGATCAAGACAGTTTCCACCCTCAAAGTGTTTGATAACAAAGATAACGGTAATCATAACCTTCTCTTCACATTACCACACTTCACTGGTTTATAGCCACCATACATAACTGTAGGATTTACATGTTAAGGGGACATTGACTGCTTTTTTGGCCTATAAATTCATTCATTCATAAATTCTTAGTTTCCTCGCTATACATCCCTCAAATTTAGAAAGACCCCCCCCCCCCAAAAGATAAATTTTTAGGTAAAAAAATCGGCCGGTTCCTCTTATAATTACAGGCTTGATATCGCTCGCCAGGAAAAAATTGACACCTAAATGGCACGATAGGTCTTAAAATTTATAACAAAATAGGACGAAAGGTCATACAATCCCCAAACTAATGGAACCAACGTCTTAAAATCTCAAAACTAGTGGGGCTAAACATTAGGGAGAAGGGGGGTCCAGAAAAACGGTCCGTCTCCCCTTAATTCAATGCCTGGTTATCAACAGTCTTCTACTGAGCAATTGACAGATGGTACCGTACCTAGAGACTACACAACATTACCACCATAGCTTCCTACAGATGGTACCGTATCTAGACTACACATTACCACCATAGCTTCCTATAGATGGTACCGTACCAAGAGACTACACAACATTACCACCATAGCTTCCTACAGATGGTACCGTACCTAGAGACTACACAACATTACCACCATAGCTTCCTACAGATGGTACCGTATCTAGAGACTACACATTACCACCATAGCTTCCTACAGATGGTACCGTACCAAGAGACTACACAACATTACCACCATAGCTTCCTACAGATGGTACCGTACCTAGAGACTACACATTACCACCATAGCTTCCTACAGATGGTACCATATCTAGAGACTACACATTACCACCATAGCTTCCTACAGATGGTACCGTACCAAGAGACTACACAACATTACCACCATAGCTTCCTACAGATGGTACCGTATCTAGAGACTACACATTACCACCATAGCTTCCTACAGATGGTACCGTACCAAGAGACTACACAACATTACCACCATAGCTTCCTACAGATGGTACCGTACCAAGAGACTACACAACATTACCACCATACCTTCCTACAGATGGTACCGTACCTAGAGACTACACAACATTACCACCATAGCTTCCGAGTTCCTACAGATGGTACCGTACCTTGAGACTACACAACATTACCACCATAGCTTCCTACAGATGGTACCGTATCTAGAGACTACACACCATTACCACCATAGCTTCCTACAGATGGTACCGTACCTAGAGACTACACAACATTACCACCATAGCTTCCGAGTTCCTACAGATGGTACCGTACCTAGAGACTACACAACATTACCACCATAGCTTCCTACAGATGGTACCGTATCTAGAGACAACACACCATTACCACCATAGCTTCCTACAGATGGTACCGTACCTAGAGACTACACAACATTACCACCATAGCTTCCTACAGATGGTACCGTACCTAGAGACTACACAACATTATCACCATAGCTTCCTACAGATGGTACCGTACCTAGAGACTACACAACATTACCACCATAGCTTCCTACAGATGGTACCGTACCTAGAGACTACACAACATTACCATCATAGCTTCCTACAGATGGTACCGTACCTAGAGACGACTCAACATTACCACCATAGCTTCCTACAGATGGTACCGTACCTAGAGACTACACAACATTACCACCATAGCTTCCTACAGATAGTACCTCCATCTGTAGGAAGCTACAGATGGTACCATGGTGATGGGCTGGTCTATCAGAGTGAGAACTGAGCGATCTCTGCCATACCCATAGCTTACTCTGACTGTTCCTTTTACTTATATATTTTCTAGATCTCAAGTCTCTTCCGTGGATTGACCTCCCAATCTACCATGATTGGCAGCCAAAGCGTCACATTTTTCCTTTGCCCCTCAACTTTCTCTTCATAATTGCTGAGGGGTACAGGGCCCTGGGTGGGGCTTTGGTTTCCCGGGCGTTTCCGCACCCTCCTTAGCTCCCCGCCATGGAGTGGCTTCGGTCACCCAGGCTTTATTGTGGTCGGCAGGGAGGGTTCTTTGGGGGCGCTCGATTATGGCCTTGGCCTTATTCGGGGCCTTGGGGCTGTTCGGCCAGGCAGCTTGAGGAACAACAACAACAACAACAACAACAACAGATGGTACAGAGACTACACAACATTACCACCATAGCTTCTTACATATGGTACCGTACCTAGAGACTACACAACATTACCACCATAGCTTCCTACAGATGGTACCGTACCTAGAGACTACACAACATTACCACCATAGCTTCCTACAGATGGTACCGTACCTAGAGACTACACAACATTACCACCATAGCTTCCTACAGATGGTACCATACCTAGAGACTACACAACATTACCACCATAGCTTCCTACAGATGGTACCATACCTAGAGACTACACAACATTACCACCATAGCTTCCTACAGATGGTACCATACCTAGAGACTACACAACATTACCACCATAGCTTCCTACAGATGGTACCGTATCTAGAGACTACACAACATTACCACCATAGCTTCCTACAGATGGTACCGTACCTAGAGACTACACAACATTACCACCATAGCTTCCAACAGATGGTACCGTACCTAGAGACTACACAATACCACCATAGCTTCCTACAGATGGTACCGTACCTAGAGACTACACAACATTACCACCCTAGCTTCCTACAGATGATACCGTACCTAGAGACTACACAACATTACCACCGTAGCTTCCTACAGATGGTACCGTACCTAGAGACTACACAACATTACCACCATAGCTGCCTACAGATGGTACCGTACCTAGAGCCTACACAACATTACCACCATAGCTTCCTACAGATGGTACCATACCTAGAGACTACACAACATTACCACCATAGCTTCCTACAGATGGTACCGTACCTAGTCTACACAACATTACCACCATAGCTTCCTACAGATGGTACCGTACCTAGAGACTACACAACATTACCACCATAGCTTCCTACAGATGATACCGTACCTAGAGACTACACAACATTACCACCATAGCTTCCTACAGATGGTACCGTACCTAGAGACTACACAACATTACCACCATAGCTTCCTACAGATGGTACCGTACCTAGAGACTACACATTACCACCATAGCTTCCTACAGATGGTACCGTACCTAGAGACGACACAACATTACCACCATAGCTTCCTACAGATGGTACCGTACCTAGAGACTACACAACATTACCACCATAGCTGCCTACAGATGGTACCGTACCTAGAGACTACACAACATTACCACCATAGCTTCCTACAGATGGTACCGTACCTAGAGACTACACAATATTATCACCATAGCTTCCTACAGATGGTACCGTACCTAGAGACTACACAACATTACCACCATAGCTTCCTACAGATGGTACCGTACCTAGAGACTACACAACATTACCACCATAGCGTCCTACAGATGTGGCACAAGACAGTCCACATTCATACTACACATTACCACCATAGCTTCCTACAGATGGTACCGTACCTAGAGACTACACAACATTACCACCATAGCTTCCTACAGATGGTACCGTACCTAGAGACTACACAACATTACCACCATAGCTTCCTACAGATGTACCTAGAGACTACACAACATTACCACCATAGCGTCCTACAGATGTGGCACAAGACAGTCCACATTCATACTACATACCCCAAGCCTACACTAATGACAACTGTATTAATGAGCATATTGGCAACAGCAAGATCAATTTTATGGTATGTCAGTACAGTAGTTATGATGAAGTACTCGGTATTGAAACTAAGTACAGTAAACCCCCGATATTTCGGACTCTTTTTGCTCCGAAACCCGCGGAATGGCATAGGCCTCTCGGAAATGTCCCTGTATATCTCGGCAATTTCCGAATTGGACGGGATTTGTGTCCGGTTTACACTGTTCTCTCACTCGGTTTTAAGTGATTTTAGGATGAATTGAAGCCTGTGACTTTTAATTATTGTGTTAATATTTATTACTATGTACTGTACTGTCCCTGAAAACATAATAAGGTTCGTATTTGTCATTAATATGATGAAGTTCAGAATTTAACATGTTTAAAAAAAAAAAAAAAAAAAAAATTATCTCACTTTCCTCTTCTAATTCGGAATTTTCCCTCTCTTAAGTCGGTCATAAGACGGACTTCGGACATCTCGGAAGTGGTCTCCCCCCAATTAGTCCGAGATAGCGAGGGTTTACCGTACTGTACAGTACTGTTGTTGTTGTTGTTGTTCCCTAAGCTGCCTGGCCGAACAGCCCCGAGTCCCTGAGAAAGGCCATGGCCACGATCGGGCTTTCCCACAGAGCTCTCATTGAGTGTAGATTGTGTTGTTGGCGTAAGTGGTTGTGTGAAATGCAGTCTTCTATGATGTGTTTAATGGTATGGGGTGCTGTGTTACATCCCGGACAGGCGTCGACAACGGAGTCATCCAGTCTCTTCTGATAGCTCAGGAGAGCTGGATGGTGTCCGCATCTCAGCCTGGCCAGGTGGACTCTGTCCTCGCGAGGAAGGGAGGATTCGGAAGGATGGATTTCGGGAGGTCGTGCATGCAGCTGCGTGTTGTCTGTGAGTGAGTGGATGGATCGGTGAGATATATGAGTATGGATGTGCTTCTGGAAGTTGGTTCGGGGTGGGCAGGGAGGGAGAGAGGACAATAATTGTGTGTAAATACCGTGTGCTGGGTGTTGTTTTGATATTTCTTGGTGTCTGTGGGTGTGTTGCCATGTAGTTTAGTGGGTGGTCTTGGTTCGTGGAGGCTGTTGCCAGGAATTGAGTGCCTCTCATGTCCAGATGGTCTTTGACTTTGAGGATTTTGGTTTCTTGATGTAGGTGATCTGTGGGTGAAGTAGCTGTGCAGCCTGTAATGATCTTCAGGGCTTTGTTTTGAATAGTCTGTAAGGTCTTAGGATGTGTTTCAGCTAGGTTAGAAGCCCAGGCTGGGCTTGCGTATTCCATCACTGATCTTATGTATTGTTTATATACTGTGGTGGTAGTTTCTTTGTTGTGTCCAAATTTTGTGTGAGCAAGTGACCTGAGGGCGTTAAGTCTGGGTGTCAGTTTCTTTTTAATGTTTGTGGTGTGCTGTTTGAATGTCATATGAGTATCATATGTTACTCCTAGGATTTTGGGTGTGTGTATGTGTTAGGGGTGTGTTGTTTATGGTGAGTTGAGGGATGTATTCGTGTTCTCCTGTCCAACTTGTGAGCAGGGTTGTGGTGGATTTGGCTGGGGCTAGATTAAGTCTGTTTGTAGTGCACCAGCCATGTAGTGTGTTGAGATAGGGTTGAAGGAGATCTGTTGCTCTTTTTGGGTCATGGTGTGTGCATGTGAGTGTTATGTCATCTGCATAGGAGGCTAAGTTTATTTGGGGCGTATTGGGTGTAGTTATATCGTGCATGCACAGATTGAAGAGTGCGGGCGATAGGACGGATCCTTGTGGGACTCCGTTTGGAAAGTTTCTGATTTTAGATGACTGACCGGCAAAAGATACGTGTGCACATCTGCCTGCTAGGAAGTTGGCCAGCCACCTTTTTGTGTTGTTGTGCATGTTTGTGTTGTAGATTTTGTTTGTTAGGTTGTGGCGGGGGTACTGTTGTTGTCGTTCCCTAAACTGCCTGGCCGAACAGCCCCGAGTCCCTAAGGAAGGCCATGGCCACAATCAGGCGTTCCCACAGGGCTCTCAAAGCGTGTAGATTATGTTGTTGTTGTTGTTCCCCAAGCTGCCTGGCCGAACAGCCCCAAGGCCCTGAGCAATTCCAAGGCCAAAACCGAGCACCCCCACAGAACCCTTCCTGCCGACCACAATAAAGCCTGGGTGACCGAAGCCACTCCATGGCGGGGAGCTGAGGAGGGTGCGGAAACGCCCGGGAAACCAAAGCCCCACCCAGGGCCCTACAGCAATTATGAAGAGAAAGTTGAGGGGCAAGGGAAAAATGTGACGCTTTGGCTTCCAATCTTGGTAGATTGGGAGGTCAATCCACGGAAAAGACGCCGTCACTTGAGATCTAGAAAATATATAAGTTAAAGGAACAGTCAGAGTAAGCTATGGGTATGGCAGAGATCGCTCAGTTCTCACTCTGATAGACCAGCCCATCACCACATGACTAGAACCCAATCCTCTCAGCATCAGCTAGGAAAGGCCCTAGAAAGCCACCTTTGGAGGGGGGATAGCTCCCCTATTTCAACCCCTTTCGGGGTCGGGCACCCGCCCTGTAGATTATGTTGTTGGCGTAAGTGATTGTGTAGAATGCATCTTCTATGATGTGTTTAATAGTACGGGGTGCCGTGTTACATCCTGGGCAGATGTCGACGACAGATATCCAGTCTCTTCTGATAGCTCAAAAGAGCTGGATTGTGCCCACATCTCAGCCTGGCCAGGTGGAGACTCTGTCCTCGCTAGGAAGGGAGGATTCAGAAGGATGGATTTCGGGAGGTTGCGCCTGTAGCAGCGTGTTATCTATGAGTGATTGGATGGAATGGCGAGAGATATGAGTATGGATTTGCTTCTGGAAACTGGTTTGGGGTGGGCAGGGAGAGAGAGATGACAGTATTTGTGTGTGGTACCATATGCTGGGTGTTGTTTTGATATTCCCTGGTGTCTGTGGGTGTGCTGCCATGTAGTGTAGTGGGTGGTGCTGGTTTGTGGAGACTGCAGCCAGGAATTGAGTGCTTCTTATGTCCAGGTGGTCTTTGACTTTGAAGACTGTTTTTTTATGTAGGTGATCTGTAGGAGTAGTAGCTATGCAGCCTGTGATGATTTTTAGGGTTTTGTTTTGAATAGTCTGGAAGATCTTGTGATGTGTTTCAGCTAGGTTAGAAGCCCAGGCAGGGCTTCTGTATTCCATCACTGATCTGTGTATTCCTTGTATACTGTGGTGGTAGTTTCTTTGTTTTGTCCAAATTTTGTGTGGGCAAGTGACCTGAGGGCGTTAAGTCTGGGTGTCAGTTTATTTTTTATGTTTGTGATACGTTGTTTGAATGGCATTAGAGTATCATATGTTACTCCTAGGATTTTGGGTGTGTTTGGGTGTGTTAGGGGGGGGGGGGGGTTTGTGTTGTATATGGTGAGGTGAGGGGTGTTTTTGTCTTTGGTCTTTGGCTGTCCAGCTTGTGAGAAGGTTTGCAGTGGATTTGGCTGGGGCTAATTTGAGTTTGTGGTGCATCAGTCATGTATATAGTGTATTGAGATAGGGTTGAAGAAGTGTTGCTCTGTCTGAGTCGTTCCCTAAGCTGCCTGGCCAAACAGCACTGAGTCATTAAAGAAGGCCATGGCCACGGTCGGGCATGTGAGTGTTATGTTGTCTGCGTAGGAAGCTATACTTATTTGGGGTGCGTGGGGTGTGGGTATATCATGCATGTAGGCCTATAGATTAAAGAGTGCGGGCAACAGGACGGATTCTTGCGGGACTCCGTTTGTGAAGTTTCTGATGTTTGATGACAGACCCGCAAATTTTACGTGTGCACATCTGCCTGCTAGGCAGATTAACCTATTAACCTAATTGAATTCACACTTTACCATATCCTCTCTACGTGTGGTAAACTATCAATGGAAGTTAACCCTTGTCTAGCGGGGGGTTTTGGGCTTATTTGGGCATATTCAGGCCCTCCTGAATGATAAATCAAGTATCTGCATGAAAAGAAATGTATTCAGCAAAAAACTAGGCGCTAAAAGCTTCAAAATGAGACCAGAACGAGCTATGTAGCACTCGTGGTTCTCATACAGTGGTACCAGTAACATGGGAGTCGAGCGTATAGCGGTATATTTTTTCCAGCTACGCTCACTACTGGCTACACTGCCGGCCTCTCGAGAACACAGGGAGGGTGAGTCAGTGGGCGGCGGTAGGCCCTGGGAGTCGGACGTGTGGCCCGCTGCACTCCCGGCCATTTGCACTCTATTTTAACCCTTTAAAGCTATAATAATGCTCCTAACTTGCTGCAAATTGGCGCCCGGCTATAGCCGGGCACCGCCAGTTAAGGGTTAAATATCACTAAGCTATAATGAATCAAAATAAAATCAATCTAAATTAAAACTACTCCATATCTAAATTGAATTCAATCTGAAACAAGCTAATTTATATACAAAGGTCTCACATAATAATTTATATATACAGTAGGGTAAGGTTATAAGGGTTAATATTAGCCAGGAATTAACTCACCAATAGTTCCACGTGGCAATGAGGCAAGGGAGAACGTTTACCCAATATGACGGACAATGGAGAGGCAAGACACCGGTCCCGAGACTCGAGTCAAGTGAAAGAAAGAATAAATGATTACATGGGAATGGACATGAATATTATGTTTATCTGTCAGTCAGTCATGGCGTCGATGAGAGCGTCGTGATGGTGTAGCTGTTTGTATTGCTGTCAGTGTATTGTGATTAGAGGCACAATAGCGCGATCAACTGAAGGCGGAAATTAGTTGTTAACTGGTTGGTGTTCGTGAAGGCTCTGCCCTGTCTTCCTCAAAGGCACACCTTGCTGCCTTGGCAAACGCCAGGAGCCCAAATTATCGTACCACATCTAGGTTGCTCTATACGATAAATTATATTAATATATACGATAAATTCATATATACTACATACGACCATGGCAATATTGCTTAATAGCATATTAGGCCTTTTATAACTTAACTTATTTACAATCTTATAATATACGATCTACTCGTCCTACGCCATGCTGCAGGAACGTCCGTGACGTCACAGACACATACGGGATCACAAAAGAGTCTTATTCTATCGTATTTATAAGATACTACGAAACTGTTGGCCACCTAAAACAGCAGTAACTTAGAGCAAGTAACCTTGAGGGGTCACAAGAACTGTTGTTGCTTGATTTCCTCTGTACTCCTTGCGGCGTGTGCAAGGCACCCGCCTTTCAGCACAGTCTCACTCCTATACTGTCCAGCTTTCCAACCCAAGAATTGGCAAATTTTCTGTCTTTCTTCTACTTAACAAGAGAACTCTAGAATGCTCTATCTCAATTCAATAATACTTTCATCCTTTGACTTAACCTGCTTTAAACTTCATGTGTCCAGGCATTATGAACTGTATGTCTCTTGAATTTGGCCGTCACTATTTTGGCTTTGGGGGAGACACTCATTACAGATAGCCTGCCTTTTATCTCATTCATGCACATAGGAAAAAAACAAATATATATATACCGTATATACTGGGTATTGCATATTGCTTAGATGCTCTGTATCCAGTACCAGCAGTTACTTATAAATATTCACCATAAACTCTAATTAAAAGCAGGAGTTGGTAAAAAAACAAAAATTATGTAATCCACTCCACAAGTGAGCAAATTTATAATGATTTGATTTCACCGTACGGCGATGAAAGGCTTTCATACACATTACCCACCCCTCCCCTTCCCAAACAAAGAAAATACAAATAATAATATACCGGTATATAAAATAATATATATAATAATAATAAATACCAGTAATAATAATAAACTGTTCCCTGTCAGAATAATAATAACAAGTAAAATCAAATGTAAAAAGCTTTAATATGTCTAAATCAACAGTTAACCCCTTCAGCACCATGACATCTTTATACCTTGGATTCTGACAAAAATTGGAAGATTTTATGTAGTTTAAGAAGGACCTACATTACTAAGAGGGTTTATTGAGACAGTAGTCTGTTTAACAGCAGGTGCAGCAGCAGCAACAGCATCAACAACACCAACGACAACTACAACAGCAACAACAACAACAATCCAAACGAACCCAGCAGCAGCATTCATATCAAAGGCAACACCAGGTGTGGCAACAGCAGCGACCACAACAGCAACAACACCGAACACAACAGCAATCTTTATCGTCGGCAACGAGAGAAGATAATACAGTGCCAGCTACACCATCCTCAAATTTACCTACACAAACTGAACCAAATGAAGGAGCCAATGCAAGGGAAAACCCATGGACTATGGTCAAATGGGTGAATGGCAAGCCTCGCTACTCTAGGGAAGGCGAGCAGGTTCACCCTAGACCGAGAAACCAGCTAGGAATTAAAAGTAGGGGCAAGGATACTGGCCTCATTACCATCAAAAGGCCCCGACTAGCTAGGGTGTTTGCCACAGGATTCAACCCTAGTGTTACTGCTGAGAATCTCAAGATATACTTGGCTGATAATCTACATATAAATATAGAGGTAAGACAGCTGACCACCCTCTCCAGGTCCACTACCTGTGCCTCCTTTTGTATAACTAGCGAATGTCCAGATCCAGATGTTTTCATGAATCCTGACCTGTGGCCAGAAGATGCATATGTCAACTGGTACAGAGAACCAAGACAATATCCCAATGAGGACAGTGCAGAGGCTTCTGGGACTTGGAGGCATCGCACACCACTATCCAACTCACAGTAATGGAGGAGATACCAACAACAGCAGCAAGTATAAAAGTAACTTCATACAATTGCAGAAGACTCCCCAAAACAAAAAGGAATCTCCTGTTGCGACCTGACATCGTATCTACATTAAGGACCAGTGACATAGTCTGCCTTCAGGAAACCTGGTACACAAAACAGGACTTAGGTAATTTGAACATATTAGATAAAGATTTCCATGGGTACGGGGTCTCCACTACGGACACACGTGATGGTATTGTGGCAGGTCACCCCCCAGAGGGAGTTGCAATAATGTGGAGATCGTGCCTAGATAGTGGAATTAAAACCATTGAGACAAATTTAAGCTGGTGTGCGGGAATACAGCTGGAAGTGGGACACAGAAAATTTGCAATATTTTGTGTTTACTTACCGTATCAGTGTGCAGAAAATGAAAAACATTATTTGGAAAAGTTAGGGGAGCTTGGTGGCCTAATTTCTGAATTAGAGATAACGTGTTACTCAGTGGTAGGTGATTGGAATGCTACCCCTCACGAGTTGGGTGGTTCCATGTTTGCTAAACATATGTTAAGGTTTTGTGAGGAGCAAGGTTTAATTTTGTCCTCCAAAAATCTGCTTCCAGAAAATAGCTATACATATGTTAGTGAAGCATGGGAGACCAGGTCGTGGCTTGATCATGCAATCTCTAGCTCTGACTTTCATGACTATCTCAGAAATGGCCATAAGATACGACATTACGGATGACGACCACATACCTATAGAATTAACAATCCAAATTAATAAGGCACCGGAAATAACAGAAACTAGCAATAGCATCAAGGCAAAAGTTCCATGGAATGTAATCTCAAATGAAGAGTGCCAAATGTACTGTGATAAAACCAAAGACTTATTAAATAGGGTGCAATATGATGGTAATGGTGTAGCACAATGCAGGGATCCAAAATGTAGTGATGCACAACACAGAAAGGACATTATTAAATTTTACAATAGTATAATAGATTCTTTATCAAAAGCGGGGGAAAGTATTTTTAATAGCCATAAATATAAGTCCTCATTCAATAAGCCAGGTTGGCAAGACTATGTGGCTGACCTGTATCAGGCCTCCAGAGATGCTAGGTCTCATTGGCTTGAAGTAGGTCAGCCCAGACAGGGGCCTATATTTGAACTTCACAAAAGAGCAAAGGCTAGGACCAAATATGCCATTAGATTTATTAAGCAAAATGAAAACCAATTAAGGAAGGAAGCCCTTGCAAAGAGTCTGGCAGAAAAGGATACTAACTGTTTTTGGAAGGACATCAGATCCATGCAAAATTGTAACACACCATTACCTGTCAGTGTTGAGGGGGTTACGGGTGAAGAGAACATTGCTGACTTATGGAAAACTCATTTTAAGGAACTACTTAACAGTGTAAACCAAAGGTCTACTAATGGTGCAATTCAATATGTGAAAGATAGTAATTATGAAGACATTAAAGTGACTGAAAGTGATCTTGAGAATGCCATAAGAAAACTTAACCTAAACAAAGCTTGTGGGCTGGATGGTATATATGCAGAACATCTTAAATATGCAGATAAGTTGTTAATAGATAAACTTAGTTCTTGCATCACCAGTCTATTTACGCATGGTGTCCTGCCGGAGTCTATGACATCCGTAATACTTGTTCCTGTCATTAAAGATAAATCAGGTAAAATTACAGCTAAAGACAACTACTGCCCAGTAGCACTTGCTAGTGTGGTGAGTAAGGTAGTTGAAATGATATTGCTAGAAAGAATGTCTGCATATATTGTCACCAGCAGCAATCAGTTTGGCTTTAAGAAAAATCACGGCACAGACCAATGCATATATGTGCTGAAAGAAGCGATTGATACATACAACAAACTAAATAGCTAAATTTGCTCTTGTTTTCTTGATGATAGGGTGTGTCACAAAACCTTATTTGAAAAATTAGTTAACAGGGGAGTGCCTAGCTATATTGTTAGGATACTTATTTTCTGGTATGCTAATCAAAAAATGTGTGTAAGATGGGGCAACATCCTGTCAGGCTCTTTCGCCGTAACCAATGGTGTTAGGCAGGGGGGGATATTGTCTCCGTATCTTTTCAACGTCTACATGGATGATCTTAGTCTGGAGCTGAACAAGACTTGCACTGGGTGCTGCATTGGCAGCACCATTGTAAATCATCTCATGTATGCTGATGACCTAGCCTTAATCGCGCCCTCTGGAGCAGGACTGGATAAATTATTAAGAGTATGTGAAAAATTTGGAATCGAACATTCAGTCAAATTTAATCCTATAAAGAGCAATATCATATTTAAATCTAACCTTCTATTGAAATCAAAGCTACCTAAATTCCATTTGTATGAAGAAATTATAGAAGAAGTAAGTAAAGTAAAGTATCTAGGACACTATATTTCAAGTGATCGCTCAGATGATGAGGATATGGGTCGTCAGCGAAGGCAACTTTACATGCAGGGAAATTCAATATTAAGAAAATTTCATATGTGCACATGGGATACAAAAATAACATTGTTCAACTCTTACTGCTCACCAATGTATACAGCACAACTATGGTGGAACTATAAGAAAATGACAGTGAATAAACTAAGTATCTCATATCACAATATCATGAAAATGTTTCTGGGGCTCTCAAAATATGAGAGTACAAGTACGCTATGTGCCTATATGAACTTACACTGTTACCAATCACTCATTAGAAAGCTAACATATAAATTCATTCAGTGCCTTAACACTTCTGAGAACAGTATCATTTAAATGCTACAAACTCCAAGCATAGTGTACACTTCTAGGATCCAGGCACACTGGAGGAAGTTGCTCTATATTTAACCTTAAGTAATGATTTCAGGTCTGCTACTCTACAGAATTAGCATACCGGTACTGAACCTCATAGTGCAGTACAGTACCGATATTTCTATACTGTACTGTAGCAACATACTGTACCGGAAGCTAAATGATGCGAGGCATGGTACTGTACACAATTAGGACAGTGGTTTTGGTAACAGTAGTTTGATGACCACTGTTTTTGGTTGAGGCAGTGCTGTGAACTACATGATAGCAAGCTGGGTATTATTTAATTTATTTTTATTTTATGTAGCCTATGTACAGTAGCTTACAGTATATATATTTATGTTACTGTAAGGTATATATGGACCCCAGTATGGTCCCCTCTGTACTGTGTGAGTCTGGAATAAAGTATTATTATTATTATTATTACCCATTTGAGTCGTACAGTATAGGTAGATTACAAACTAAAGAAAATTGTCTAACGGTAACCAGAATATGATACAAATTACATCATGGTGGTGAACGGGTTAAGAGTGGTCCCTGACTGATTGGTGTAAGTTTCATGAAAAAAAAATATATATATATACAGTATACACAGGTATGTAAAAATAAAAAATGCAATAACCATATACACCGGTACCGTAGCCGGCACTAGAAAAGTTGACAGTACCGTACCAGTAAGATACGGTACAATCTTCTGATGTTATGAAAACTGAAAGTAGATTACAGTAGCCTACATAGGTCAACCTTGAGAGATACCAGTACGCTACTGTTCACAAAGGAGGTCAAGATGAAGAGAAAAGAGAAGATATTGAAGTTAAAAGAGAATCTCTCTCACTACTCATATGATCTATCTACCCATCTACATTACTGTACCGGTATATCTATCTAACCATCCACCCAATACATACATACATACATATGTACATACAACAGTACAACAAAGACTTGCCACAACACAGCCCCATCGTGTCACCTCAGTGGCCGATGTTGGTAAAGCTCTTGCAGTGTCTCAGCAACACATAATGTACGTGAATGACCTGCCGATAGGCATAAACTCTTACATGTCAATGTTTGCAGATGACGTAAAAATTATGAGACAAATAACAAATAAAAGTAGTTGTGAGGAGCTGCAAGGGGATTTAGATAAAATATACGAATGGAGCACCAAGTGGAAAATGAAATTTAATATAAGTAAATGTCATGTGTTAAATATGGGAAGAAGTGTGAATAGACCAAATTGGGAGTACAGGATGGGAGATAATAAAATTAGCAAGGCCGAAAAAGAAAAAGATTTAGGGTTGATTATACAAGATAATTTGTCGCCAGAGAAACATATTAACAAGCTCTTTAGCGGAATGTATGCAATGGCCGGGAATATGAAAGTTGCTCTGAACTATTTGGATGAGACCATGGTAGCGAAAATTATGAAGAGTATGATTAGACCAAGATTGGAGTATGCAGCAGTGGTGTGGTCCCCGCATCTAAAGAAGCATATTCACAAGTTAGAAAGAATCCAGAGAGCAGTCACTAGATTGGTTCCAAGTCTCAGAGAACTGCCATATGAAGGGAGGCTAGACAAATTAAATCTACCGAGTCTAAAAGAGTGGAGAGAGAGGGGAGACATGATAATGATGTACAAATGTACCCGGGGGCTGGAGAGGCTGGATAGGGAGGATATATTAATTATGGATACAGGAATAACTAGAGGCCACAGCTACAAAGTAAAAAGACCTACCTGCAAGAACGATATCAGGAAGTTTAGCTTCCCCTATAGATGTATTGACAAATGGAATGGGCTGGAGGAGGAGGTGGTAGGGGCAAGGAACATCCATATTTTCAAGAAAAAATTGGATAAAAAGTAGACTGAGAGACGGGACAACACGAGCTTAGCTCAACTCCTGTAAACTACAATTAGGTAAATACAATTAGGTAAATACAATAAAGTCCTCCTCATGCACCTTCACCTGATGAATACTGTACTTCAGAAATATGAGTGAGAAAAAAATTATAGGAATAAGAAGAGGAGAAAGGGGGAGGGAGAGGGGAAGAGATCAGTCTTTTCTAGAATACAGAGTTTGGACGACTGGTGTTGCTTCATATTATAGCTAGGACTCCCGTGATTGGCCAGGACTGGGTCGAGTGACATTCAGGCGCCATTGTGCACCTAATTCTCACTACCCCAGTCCCCAGACAACCATAAGAAACCACACACTACGATGAATACTCCTTACTTTGCGGTCCATATGTATTCCTTATCAGCCACCTGCCACAGTGGAGACCGGATCTCCTGACACATTCCCTGTTCCACAGTAATAGTGTATCGAAATAAATTAACACTGTCAACTCAGAGCTAAAGATGGTGAGGGCAGGGTCCTCGATGTGGTCATAACACCTTTCCCATCAAGTCTAGATCCTAGGTGCTTTGTATACAAATCAGCCCCTGCAGTGCCTTCAGGTAAAACCTTTAAGCCGTGGTCAGATATAAAAAAGACCGATGGCCATGAAGCATTTAAATTGTTATCCTCTTTGTGTAATACTAGTTGTACTGTACTACAAAAATTAGTGAATCTCACCTACCTATGATATCGGTTTCTGATTTGGGGTATGGTCCTTAGTTTGAATGGGTTACTGAAGCTAATAAATTTGCCTTGGGTTGTGCAGACTTAGCACTCAACAAAATTCCTAATGAGGACCACCATTTCTCCTTATTTGTACTACAGTCAGATGCCATCCTGGCTGAGTTCTGAGAATTTCTGAGGGGTCCAAAGATAGTCTGCCAGGCCCTCTCTAATCCTTTATTATCCACACCAACCCAAGGCATGCTTGACAAGGATTACAGATTGAGACAGAGGGCTCCTAGGTTAATTTCCAATTATATTGTCAATAAACAACTAGCAAATTGTAGCCTTTGCGGGAAGTTGCGGACTCTATTGAGACTCCTAACTCTAGGGCTGCACTGGCATACATTCAGAAATTAACTCTTGCAAACACCCTTACGGTTGTAGGAGATATAAGGACTGCTTTCTTTGAAGAAGTTAGGGCTAGACAGGAACTCAGAATTTACCTAGTGAGATACCTTCCGAAAGATATTAAGACCAGGATCCTTCAGTCCCCTTTGTATTCTAACCGGCTTTGGACTCCTAATACTTGGGCAGAGGTTCACACACTCTTACTACAACCCACAATTACTACATTCAGAGCCAACTTAATAAAACTCAAAGCTCAGAGGCAGTCTTGCGAACGTGGTGCTTGCAGCCTTACTTTTACTACACCTACACATCTATCTAGAGGTAGCTTTCAGACACCCAATCAGGGGCATGGAAACACCAGAGGTAGGCCCTTTCCCCATCAAACCAGGGGATGAGGGACCAGTCAGCCAGCTTTTACCCCCAGACAAACTGGTAGTCAGCAGGGGGGGGGGGGGGGGGGTCACTCTCAGCAGTGTCACAACAACCTCATTTCTCTAACCAGTCTAGTCAGTCTTCTGGCAGACAACATACAATAGACAACACAGATGGAAAACTATTTAATTGGGAGGGAAATGCGAACAGTAATAAAAGGAAAGTTCTCCTCGTGGAAAAGGGTAAAAAGCGGAGTGCCTCAAGGATCGGTGTTGGCCCCAATCATGTTTTTGGTTTTCATCAATGACCTTCAAATGGGAATAGGCTCATATATATCTATGTTTGCTGATGATGCAAAATTAATGAAGCATATTACAAGTAGGAGTAGTTGTGAAGAATTACAGAGAGACCTAGATAAATTATATGAGTGCAGTCAAACTTGGAAAATGGAATTCAACACGAGTAAGTGTCAGGTTCTTGAGATGGGAAAAAGTAAATATAGACCTTCTTGGGGATATAAAATAGGAGATGAAATAATTAGTAAAGCTGTGAAAGCAAAAGACATAGGGGTAGTTATGGCAGACAGCTTGTCACCTGAACATCATATAAATAAAATAACTGGTGAAACCTATGCAGTGTTGACTAACATGAGAATAGCTCTGAATTATTTAGATGAAGAGATGTTAGCAAAAATAATAGGGACAATAATACGACCAAGACTGGAGTATGCAGCAGTGGTGTGGTCTCCACACCTTATAATACATTATAAAAAACTGGAAAGAGTTCAGAGAGTTGCCACTAAGATGATAGCTAGCCTTAGAGACCTGCCATATGAGGAGAGATTGGAGAGGCTAAAGCTGCCAACGCTGAGGGAGAGGAGAGAGAGAGGTGACATGATCATGATGTTTAAGTGTGTGAAAGGTTTTGAGAAGATCGACAAGGGAGATTTTGTGGTGAGGGACGAGGGAAGAACCAGGGGTCATGAATGTAAGTTGAGGAAAGTTGTATGTAAGTCTGATGTAAGAAAGTTCAGCTTCCCGTATAGAAGCATTGATTGTTGGAATAAGTTGGATGGGGAGGTGGTGGGAGCAAGAAATATCCAAACTTTTAAAGCAAAATTGGATAAATGTAGAGAGAGAGACAGGGCAACACGAGCTTAGGCTCAAATCCTGTATACTACAATTAGGTGAGTACAAACATCAGCACCAACATCAACAACAAAGGTATAAAGAGTATTAGTGAGGAGATGCATACAAGTAGACTGGGATGGTATGGGCATGTGGAGAGAATGGATAAACAAAATTGGGTGAAAAGATGCAGGTCTCTACTTGTGGAGGGAGCTACACCAAGGGGTGGACCGAGGAAGACCTGGGATCGGACTATACGTGCCGATCTCAAATAAAAAAACTTGATAAGTGAAGCAACCCTTAACAGGCGGGTGCCTCGCACTCGCCGAAAGGGAGAGAGTACATACCCGGGGGGCTCAACCTATAGCCTACCCATCTTGGGTAAGGATGGTGTTAGCGGCCGTACCGACCGCTTTGTTCAGTACCGGTATGCTTACATAGTCGCACAATTGCAGTTAGGCCTACATTCGCGTCTAATTTGCATTTTTATTAAGAAATTATCCCACGGCCCGCTGTTATTTGCCCCCTACTGGTAATATATATATACAGTATATGATTATGACAATAAGCCATGGACGGGTCTATCTATTGCCTGACGCCGTGATCCCTGAAGGGGTGGCCACAAACTAACTGCCCCCATGCACCTCTGTCCCCAGTCAGTCAATGCCCCTCCTCCCAACCAGCACTGACTTCATTCATATACTTCCTCACTCCATCCTTCCACCTCTCCCTCGGTGCACCTCTCTGTCCTTCTACCTCGCTCACGTACACCCTCTTAGTCAATCTCTCGCTTTCCATACGTTCCATATGGCCGAACCATCTCAAGTTGTTCCTTTTCACACTTTCCAGCACATCTACCTCCACACTACACCTCTTTCTTACTTCCTCATTTGTCTGTCTATCCCTCCATGGACGGGTGAGGATGGCAAAATCCTACTCAACCTACTTATTGTCATCAGCATACATATTACCAGCAGGGGCAAATAACAGCTGGTCATGGGATAATTTTGTGGAAAAAAATCAAATTAGCCTAGGATAAAACACCGAAATGAGTACCGTACTTTTCTTCCGTAAATGAGTAGGCCTACCGCCAACTTCAGCTGGGTGGTATGCTTTTTGTTTTTCTTCTTCGGCATATTTACACACGCCAGCCAGATACCACATTAACACTCTCTACTTTAAAGGTAAAATATATAATTTTTAAGCATTTCCATAGGTCTTACTAGTTATTAAGGGGACCGACCGGTTAATTTAGGCTTAAAAAACTCGAAATTCTGAAAATACCAATAGGTGTTTACTCAACAAGAGTCAACATCCCTTCATAAGCCAGTGAAATGTTATTAGTGAAAACCCATTGGAAATAGTTTTTTTTTATGTTTTCCAAACTTTTCCTGCAATTCTAAAAACGTTATATAGCGAACTTTGAAATTAACATGCTCAGTAACTACTGGTCGTACGAGGAGCATACCTATATAAATCGAAAGAGCGTAAGCTACTCTACAACCTCCCATACGCTTTATCTTCTACTTTGCCATGTTCCTGCATAAAATATTGTAAATCTAAAAAACAAAAGTAAAAATGTTCACCTAATTACCTTAGACTTTCACATGTTTTTCTCAGAACCTATATTGTCGCACTTTCGGATGTTACTCTAAAATTTGTATTGGACCTATAGGAATGGTGTATATACCATTGGAAAGGTAATTAAAAACACTACAAGTCCTATAAAGCCAATTTACTCTAGCCAACTTTGTTTGGTTGCAGCATGTTGTCACAGTCGTAAAATTCTACAAAATAATTTCACCTTAATTCATAATCACCTAAATCCAAAAATACACAAAATATATAAAATGTTCCTTATAGCAACTACAGACACACCTATTGTGAGTTGTTTGATCACATACAGCACGTGATATAGGGATTTCTGTAGGAGTAGAATGGGTCGTAGTAGTGCTATAGTTTGCAACCTTTTTTTACCTAAATTGTAAGAAAAAAGCCAAAAAAAAAAAAACAAAAAAAAAAACAATTGACCTAGTTTTATGGTCACATACACCTGTTCCAAATTGCATTTACATTGGACGTAAGGCCTGGAAGTTAGTAAATAACCGGTCGGTCCCCTTAAGTGAATATGTGTGCGACAGAACAAGATTCGCTGATTCGCCAGTGTAGACAAGGTCTAAAACTTTCTAAATATTGATAAAACTACATTACCTTGTCTCAAGATGGATGTCAGGACAGAACTAGCAGCTAAAGACTATCATGTGTTCGAGTCCTTGAGTTATGAAATGCATCCTGTGGCAAACTATGGATTTTTATAAAAATGTACAGTACTCGATTTTTGCGGTGCGTCGATGAAATTACAGTACTGTACTGGTAACATGACGTAACTTCGGACACTCTAGAAAAAATATACAATGAACCACAGTTATGGGATAAATACATAATGTTATGGAAAAACAAGTATGTCTGCAGTGTTCTTCCATAACTATAACTTACATACTTTTATGCAGAAATGTACGAAGCATAGCCCTCGTCCGAAGCTAGGTAATTTCACGGTACCATTGTTTTGGGTGGCCTGACGCTACTTTTATCGCATAAATCTACCTCTTATATGTCATATTTTATATATTTCAAAGTAAGATACGGTCACCATAAGTGTGTAGGCCTATCAAGTCGAAACCAAAGCCATGTCTCAGTGTCACGATGTCTAGTGGTGATTTTTAGTAGTTACCTTTGGAAATAATGGCTATTAATTGCTCAAATTCTATTAATTATATTTATTTATCGACATGCTCTTATGTAGATTGACCATTTAAGCTAGTAATTTTCATATATAATCGAAGAATAGATGCCTGTAAGGCCAAAGGGGGTGTTTAGTCACTGTTCATAGGTCCTACCGCTAGTTTCTCTCACTCAGTGGTTAGAAGTGGCGGTCTTTTGGTCTCGTCATATTACAGGCTAATATGGAGAATGTAGCTTCAGTGTCAGCATTTCCACACATGATTTACAAAATTGAATAACTGAATGTCTTATATAAGTCGGATATGGCGAGGAGCTGCTTAAAATGGCGAAAATAGGAAAATATGGAGACGATTCTGATGGCCTAACAACGACCTGTTGGTAACTTTGGTAAGTACTGTATTCAAACTACGTATTATTAGGCCTATGTGTCATATGTGGAAAAATATCTGGAGAAGCAACAAAAGCTGTATATTGCCTTTATGGACTTGGAGAAGGCCTATGACAGAGTAGATAGAGAAGGTACTGTACAGTATGTGGAAAGTAAGTCTGTACTGTACTTAGAATATACAGAGTATATGGCAAGTTGCTGAAAGCAGTGAAGAGCATGTATGCGGGTGCAAAGGCGGCAGTACGTGTGGAGAATGAGCAGAGCGAGTTCTTTGATCTGAATGTTGGAAAGAAACAGGGGTGTGTGATGTCCCCGTGGTTGTTTACTGTATACCGTAGAGTATATGGATGGAGATTGGAGTCATGTAAGAAATACAAGGAAGAGCAGTGGATGTTGGTGTATTGCTGATAAGGGAGGGAAATGAGTGGAAGCTACCTGTACTGCTGTTTGGTGATGATACAGTTCTGATGAGCGATAATGAATGGGAGTTGCAGGGTCTGGTAAATATGTTTGGAACAGTGTGCGAAAAACGGAGTCTGAAGGTAAATGCAGGGAAGAGCAAGATAATGGTCTTCGAAAGGGGTGAAACCACAGAGTGTGAGGTGAAGTTGAACGGTCAGGCTATGGAGATTGTCAGCTCATTTAAGTATCTGGGCAGTGTGTTGAGTAAAGATGGGACTATGGATGAAGAAGTGCGGGAGAAGGAGCAACAGGGGAAGAACGCTGAAAGCAGTAACAAGAAATAGGGTGGTCAGTATGGAAATGAAGAAGTCCTTGCATGACAGTGTGGTAATCCCGACACTGACTTACGGAAGAGAAGCATGGACGTTGGTGAAGAGACTCAGACCAAGAGTGAGAGGGGTGGAAATGAGTTACTGTACTTAAGAAGCGTGTGCGGAGTTACATGGAGGGATAGACAGACGAATGAGGAAGTAAGAAGGAGGTGTGGTGTGGAGGTACATGTGCTGGAAAGTGTGAAAAGGAACACCTTTAGATGGGTCGGCCATATGGAACGTATGGGAAGCGAGAGAATGACTAAGAGGGTGTATGAGAGCGAGGTGGAAGGACAGAGAGGGAGAGGTAAACCGAAAGCGAGGTGGAAGGATGGAGTGAGGAAGTACTGTATATGGATGAAGGCGGTGCTGGTTGGGAGGAGGTGCGTCGACTGACTGGGGACAGAGGTGCATGGGGGGCGGTTCGTTCGTGGCCACCCCTTCTGGATCACGACGTCAGGCAATAGATAGATAGATAGTCATATGTATAAAATATGCATATACTGTATATATATACAGTACTGTACATACAGTAGGGTAGAAACGTTAGTATCCGATCACTTTCAGTTTTTAGTGTAAACAAAAATGCTACTAACAAAACTATAAACGATACAGTTATTAACCTTCTATACAGAATATAGAGCTATGAAAGCTAAGTATTTTGTGAAAAAAAAAATTAAATGGATAAATAGTTTAGCTTCTACCATGTACACCGAATGTAAACATCTGTAATATTTCTCCCGATTCTTGCGGCAACCCGTAAGGAAATTACTTTTTTGGTAAATACCTGTATGTAGGAGGCAACAATATAGGAAACAAATTTCGGAAAAACTAAATAAGATGGTCACCAATTTTCCCATGGATTTTTTTATTTTTCCCTGTTAGTGTTCATCAATATATAGGGTTTGGAAATAATTGCAACCCTCGGCGAAACCGTTTTCCCCATTATACAACGATCTTAAGACACGCCGCCCGATAGTGGGGAGGGCTATGAAGTACAGGGAAAATGAGGGGTTAAATGCGTAAAACGGCGATTAAAACGTATTTTAGCAAAACTTGGCTCGGGTTTTAAGGTATTTCTAAGGCCTAAAACCCAATATTTCGAAAACCCGAGCCAAGTTTTGGCCAAAGCTGGCTCGGATTTTGAGAGTTTGTAGACAACAAAATGACAGTAACCTCATTTAGAAATTTGGCTCAGGTTTCCCGAAATTGCAAAGGCATAAAACCCGAATTTTGGAAAACCCGAGCCAAGTTTTGGCAAAACTTGGCTTGGATTTTGCAAATTTTAAGAGTAAACAAATTACAGTAACCTAATTTAGAATTTTGGCTCATGTTTCCCTAAATTGCAAACCCCAAAAAGCATAATTTTGGAAAACCCGAGCCAATTTTTGGCAAAACTTGGATCGTATTTTGAGAATCGAAAAAGACTAACTACATGTCGGAAATCGGCTCATGATTTCCCTAATTGCAAAGCCAAATAACCAGATTTATCGAAAACGTAGCACTTATTTAAATCATAAATATCCAGTAACATAGACCTAGTACATTGGATACAAGCCTAATCCACACCTAACGCCTACAATGTGTCCGTAGTACCTAGTAGGCCTACGTGGGATACAACATGGCGGTTGGGCCGGCGCCCATTTAGTAGCCTACCGGTATTCGGCCGTATCTGTAAATACGAATGCGAGGAACTTCGAGTGAATTCCTGATCGAGCGGATGCACAATCCAATCTAATTAACCTAACCTAACCTAAATGCGCCTCCGCTCGAAGTGTCCAGATACCGTAAATACTACCGCAACTACGAATCTTGTTTCTGAAACCTAGTATATTAACCTAACCAAACAACCCAACCTATCGACAGAGATGGGCAGGTGGAGTGGACTAAAAAGCTGGTGGACAGACATCGGGAGACAGGTGAAAATAGCGTGTGTACGAATCGGTGCCGTCTATAGGAAGGTATTGACAACCATGTTTCGACAAAATTCCATTTTAGTACTATATATTTTTATTAGGTTTTGCCGAGGCTTAAAACACATTTTCATATTATGTTTAGAGCATATAAAATCCATATGTGTGTTCAAATATTGCAAAATAATTGGTGACCAACTTATTTAGTTATACTCAAATTTCTAATGGTAGTTTTGGGTTCCTATCATTAGCCTATATGCTTCATTGCTATAGCCTATAATTTTTATCCCCGGAATTGTTTTTTTTTTGGGGGGGGGGGATTTTCATTTTTATTCTGGCGTACCGCCAGCCTTGTTTACATTGCTCGTAGTGGCGTCGGACCTTTGCCATCATGTTCCCATCTATTTTGACTGCCTTTGGATACATTAATATGTTGAGGGGGGCTTTGCCCCCCAAGAACGAAAGAATATTTCTGATTGGGGATATGAATGGTAAGGTGGGTGATAGGAAAGTTGAGGGAGTGGTGGGAGGGTGGGGGGTACCATCAGAGGTGAATGGGAATGGTAGTGCACTTGTGGACGTATGTGTGGGGAGGAGGCTGTGGATAGCCAACACCTTCTTCCGACACAGAATGATCCACAGGTACACGTGGAAACGGATGTTGATGATGAAGGATAAGACAGTGGTGGAACGAAAGTCATTGATTGATTATGTATGTGTGGATGAACGAATGAAGAAATCTGTGATGGATGCTAGGGTGTATAGGGGTATTGGAGGGGGTCTGTCTGATCATTATGTAGTGGTAGCTAAGGTTAGGATACAAAAGAAGTGGGTGAGGAGAGCGGGAGGGAGGCGAGAGGAGGGTGGAATGGTGAGGAGGGTGGAGAGGTTGCAGGAGGAGGAAGTCAGGGAGGAGTACAGGAGAGCAGTGGAAAGACGACTAGGTGGGTTCGACCTGGAAGTTATGGAGGAAGTGGAGGAGATGAGCAAGGTGTTTAAGGATGAGATCTGTGCAGCATGTGAGGAGGTGTGTGGAGTGAGGAGAAGAGGGAGGGGAGTGAAAGGTACAGCATGGTGGACAGAAGAGGTAAGAATAGCTGTGGAAGAAAAGAAGAAAGCATATAGAGAGTGGTTGGGTAGTAGAGGGAATGAAGATTCCGAGAGACAGAAACGAGCGAGGTACATGGAGAGTAAGAGGGTGGTGAAGAGAGTAGTGAAGGAAAGTAAGAGAAGAGTAGATGAGGAATTTGGAAGGAATCTGAGTGTAAAATGGAGGGAGAGTAAGAAACTGTTCTGGAAAGAAGTCAAGAAAGTTAGGGAAGGTAGCAAGGGAAACAGTAAGGGTGTGAAAGATAAGAATGGGAGAATGCTAGCCGAGAAGCAAGAGAGAGTCGAAAGATGGAGGGAGTACTTCAGTGAGTTGCTAAATGAAAGGAATGAAGAGCCAGCAAACATAGCTGGATATGGTATGGGAGGGAGAAGAAGAGAAGTAGTGGAGGAGGAGGTGGGGATCAGGAGGTCAGAAGTGTGGGAAGCCATGAAAAGAGTGAAGTTGGGGAAAGCACCAGGAACAGATGGAGTGTGTGGGGAAATGTTGAGGTATGGTGGTGAGATAGTGATAGAATGGGTATGGAAAATGTGCAAACTAGCATGGGAGAAGGGGAGTGCACCCGATGACTGGAAGACTGGCATAATAGTCCCCCTATATAAGGGCAAAGGGGAAAGAGGAGTGTGTGGGAACCACTGAGGAATATGTCTTCTAAGCGTAGTAGGGAAGGTATACAGTAGGGTAGTGATTGAGAGTGAGAGTGAGAACGGAGAAATGGATAGGCGACGAGCAGGGAGGTTTTAGGAAGGGAAGAGGATGTGTAGATCAGATTTTTACCCTGAATTGTGTTGTGGAGAAGTATCTGGAGAAGAAACAAAAGGTGTATGTTGCCTTTATGGACTTGGAGAAGGCCTATGACAGAGTGGATAGAGAAGGTTTGTGGAAAGTACTTAGAATATACGGAGTAGAGGGCAAGTTGCTGAAAGCAGTGAAGAGCATGTATGAGGGTGCAAAGGCGGCAGTACGTGTGGAGAGTGAGCAGAGCGAGTTCTTTGACCTGAAAGTTGGTTTGAAACAGGGGTGTGTGATGTCCCCGTGGTTGTTTACTGTATATATGGATGGAGTTATGAAAGAAATACTATCAAGAGCAGTGGATGTTGGTGTATCGCTGAAAAGGGAGGGAATTGAGTGGAAGCTACCTATACTGCTGTTTGCGGATGATACAGTTCTGATGAGTGATAATGAATGGGAGTTGCAGGGTCTGGTAAATGAGTTTGGAACAGTGTGCGAAAAACGGAATTTGAAGGTAAATACGGGGAAGAGCAAGGTTATGGTCTTCGAAAGGGGTGAAGTCACAGAGTGTGAGGTGAAGCTGAACGGTCAGGCTATGGAGATCGTCAACTCTTTTAAGTATCTGGGCAGTGTGTTGAGTAAAGATGGGACTATGGATGAAGAGGTGCGGGAGAGGGTACAACAGGGGAAGAGGGTTGTAGGAACGCTAAAAGCAGTAACAAGAAATAGGGTGGTCAGTATGGAAGTGAAGAAGTCCTTGCATGACAGTGTGGTAATCCCGACACTGACTTACGGAAGTGAAGCATGGACGTTGGTTGAGAGACTCAGACCAAGAGTGAGAGCAGTGGAAATGAATTACTTAAGGAGTGCGTGCGGAGTTACATGGAGGGATAGACAGACTAATTAGGAAGTAAGAAGGAGGTGTGGTGTGGAGGTAGATGTGCTGGAAAGTGTGAAAAGGAACAACTTGAGATGGTTCGGCCATATGGAACGTATGGAAAGCGAGAGAATGACTAAGAGGGTGTACGAGAGCGAGGTGGAGGGACAGAGGGGGAGAGGTAGACCGAATATGAGGTGGAAGGATGGAGTGAGGAACTACATGAACGAAGGCGGTGCTGGTTGGGGGGAGGGGCGTCGACTGACTGGGGACAGAGGTGCATGAGGGCGGTTCGTTCGTGGCCACCCCTTCGGGGATCACGGCGTCAGGCAATAGATAGATAGATAGATAGGCTTTGCCCCCCCTCACCCCCCCATGACATTGTCATCATCATATATATTGCCAGCAGGGGGCAAATAACCAAAAAAAAACATGAACTTAATCACGGCGATCGACAAATTTAAACATGACGGCGGCGGGGAAGGAGTCGGACCTTTGCAATCATGTTCCAGTCTATTTTGAATGCCATTGGATACAATAACATGTTGAGAGGGGGGGGGGGGGGGCTTTGACCCCCTCAACATCTCACCACTATTTACTATTTACAATAAATATATGTAATGCATTTTAATTTCTTTAATGCTATGATTGTATCCCTGTATACAGGGATAGGGGTGTAATCATGTATGGAGATATAGAGGCTCATATTAATGATAATGGAGTGAGAAAAGTGAGGGATATGGAGACAGTGAAGGAGGTCATGAAAGGTGTGGATGAGGACGGATATAGATGGGAAGGGCAGGTGGAGGTCAGTAGGATAGGTAGATATAAAAGGGCAGGTGGAGGAGGTCAGTAGGATAGGTAGATATAAAAGGGCAGGTGGAGGAGGTCAGTAGGATAGGTAGATATAAAAGGGGAGAGATGAGACCTATAAGGGTACAGTTTAAAACCAGGGCAGTGGCAGAGACTGTGACAAATTTTAGTTGGAGGCTAAAATAAAAATGAAAAACTGAAACATATAAGACTAAAGAAGGATTTGAGCATAGAACAAAGAAAAAAAAATTAAGGAATTACAAGAAAAGGCTGATGAAAATAATGGAAAGTTGGGTGAGGAGGATAAGAGAAATTTTTACTGGAGAGTGAGGGACGGAAAATTGAAGAAGTGGTTTATAAGAGTAGAAGGGAGGGGGAGATCAGGGAGGGAAGAGAATGTGATAGGAGTTGTGACAGAGGAGGAGAACGGGGTGGAAGTGTCACAGGGAGAGACAGGAGGCAAAGTGGCAGACCCAGTAGTGCTAAGGGGGGAGTAGGGTACGGACTGGAGGAGCGGGATGGTGTAATTGCTGAAGGAATGGTAGATGAATTAAGGATTATGTTTAGTAATGTGGATGTGTTTACCCAGGACAAGAAAAGAGAACTGATATGTAGGTTGCAGGATGAAGAGGAAAAACCTGATGTCATAGCCTTACAGGAAGTAAGACCAAAAAATGCTAGAATTGAAAGGGAGCTGGTGGAGTATAGTTTGGAGGGTTTTGAGTTATATGAGAGGAATGCTATTAGAGCAGAGGTCGGAAGAGGACTGTTTATTTATGTAAGAAAAGAGCTCAAGGTTAATGAGGTGGATATGAGACAGCAGTATTGTGAGTATTTGTGTATTGAAGTAAAATGTGCAAGAGGATCAATTCTAATTGCCTCTATATATAGAAGCCCAAATAATAGTAGGGAAGAGGATGATAACCTACTGAAAGCAATGGAGGAAATAGATAATAGAGAGAACAAATATAAAATTTTGATTGGAGATTTCAATTTGCCAAGGATCAACTGGGCAAATTGTACTACTCCAGCGGGACAGGGTAGCCTGGAAAACAAGTTTATAGAGAAAGTGAGAGATTGTTTTTTAACGCAACATATTACAGAGATGACAAGATATAGAGATGAGACGCAGGGGAGTGTACTTGATTTGATTTTTAGCAATGAGGAGGATATAGTGGAACATGTCAATGTGGATAGCCCTATAGGTCGTAGTGACCATGCCTGTATAAGCTTTAGTTGCAATATTAAAACAGAGAGGGATGATAGAAGCAATAGAAAAATATACATGTATCATAGAGCAGATTATGAGCTGCTGAGACGGTGTTTGGACATTGACTGGGGGGAATACTTGAACGGTGAAGACGCTGAAGGAATGTGGAGGAAAATAGTCAAACTGGAGAATGCTGTATCCAAGTGTACCAGTAAGGGAATATAAGGATAAAACAAAATTGAGGAAAAGAACGAACCCAGAATTGCCATTGAAAAGAAAGCTTTGGACATTGATTAGAAGAAAGAAACGATTGTGGGAAAGACTAAAATTGTTAAAAAAGAACAGGGGGTCTAGTATAGAAGCTAAAGAAGTGGATCTGGAACGCAGACAAATAAACAATAAAATAAGGTGGGAGACAAGGACAGGGGTGAAGGAGAGGGAGAGAGAGATTGCTAGAAATGTGAAGGATAATCCAAAAATATTCTGGAAGTAAATTCAGGAAAAGTTAACAAGAAGAGTAGGGATCCCAGAGCTGGTAGGGGGGTTGGATGATGGGAGTAGAGCAGTGACTGATAAGGAGAAAGCAGAGGTGCTGGGGAAATACTTTGGGGGGGTACTAACAGTGGAGTCTGATGATGCAGTGCCTACTATTCCCATCAAACAGGCACCAGCACTAGAACTAATAGAGTTTTCCCATGCTAGAATAAGAAGGGCTATAGAAAAAAATTAACAGAAGTAAGTCCCCGGGACCGGATGGGATACACCCAAGAATCATAAAGGAAGGAGGTGAGATGTTAGTAGAGCTATTGAAAATGTTATTTGAGGTATCGTTTAATACAGGACAAATCCCGATGGACTGGAGAGAGGCGAACATAACAGCTATATTTAACCCTTTCCGATATATGACGCGATTTCGAACCTATTGGGGATACTTTAAAGCCTTTGTTACCATCAGGGGTATTTAGAAACCTTTAGTTTAGTTACTTCAACCTCTGCAGTTGTCTTTGAGTTAGCTGTGGGCAGAAAACTAATTTTGGAGAGGTAATTATAAGAGTGAGAGAACTCTATTTCTTATTGCTAATCTGGCAACCTCTGCGTCATATGTGCGTGAAAGGGTTAAGAAGGGAAAGTGAAATGACCCAGGGAACTATAGACCAGTCAGTTTGACAAGTGTTGTGTGTAAACTAATGGAAACGGTAATTAGAGAAGGAATAATGGAGCATATGAAGTCAAACCAACTTTTCAGTGGGAGACAGTTCGGATTCTTGCCGGGGAGGTCGACGGTACTACAGCTAATTAAGGTGGTAGATGATTGGATGCAAATTCTAGAAGATGGTGATGTAATAGACTTGGTATATTGCGATTTTATGAAGGCCTTCGATAAGGTCCCACATAAAAGGTTAATAGAGAAAGTTAGAAGCTATAATATAGAGGAGAAAGGTGTGAAATGGATAGAAGCCTTCCTGAAAGATCGGAGACAGAGGGTACTGGTGAATGGAATAGGCTCGGGGTGGAGGGAAATTACAAGTGGGGTACCTCAGGGATCTGTGTTGGGACCACTGTTGTTCGTTATATTTATCAACGACTTACCTGAAGTTATAACTAATGGAAGTGAGGTATACCTGTATGCGGATGACACTAAGCTGTATAGAAGAGTGAGGAGTAAGGAAGATGTGGAGGGCATGAGGGGATGGTCTGAGCATTGGTTAATGCCTTTTCATCCAAAAAAATGCAAGTACATGCGGATTGGGACAAGCAAGATAGACAACTTAGACAAGGTAGGATACAGTATGTATGAAGCGATGGAGGAAGTGAATGCAGAAAAGGATATAGGAGTAGTGATAGACAATAAGTTAAATTTCTCAGAACATTTAGCGGAAAAGATAAACAAAGCCAATAGAATTGTAGGGCTGATAAGGAGGACATTTGTGTCACTTGACGAAGAAATCTTCAGGAATCTCTATACAGCGCTGGTTAGGCCGCACCTGGAATATGCGAACCAGGTGTGGGCTCCATATATGGTAAAGGATATAGAAGCAGTGGAGAAAGTGCAGAGGAGAGCTAGCAAGCTGGTACCAACGTTGAAGAACGCGGGCTATGAGCAGAGGTTGAGGACACTGGCATATAGGAGAAAGAGAGGGGATATGATAGAGACTTTTAAGATAGTGTCAGGAAAGTATGATGAGGATGTGTGTGAAGGTATCTTCTTGATGCGGGAGGGAACAAGAACGAGAGGACACTCTAAGAAAATTTACAAAGAAAGAAATAGGCTTGAGAAGGCAAAGAACTCATTCTGTGATAGAGTGGTAAATGAGTGGAACGCACTGCCCCAGTATGTAGTCGATTCCGTATCAATAAAGGAGTTTGAAAGTAATCTTGATAAAGCATGGGGAAGGCAAGATTTGAAGTTTGATTATAAAACAAAAATACAGAATAGTAAAAATGTTGCGTATATATATATATATATACAGTAGCCTATGGCCTAATTAAAAAAAAAAAAAAAAATAGGTAAATTGACACAATTTTGGTCTCCATATTTTCCGTCTTGATTGCTTTTAGATTGCAGGAAATGCTGTTTTAGACACCTAAATTCTCAAAAATGTCCGGGGGGGCATGCCCCCGGACCCTCCTAGAGCTCCCGCTATAATGATAACAAAATAATAAACCATAATGATAACACAATTCACATTTTGTGGATTGACACCCTGCCTATGGAAATGCTTAACCCCTTATTGGCGGCGCTCAACTTCAGTCGTGCACCAATTTGCAGCAAGTTAGGAGCATTATTAAGGCTTTTAAAGGGTTAAAATCGAGTGCAAATGGCCGGGAGCGCAGCGGGCCAGACAGCCGACTCCCAGGGCTTACTGCCGCCCATTAACTCATGTTCCCTGTGTTCTCGAGAGGCCGGCAGTGTAACCAGTAGTTAGCATAGCTGGGAAAAATATACCGATATATGCAGGGTGCCAAAACAGAAATTATCCAGTTCTGGATCATTTTTCTAAGCTTACAAGGATCAACTTTGTGCGGCGTCTGCGGGGGGTGCGGGGGGCGCAGTCCCCCGCTACATAACAGGGGGTCCGGAGAAATTTTGAGATGTGAAGGTAAATATACGCACAATACATGCTCAAAATTTATTAAAAGGAATTAATAATATTGTAAGTAAAAGGGATGTTATGCATGTTTACTGGTGTTTAATCAGGATACTAGGGGAGCTGGCTGCCTGTACTTCAGTCTCAAAGAGATTCACTTCAGGTCCACTAATATAGGCATTGAAAACAGGTTTTTAAATTATTCTTAGCAGTCCCTGTTTTAGTTTTGTAACTTTTGTCCAATAAAGATTTCATGTATATTTGTTGTTGCATTCCAAGAACTATTACATACTTAATTTATATCCTTTCATATGATACATGAGTTACTATAGAGTACTGGTTAAAATACATACCGGTACCAAGTTTCAAGAATAAACTTTGATTAGAACATTTGTTTGTCTATTATTTTCCCTGGGCCGAGTAAAAAATACCTGGGTAGGCTATTCCCATCTCGGGTTAAGTACAATCAGTAGGAACGTAGAAACTTACTTTAATTTTCACAACTTTAAAAGACTCAAGATTCTGCGAGGCTAATTCCGAAAATATTCAATCAAGTCTCCGTTACCCCCATGAAGTCAGGTTATAGTAATGACAAGACATACCAATAATATATGTTAGTTAGCGGGTGTGTGGACTGTGGGGATAGTGGCAGCCCCCACTTTGGACACTAAGACTAAGTAAAGTTAGGTTAGGGTAAGGTAATGCAAATTATCTACTCATAACATGATAAACAATTGAACAATAAACTACTGTACTATATTCCTTGAAGAAATAAAAACAAACAATTGTACATAAGGCTGCGGAAAGATTCTTTAGTGATACCCAAGTCATGGCCGGGATTCCGGGAAATCTATAAATGCACTGTAGGCGGTAGGCCTAGCTGCTGGCTGTACACTTATTAAATTGTACCGGTAATCTGGCTAAAAAGTTACCGGTATACAAAATGAGAACATAGAGGCAGGTGCAGATCCCACTTTGGACACTAAGTATAATAATAATGTATACACCACTATTGTCCAACACCATATGGCACCACAGACACTTTAGACTTGCGGGCGCCTCTGGCACCCAGGCCTGTGGAGGCAGCAAGTCCTTCAGTTCACACCAGACTCTCACATAACCAACTAGCGTCTCGGCGCTCCTGTACTCAACCCTAGCCAATAAAGGATTGAAGAGTACTGGTGTTATATCTCCATTCATCTTTATTATATGGCGCAGTGTATATCAGTATCTGAACCTACATGGAGAACCTGCACTACCTAGCTGAGGCTGCAGCTGCTGTGGAAGCCGGCTTGCCGCCATGCGGTCCGTACCCGGCTACATCTACCTCCCAACCGGTCGAGCCTTCATTGCCCGATGCCCTGTCTCCATACCCATCCATCATCTACTTGAATGAAAGGATCGACGCCCTCCAATCGAGTATCGCCACCTGTCTACAGCATCACCAGGACCAGCAGAATCTACAACTACAACATCGCCCCGCGAAAGCTCCACCACCGCCCCGCCAGGATCTACAACATCGCCCCGCGACAGCTCCACCACCGCCCCGCCAGGATCTCCAGCCCCACCAGCCTCTACAACATCAGCCCCAGGCCAGTAATGTTACCCACCAGGCTGACCCATCCTTTGCCTCACGCCCCACCAGTGATACACTTATTCATCCCTCTACACAGACACCCACACCTCATACATCTCCCCATGTCTCAGTGCCCCACCATATGCCAGTTACCCATGTCTCAGTGCCCCACCATATGCCAGCTACCCATGTCTCAGTGCCCCACCATATGCCAGCTACCCATGTCTCAGTGCCCCACCATATGCCAGTTACCCATGTCTCAGTGCCCCACCATATGCCAGTTATTCCCCACATGTCTTTATTACATATGAACATGACTAATCCCCTTACCCACCCTCTCAAGAGCGAATATCCCACACCCTCCCCAACTGACGGCCAGGCCCACACTGGTGTCGGTAGCGACGGTCGGTATTACGGCGGCCATTATGCCCCCCCTGGCTATCGTACGGCTGGCACCAACCCTCACGGCGCAGCCCCTTCTGCGCATGACGTCATCATACCACCACCACCTCAAGTCCCTTCCTACCCAGCCCAGCCACGCCCCGCCGGGCTGCCCCTACGCGGCCCCAGGCCGCTTTACATATGCCGGGACACGCCCTACGCAAATTCTGGGCTGATTGGGAGGTCTACAAGCGGCTCGTCCTTCTACCACCTCACGAGGCTACCATCGAGCTCTACCAGACGTGCGACCCTGCCCTTCAGAGCGCCATATTTGCTCACAATCAGGCGTTCTCCTCATTGCCAGAAATCGACCTAGCAACTCTCATCACACAACTCGTCCACCGACAACGGAACCGCGCAGCCGCTCGCCACCACTTCCGGTCTCTTCTCCAACAACCTACTGAACAGATCCGGGACTACGTCACACGTATTACGGAGGCCACTTTGGACTGTGGCTTTACCTGCCCCTGTTGCCACACTGATGTCTCTGACGAACACATACGGGACCAAGTGACTATCGGGATTAGTGATTCGTCCCTTCAGCAAGATGTTTTAACTAAAGACCGCACCCTACCTACCTTACAAGATGTTATCAACTACTGTGTGGGGTTCGAATCTGCGGCACTCGATCAGACGGCAATGCAACCGGGGGTACATGCTGTGAAATCACCATACCAGCGTCTCAAGAGTACTTACCCACGCCCCGCCCCTATCCAGCCCCCCGCCCAACCCACTCAGCCCCCGTCGCCCGCCCCACCACCTCCCCACGTCGGCCCCACTTCATCTCCCACACGTTGCTCCGGGTGTGGCCTATCTTCACATTCACAAGCCCAACGATCTTCGAAGTGTCCTGCATGGGGCAAGACCTGCACGGCGTGTAATAAACCTAACCACTTTGCCAAGGTTTGTAAATCCACCTCTTCCCAGTGCAGTGGGTGCGGCCTATCCACACACTCTCGAGCCGAACGCCCATCCAAATGCCCTGCTTGGGGCAAGACCTGCCCGTCGTGCAACAAACTCAACCATTACTCCACAGTTTGTCACTCCACGCCCTCACCTTCATCCGCGGCTGTTATCATTGGTACTATCAAACAGGCTGTTAACAAACCACCACCCGCACAGCTCCCCTCCTTGCCCATTACCATTTCTACTGCCATGTCGCCCCACTCTCACCCCACCAGCGTCACGGCCCACCCTGACACGGGCGCCCAAGTATCTGTGGCTGGTTTGCAATTACTACGGGCACTGGGCCTCCAACGCCACCACCTACAGCCTACTCACCAACGGATCACGGCCGTGGGGGGTCACACTCTCCAGGTCCTGGGTTATATGCCGACTACCATTACCGCCACCGACGTTGCCGGCACCCCCTACAGTACTGATGATGATATTTTTATTATTCAGGCACAGTCACCGTTATTTATTAGCATGTCAGCTTGTAGGGCACTACATATCATCCCTCCCGACTTCCCCACACCTACCCCCTGCATGGCCGCCCACACAGCCCAACCACCACCCACCTTGACCAGGACCCCTCCACCACACCGGCCCACTTCCCTCCCCTTCCCACCTAACGACCTGCACCTGTCTGACCTTCGTGACTGGTTCTTGTCACAGTTTGCATCTTCTGCATTTAACACCACCAGCGGCCCACTCCCCACGATGTCTGGCCCTCCCATGCACATCCACATCAAGCCTGGCGCATCTCCACGTGCCGTGCACACCCCTGCCCCTATACCACATCATTGGAAGGCCCAGGTCAAAGCAGATCTCGACAGGGACGTCGCACTGGGCATTATTGAGCCTGTCCCCATCGGTACCCCTACTACCTGGTGTTCTAGGATGGTGGTGGTCGCCAAGAAAACTGGACAACCCCGCCGTACAGTTGACCTGCAGGCACTCAACCACGCCTGCCTTCGGGAGACACATCACACCCCGAGCCCATTCAACTTGGCCCAATCCATCCCTGCAGGCACTCGTAAGACGGTCCTAGACGCCTGGAATGGATACCATGCTGTTTTACTCGACGAATCCAGCAGGGAGGCTACGACTTTTATCACGGAATTTGGCCGTTACAGGTATATCAGGGCCCCTCAAGGTTACTTGGCAGCTGGCGACGCCTATACCCGACGCTTCGACGCAATCATACAGGCTGTCCCTCGTAAGGTGAAGTGTGTCGACGACTCCCTTTTGTGGGACTCTTCAGTCGAGGAGGCATTTTGGCACACTTTTGATTACCTGGCCCTCTGTGCAACCAACGGTGTCACTTTCAACCCTGACAAGTTTACCTTCGCCGGACTCACCATCACAGACACTGGAATTAAGCCATGCACGTCCATGATTAAGGCCATCCGTGACTTTCCCACGCCCACAGACATCACAGGAGCCCGGTCGTGGTTTGGTCTCGTTGAACAGGTCGCCTGGGCCTTCAGCATCAAACCGGAAATGGCGCCCTTCCGGGAACTTGTGCAGTCCAAAACCCCCTTCCACTGGGATGAGGCACTCGACTGTACCTTTGCCACATCTAAGGACCACATCACACACCTGGTTGAGGAAGGGGTCTGCTCCTTCGAGATCGGCAGACCCACGTGCCTCGCCACAGACTGGAGCAAAACCGGCCTTGGCTTCCTCCTACTCCAACAACATTGTTCCTGCCCCACCGCATCTGCCCCCACCTGTTGCAAGGTCGGTTGGAAACTTGTCTTCGCCGGCTCCCGTTTTACCACACCTGCGGAGTCCCACTACGCACCCGTCGAAGGCGAGGCTTTAGCAGTGGCTGACGCCCTTGACAGATGCAGAATGTTTGTCCTGGGCTGCCCTGACCTCGTCGTCGTCGTGGACCACAGACCTCTACTGCACATCCTTAACGACCGGTCCCTGGACAACATACCAAACCCTCGCCTGTTCAAGATTAAGGAACGTACCCTACGATACCAGTTCACCATTCAACATACGCCTGGCAAATGGCACCGCGGCCCTGACGCTGTCTCCCGCTACCCGACCAGGCCCTCCGCGGACGCCCATGATGTGCATAGTGCGGCCGCCAGCGAGCTCGATATCCACTCAGTTGCCTTGGCCTCCCTCACCATGCTCGCCGCCATACCTGACCCAGTTGTATCATGGTCTGACCTTAAATCTGCCGGCCAACAAGACAGCGAGTATACCTCCCTTCTTCAGACCATCCCCGAGGGCTTCCCGGACTCCAGAGAGGCGACCGCCCCACAACTACGACAGTTCTGGGGTGTTAGAGACCGCCTCACTTCCGTCGACGGGGTAGCCCTCATGGATCAACGACCAGTCATCCCCCATCATCTTCGGTCCAGAGTTCTCGAGGCCCTTCACTCAGCTCATCAGGGTATGACTGGCATGAAGGCCCGTGCGAGTGTTTACTGGCCAGGTATTGACAAGGCCCTACGCAACTGCCTGGATACCTGCCACTACTGCCGCGCCCACGCCCCGTCCCAGCCGAAAGAGCCACTCATGTCATCTGACCCACCCCAATGGCCATACGACCAGGTAGCCGCCGATTTTTTTCAGCACCAGGGCAAACACTACCTGGTCTACGTCGATCGCTTCTCCAGCAATGTCCACATCTTCTACCTGCCACCAGGTAAATGTGATGCTCACCACCTCATCTCGGCGTGCCGTACCCTCTTCACCCACTACGGAGCACCCCGGGTACTGGCGAGCGATGGTGGGCCCCAGTTTACAGCCGGGGACTTCCAAGAATTCCTGGCACATTGGGGTGTGTCACAGCGGGTCAGCTCTGCGTTCTACCCTCAGTCTAATGGCCGCGCCGAGCTGGCTGTTAAAGCAGCCCGCCGCATCATCGCGGACTGTACATCCCCCACTGGCTCTCTAGACAACAACGCCGCAGCCCGCGCCCTCCTCCAATACAGGAACACACCCCTCTCGACCATTGACAAGTCACCAGCTCAACTTCTCTTCGGCAGGACCCTACGGGACCACGTCCCCTGCAATCCTGCACTTCTCCACCTCCACCCCCACTGGCTTCTCTCGGCCGAAGCTCGTGAGGCAGCCCTTTTTCACCGTAACGCTGCCCTAGCCACATACTATAATGCTTCAGCCCGGCCTTTATCACCACTCCACGTCGGTGACCGGGTCTCCGTCCAGAACCAGGGGGGCAACAACCCGACACGGTGGAACAAGACTGGCACTGTAGTGGAGGTGTATCCACACCGCCAGTATACCATCCGGGTGGATGGGTCGGGGCGAGCCACACTCCGCAACCGCCGCTTCCTACGACAGCTTCGTCTACCGCCCTCCACTCAACCTACACCGCCCGACTCCACCATCGCCTCGTCGGACGCCAATAGGGGGGGGGGGGGGGATATAATAATAATGTATACACCACTATTGTCCAACACCATATGGCACCACAGACACTTTAGACTTGCGGGCGCCTCTGGCACCCAGGCCTGTGGAGGCAGCAAGTCCTTCAGTTCACACCAGACTCTCACATAACCAACTAGCGTCTCGGCGCTCCTGTAATCAACCCTAGCCAATAAAGGATTGAAGAGTACTGGTGTTATATCTCCATTCATCTTTATTATACTAAGTTTGGACTTTGGTTAGGGTAAGTTATTGCAAATCTTTCACTCATAATATAAACTACAATAAAATAAGATACTACTGTAGCCTATTCTGCCTATAGCCTATACCTTGAAAACAAAAACAAACGGTAAGACTGCGAAAGTATTCTTCAGTGACAGGTCTACCCCTATAGGCCTAATCCCACGGCATGACGGAAAACTGTTATTGTCATAGGCTATAGCCTAGCCAGGGTGTCGAATGACGCTGTTTTTTTGAGTGATACAACTTTCTGTATAATGATAAAACAAAAATAATCCTAACCTAGGCCTAGCCTACGTATTTTTATATTATTATTTTAAAAGTTAGACATCTAAAATAGGCCTAGGCTTAGGCCTACTGTGTTCCAAAACTCAAGAGTAGCTTAGGCTAGGTTAGCCTAGCCTTACAAAAAAAAAAAAAAAAAACAAAAAAAAAAAAAAAAAAAACAGGAATGTTGGTCTAGGCTAAGTTTAATATACACTTCCCAGGTCATTTTAACAGTTCTATTGCTTCTATATATCATATAATACACCATAGAGTAAGTTTTTAATAACTAGAAAAAAAGGTCATCTTCTAAATAATTACCATAATTGAGGACCTTTGCCATTCCCGGGTTAAGAGTGGGCTCTGAGTCTTAGCCTACCAGAACCAGATTCCCAGCTGCCTAGCTAACCTTATTTTTTACTGTCTTTAACCTCAAATCTTCCTTGATCTTCATTAGCCTATCAATACATTATACATAGCCCCACTAGTGGGGGCAGTCCTAAGATTGTTGGATAATGGGTTATCCTAAGCCTAATACGCCTAGCCTCAGCCTAGGCTACTCATTTCTGCTTCAAATCATCATCATAGGCCTAGGCTAATACAAGTAGGCCTAGGCTTATCTGAAAAAATAATATGCTTGGCTACTTACAAAATCGCTGTTTGGTGCTTGCTAGAAGTCAGGTTTATCCAAAGTATCACCTTGAACTTATACCTTATATATAATGAGTTCCCCAAGATTAATATGCACAATTTTAGAATGTGTAGGGCACTCGCACTTCACATGAAGTCAATGTTATATTCCAGCCCCTTCATTCACTCTATTTTTCCACAAATATATCGGTAAATAACAGCTAACACATTTCCAAGTGTTCCACAGTTGATTGGCGGCAAGCTAATTTGACGTCATCATTGGATTATTCTCGGAAACACCACAATGGAAAACATTGCTGATATTCGTTCGTTGTTTTCCATTAATCCAACCACATATATACCCCTGAAAAACCAATAATTCATCATAAAATCGTACTAATTTATAGCTTACCTAATGCCTCAAGGTCTTGCGCTCTTTGTCAAACACATAAAATTTATATTCATTCACTATTTTTAAGAAATTAGAGACCCCATAAAATTAGCACATACGAAAAAATATCGTGTATTTTGTGGGAGTTTAATTAGGATCAGATCAGATCAGAAAACTAACATTCAAACTTAAATTAATATTTTACATTATTCATTTCAGTGAAATTTAGTCAATATATTAAACACATGGAGTAGTTTAGTTAATATATACTGTACATAGTTTGAGATAAATACCTATTATTATCCTTTAACCCTCTCACCACGGAAGGGCTCTTGAACGCCCATAAAAAAGCATATAACAGGTACCCGGATGGTATCTTGAACGCCCAGTGGTTGAAAGCCTGTGAGCTTCGTGTGCGAGGCGTCGGTCCGACGCATGTAAACAACAGCCGGCTGGACCGTCGCCCCGCATCTCCGGCCACAAGAAGGAGAGCGTCGCTTGTTCGTGTGTGCCTGTATGTTGTTGTTAAGTATCGAAAAGTGGTGTAAAGTGGCTGTTTTGGCCATAAAGTTATCTCCAATGAAATCATCATCACAGCTCAACCAGTTGACTTAGAGAGCTCTACTTAATGCCATTCTACAGGTAAATAACACAGCTACGCTTGGGGATGCGCGGGAATGCGGGAAGCAGTCTGATTAACGAATATACGGTAGCCTAGCCTAGACGTTTTTCGGCCAAAACACCCGGGTTTCGAGGAATATATATATAATACATAGCCGGGGCTGGAGGGTTAATCTACATATTATTGAGCATTCGAGTGCCAATAAAATTACGGTAGTTGTGTTCGTCTTGACTCAGCCTTCGGCGCAATATAACATCGGAGTGTAGGGGTACATTGGTTGTTTGTTTGTTTTAGCGGACTCTCCCATCCAGGAGTTCGTTCTATGAACGATGGCTGTTTCCTTATTGTAATATATTATTATATTGGTGCTAAAGTCAGTCACCTCATCCGAACCGAACAAGTTGTGTTTTCACAGTGTAAACAAATCGCTCTCATGACTCGAGCTCTGGATTTATCCGTCTATATTTACATTAGTAGCTGCATTTGGACTTCAATACAGGTGATATATAATATATTTAGTTCTAAGATCATAGCCAATGTAGAGTACAGTGTAGAGCAAAGCAACTATCGTTTGATGAGTGTAATGTAGAAATAGAATGGCAGGTTTAGCGGGGCTCCCGGCCGCCCCGGGACAGTCACAGGCTCTTAGCCTATTTCAGTATCAATATTTTTTCAGATGTTAGGTTCGGGATCACGAAGAAAATGGGCGAATTTTGGCACACTGGATATATGCTAAACTTCCATGTTCGTGGCACCACTGCAAGAGAACCACGAGTGCTACGTAGCTCGTTCTGGTCTCATTTTGAAGCTTTTAGTGCCTAGTTTTTTGCTAAATAATTTTGTTTTCATGCAGATACTTGATTTATCATGCAGGAGGGCCTGAATATGCCCAAAACACCCCGCTAGACAAGGGTTAAATATGATATATTTTACCTTTAAAGTGACAATTGATAGTGTGTGTTTCCAGCTGTTTTGCGTAGCCTAAACAAACCGATGAAGAAAAAAAGGAAGTAGCCTATAAACTCCACCTGAAGTTGGAGGTTCGCAATTAGGCCTATGGTAGGTGCAGGGTGCCAAAACAGAAATTATTCAGTTCTGGATCATTTTTCTAAGCTTACAAGGATCAACTTTGCACGGCGTCTGCGGGGGGCGCAGCCCCCCGCTTCATAACAGGGGGTCCGGGGGGCGTAGCCCCCCGGCCGCCGGAGAAATTTTGAGATGTGAAGGTAAATATATGCACAATACATGCTCAAAATTTATTAAAAGGAATGAATAATATTGTAAGTAAAAGGGATGTTATGTATGTTTACTGGTGTTTAATCAGGATACTAGGGGAGCTGGCTGCCTGTACTTCAGTCTCAAAGAGATGCACTTCAGGTCCACTAATATAGGCATTGAAAACAGGTTTTTAAATTATTCTTAGCAGTCCCTGTTTTAGTTTTGTAACTTTTGTCCAATAAAGATTTCATGTATATTTGTTGTTGCATTCCAAGAACTATTACATACTTAATTTATATCCTTTCATATGATACATGAGTTACTATAGAGTACTGGTTAAAATACATACCGGTACCAAGTTTCAAGAATAAACTTTGATTAGAACATTTGTTTGTCTATTATTTTCCCTGGGCCGAGTAAAAAATACCTGGGTAGGCTATTCCCATCTCGGGTTAAGTACAATCAGTAGGAACGTAGAAACTTACTTTAATTTTCACAACTTTAAAAGACTCAAGATTCTGCGAGGCTAATTCCGAAAATATTCAATCAAGTCTCTGTTACCCCCATGAAGTCAGGTTATAGTAATGACAAGACATACCAATAATATATGTTAGTTAGCGGGTGTGTGGACTGTGGGGATAGTGGCAGCCCCCACTTTGGACACTAAGACTAAGTAAAGTTAGGTTAGGGTAAGGTAATGCAAATTATCTACTCATAACATGATAAACAATTGAACAATAAACTACTGTACTATATTACTTGAAGAAATACAAACAATTGTACATAAGGCTGCGGAAAGATTCTTTAGTGATACCCAAGTCATGGCCGGGATTCCGGGAAATCTATAAATGCACTGTAGGCGGTAGGCCTAGCTGCTGGCTGTACACTTATTAAATTGTACCGGTAATCTGGCTAAAAAGTTACCGGTATACAAAATGAGACCATAGAGGCAGGGTGCAGATCCCACTTTGGACACTAAGTTTGGACTTTGGTTAGGGTAAGTTATTGCAAATCTTCCACTCATAATATAAACTACAATAAAATAAGATACCAGTAGATAAGATACTACTGTAGCCTATTCTGTCTATAGCCTATACCTTGAAAACAAAAACAAACGGTAAGACTGCGAAAGTATTCTTCAGTGACAGGTCTACCCCTATAATCCCACGGCATGACGGCAAACTGTTATTGTCATAGGCTATAGCCTAGCCAGGGTGTCGAATGACGCTGATTTTTTTAGTGATACAACTTTCTGTATAATGATAAAAAAAAATTAATCCTAGCCTAGGCCTAGCCTACGTATTTTTATATTATTATTTTAAAAGTTAGACATCTAAAATAGGCCTAGGCTTAGGCCTACTGTGTTCCAAAACTCAAGAGTAGCCTAGGCTAGGTTAGCCTAGCCTTACAAAAAAAAAAAAAAAAAATACAGGAATGTTGGTCTAGGCTAAGTTTAATATACACTTCCCAGGTCATTTTAACAGTTCTATTGCTTCTATATATCATATAATACACCATAGAGTAAGTTTTTAATAACTAGAAAAAAAGGTCATCTTCTAAATAATTACCATAATTGAGGACCTTCGCCATTCCCGGGTTAAGAGTGGGCTCTGAGTCTTAGCCTACCAGAACCAGATTCCCAGCTGCCTAGCTAACCTTATTTTTTACTGTCTTTAACCTCAAATCTTCCTTGATCTTCATTAGCCTATCAATACATTATACATAGCCCCACTAGTGGGGGCAGTCCTAAGATTGTTGGATAATGGGTTATCCTAAGCCTAATATGCCTAGCCTCAGCCTAGGCTACTCATTTCTGCTTCAAATCATCATTATCATCATAGGCCTAGGCTAATACAAGTAGGCCTAGGCTTATCTGAAAAAATAATATGCTTGGCTACTTACAAAATCGCTGTTTGGTGCTTGCTAGAAGTCAGGTTTATCCAAAGTATCACCTTGAACTTATACCTTATATATAATGAGTTCCCCAAGATTAATATGCACAATTTTAGAATGTGTAGGGCACTCGCACTTCACATGAAGTCAATGTTATATTCCAGCCCCTTCATTCACTCTATTTTTCCACAAATATATCGGTAAATAACAGCTAACACATTTCCAAGTGTTCCACAGTTGATTGGCGGCAAGCTAATTTGACGTCATCATTGGATTATTCTCGGAAACACCACAATGGAAAACATTGCTGATATTCGTTCGTTGTTTTCCATTAATCCAACCACATATATACCCCTGAAAAACCAATAATTCATCATAAAATCGTACTAATTTATAGCTTACCTTATGCCTCAAGGTCTTGCGCTCTTTGTCAAACACATAAAATTTATATTCATTCACTATTTTTAAGAAATTAGAGACCCCATAAAATTAGCACATACGAAAAAATATCGTGTATTTTGTGGGAGTTTAATTAAGATCAGATCAGAAAATTAACATTCAAACTTAAATTAATATTTTACATTATTCATTTCAGTGAAATTTAGTCAATATATTAAACACATGGAGTAGTTTAGTTAATATAATACATAGTTTTAGATAAATACCTATTATTATCCTTTAATCTACATATTATTGAGCATTCGAGTGCCAATAAAATTACGGTAGTTGTGTTCGTCTTGACTCAGCCTTCGGCGCAATATAACATCGGAGTGTAGGGGTACATTGGTTGTTTGTTTGTTTGTTTGTTTGTTTGTTTTAGCGGACTCTCCCATCCAGGAGTTCGTTCTATGAACGATGGCTGTTTCCTTATTGTAATATATATTTGTTATATTGGTGCTAAAGTCAGTCACCTCATCCGAACAAGTTGTGTTTTCACAGTGTAAACAAATCGCTCGAGTCATGACTCGAGCTCTGAATTTATCCGTCTATATTTACATTAGTAGGCCTAGCTGCATTTGGACTTCAATACAGGTGATATATAATAGTTCTAAGATCATAGCCAATGTAGAGTACAGTGTAGAGCAAAGCAACTATCGTTTGATGAGTGTAATGTAGAAATAGAATGGCAGGTTTAGCGGGGCTCCCGGCCGCCCCGGGACAGTCACAGGCTCTTAGCCTATTTCAGTATCAATATTTGTTCAATGTTAGGTTCGGGATCACGAAGAAAATGGGCGAATTTTGGCACACTGGGTAGGTGAGACCGGAGTACTTTTATCAGTGTTCTACCCTACAACAAATTACCTGAAAAACTCGTACCACATAGCCTAGGCCTACCACCACGACCTCCATGTTAGGGTTCCATCTTCAAACTGAGCCCGCCCGGCGCCCGGGCCGGCGAGGGGCGTGACGTGACGACGGTGACGACCGAAAGACTGTGTGATTGGTTGATAATTTGATGGAAGGCTGTGATTGGTTCATGATTCCTTAAAAGACCGCTAGGTGTAGTGACGCTCACGTTCGACTGAAAGATTGAGGGTAAGAGCTCCCGAACGACGGCCATTGTGTACTATTATGCCGCCAGTGTGCCAAAATTCGCCCATTTTCTTCGTGATCCCGAACCTAAAATTGAAAAAATATTGATACTGAAATAGGCTAAGAGCCTGTGACTGTCCCGGGGCGGCCGGGAGCCCCGCTAAACCTGCCATTCTATTTCTACATTACACTCATCAAACGATAGTTGCTCTGCTCTACACTGTACTCTACATTGGCTATGATCTTAGAACTATTATATATCACCTGTATTGAAGTCCAAATGCAGCTACTAATGTAAATATAGACGGATAAATCCAGAGCTCGAGTCATGAGAGCGATTTGTTTACACCAACTTGTTCGGTTCGGATGAGGTGACTGACTTTAGCACCAATATAACAAATATATATTACAATAAGGAAACAGCCATCGTTCATAGAACGAACTCCTGGATGGGAGAGTCCGCTAAAACAAACAAACAAACAAACAACCAATGTACCCCTACACTCCGATGTTATATTGCGCCGAAGGCTGAGTCAAGACGAACACAACTACCGTAATTTTATTGGCACTCGAATGCTCAATAATATGTAGATTAAAGGATAATAATAGGTATTTATCTCAAACTATGTATATATTAACTAAACTACTCCATGTGTTTAATATATTGACTAAATTTCACTGAAATGAATAATGTAAAATATTAATTTAAGTTTGAATGTTAATTTTCGGATTAGATTTCATCTTAATTAAACTCCTACAAAATACAGATATTGTTTCGTATGTGCTAATTTTATGGGGTCTCTAATTTCTTAAAAATAGTGAATGAATATAAATTTTATGTGTTTGACAAAGAGCGCAAGACCTTGAGGCATAAGGTAAGCTATAAATTAGTACGATTTTATGATGAATTATTGGTTTTCAGGGGTATATATGTGGTTGGATTAATGGAAAACAACGAACGAATATCAGCACTGTTTTCCATTGTGGTGTTTCCGAGAATAATCCAATGATGACGTCAAATTAGCTTGCCGCCAATCAACTGTGGAACACTTGGAAATGTGTTAGCTGTTATTTACCGATATATTTGTGGAAAAATAGAGTGAATGAAGGGGCTGGAATATAACATTGACTTCATGTGAAGTGCGAGTGCCCTACACATTCTAAAATTGTGCATATTAATCTTGGGGAACTCATTATATATAAGGTATAAGTTCAAGGTGATACTTTGGATAAACCTGACTTCTAGCAAGCACCAAACAGCAATTTTGTAAGTAGCCAAGCATATTATTTTGTCAGATAAGCCTAGGCCTACTTGTATTAGCCTAGGCCTATGATGATAATGATGATTTGAAGCAGAAATGAGTAGCCTAGGCCTGGCTGAGGCTAGGCATATTAGGCTTAGGATAACCCATTATCCAACAATCTTAGGACTGCCCCCACTAGTGGGGCTATGTATAATGTATTGATAGGCTAATGAAGATCAAGGAAGATTTGAGGTTAAAGACAGTAAAAAATAAGGTTAGCTAGGCAGCTGGGAATCTGGTTCTGGTAGGCTAAGACTCAGAGCCCACTCTTAACCCGGGAATGGCGAAGGTCCTCAATTATGGTAATTATTTAGAAGATGACCTTTTTTTCTAGTTATTAAAAACTTACTCTATGGTGTATTATATGATATATAGAAGCAATAGAACTGTTAAAATGACCTGGGAAGTGTATATTAAACTTAGCCTAGACCAACATTCCTGTTTTTTTTTTTGTAGCTAAGGCTAGGCTAGGCTAACCTAGCCTAGGCTACTCTTGAGTTTTGGAACACAGTAGGCCTAAGCCTAGGCCTATTTTAGATGTCTAACTTTTAAAATAATAATATAAAAATACGTAGGCTAGGCCTAGGCTAGGATTAATTTTTTTTATCATTATACAGAAAGTTGTATCACTCAAAAAAACAGCGTCATTCGACACCCTGGCTAGGCTATAGCCTATGACAATAACAGTTTGCCGTCATGCCGTGGGATTAGGCCTATAGGGGTAGACCTGTCACTGAAGAATACTTTCGCAGTCTTACCGTTTGTTTTTGTTTTCAAGGTATAGGCTATAGGCAGAATAGGCTACAGTAGTATCTTATCTACTGGTATCTTATTTTATTGTAGTTTATATTATGAGTGGAAGATTTGCAATAACTTACCCTAACCAAAGTCCAAACTTAGTGTCCAAAGTGGGATCTGCACCCTGCCTCTATGTTCTCATTTTGTATACCGGTAACTTTTTAGCCAGATTACCGGTACAATTTAATAAGTGTACAGCCAGCAGCTAGGCCTACCGCCTACAGTGCATTTATAGATTTCCCGGAATCCCGGCCATGACTTGGGTATCACTAAAGAATCTTTCCGCAGCCTTATGTACAATTGTTTGTTTTTATTTCTTCAAGGAATATAGTACAGTAGTTTATTGTTCAATTGTTTATCATGTTATGAGTAGATAATTTGCATTACCTTACCCTAACCTAACTTTACTTAGTCTTAGTGTCCAAAGTGGGGGCTGCCACTATCCCCACAGTCCACACACCCGCTAACTAACATATATTATTGGTATGTCTTGTCATTACTATAACCTGACTTCATGGGGGTAACGGAGACTTGATTGAATATTTTCGGAATTAGCCTCGCAGAATCTTGAGTCTTTTAAAGTTGTGAAAATTAAAGTAAGTTTCTACGTTCCTACTGATTGTACTTAACCCGAGATGGGAATAGCCTACCCAGGTATTTTTTACTCGGCCCAGGGAAAATAATAGACAAACAAATGTTCTAATCAAAGTTTATTCTTGAAACTTTGTATCGGTATGTATTTTAACCAGTACTCTATAGTACTCATGTATCATATGAAAGGATATAAATTAAGTATGTAATAGTTCTTGGAATGCAACAACAAATATACATGAAATCTTTATTGGACAAAAGTTACAAAACTAAAACAGGGACTGCTAAGAATAATTTAAAAACCTGTTTTCAATGCCTATATTAGTGGACCTGAAGTGCATCTCTTTGAGACTGAAGTACAGGCAGCCAGCTCCCCTAGTATCCTGATTAAACACCAGTAAACATACATAACATCCCTTTTACTTACAATATTATTCATTCCTTTTAATACATTTTGAGCATGTATTGTGCATATATTTACCTTCACATCTCAAAATTTCTCCGGCGGCCGGGGGGCTACGCACCCCGGACCCCCTGTTATGAAACGGGGGGCTGCGCCCCCCGCAGACGCCGCGCAAAGTTGATCCTTGTAAGCTTAGAAAAATGATCCAGAACTGGATAATTTCTGTTTTGGCACCCTGTGTAACGCCGCGGCCATCGACAGGGAGGTATTTCTTACAGTTTCTCGTATTTCACTTATTGCGAATTTGCGACGGTAAGTACATATACACCAACAAAGTATCGTTCATGAAAGTGATAACACACTAATAATCATCGATGGGGCCCGTCACTGGTTGGTGATAAACTCTTACCAGAGTACCTGTACCAGTAGGGCGTAGGCCACTAGGCTAGGCTATTATAATATGTAAGCTTTAGGTCTACTCGTTAATTAGTTGTTTTTTTAATCTCCGAGACCAAGATAAGGTAACACCTTAACAATTATTATGGGTTGGGTTAACCGGACCATGTTGCTAGGCTTAGGCTACACAAAAACTTTGTCATTGAGCCTAGCCTGTCAGCCTAGACTAAAGATTCTTCAACAAACATGATACATTACTATTTGTAGACCTTCACCTCTAATGCTCGGTATTCGTTGCTCAGAGTCTCCCACTCTTCTATGCAGCCGTCTATACTATTATGCTCCATTATTGTCTAGATGCCGTGGAGCAGTCCAGGGGCTACACGTCCGCCATCAGCTGGGCCATGATAAACACTGACCAACCACCAGGGGTACCAACTACGAAATCAACATAACATTTCGCTAGATACGTGCCCATAAATCGCTAGGAGGCCGCTAGCTAGTAAATAAGTGCCCAAAGTCGCTGAAATAATGCCACAATCTCTGGAATATCGCTCAAAATATCTCAAATTTCTATAATATTGTTAGAATTGATGTCGCTACATGTATAAAATTGCCGCTAGATCGAAATAAACACCTATAGATCTAGCGAGAAATCGCTAATTTGGCAACACTGACCAACAGACCAACTCTCAACGCGATTTCGAATCGATCTGTTTTTATGATGGTACCTCACTTTACTGATAACAGAAAGTCTAACAAAAAATAGTGGAATAATATCATTCATTCAATTTTATGCAAACAATCTCGACTTTTCTCTTCAAAACAGTGTATAAATGTTGTTATATTGCATGCAATTAAGCAAAACATTTGACCAACCTCTGTTCAGTATATAATACATTTGCATATTGTATTGCAATTTTCATTTTACACTATAGCATACATATATATTTTAGGTATGTATTCCGTCGGCAGAACGCGGAAAAATCAAATAGTAGTATAGACCTGTTTTTCCGGTCCCGTCGCAAGACCATCGTCGCAAGATCTACCCGAAAAACGTTTTTCCGGTCCCGTCTTAACCTCTTCTGTACCGGCGACGTCTTTTTAATTATATTCCAGCTATATTTAGACGATTTGATGCAGTTTAAGAAGGATCTGTGGTCGCAAAAAGGGTTGTTGTTGTTGTTGTTCCCTAAGCTGCCTGGCCGAACAGCCCCGAGTCCCTGAGGAAGGCCATGGCCACGATCGGGCTTTCCCACAGAGCTCTCATTGAGTGTAGATTGTGTTGTTGGCGTAAGTGGTTGTGTGAAATGCAGTCTTCTATGATGTGTTTAATGGTATGGGGTGCTGTGTTACATCCCGGGCAGGAGTCGACAATGGAGTCATCCAGTCTCTTCTGATAGCTCAGGAGAGCTGGATGGTGTCCGCATCTCAGCCTGGCCAGGTGGACTCTGTCCTCGCGAGGAAGGGAGGATTCGGAAGGATGGATTTCGGGAGGTCGTGCATGCAGCTGCGTGTTGTCTGTGAGTGAGTGGATGGATCGGTGAGAGATATGAGTATGGATGTGCTTCTGGAAGTTGGTTCGGGGTGGGCAGGGAGGGAGAGAGGACAATAATTGTGTGTGATACCGTGTGCTGGGTGTTGTTTTGATATTTCTTGGTGTCTGTGGGTGTGTTGCCATGTAGTTTAGTGGGTGGTCTTGGTTCGTGGAGGCTGCTGCCAGGAATTGAGTGCCTCTCATGTCCAGATGGTCTTTGACTTTGAGGATTTTGGTTTCTTGATGTAGGTGATCTGTGGGTGCAGTAGCTGTGCAGCCTGTAATGATCTTCAGGGCTTTGTTTTGAATAGTCTGTAAAGTTTTATGTGTTTTAGCTAGGTTAGAAGCCCAGGCTGGGCTTGCGTATTCCATCACTGATCTTATGTATTGTTTATATACTGTGGTGGTAGTTTCTTTGTTGTGTCCAAATTTTGTGTGAGCAAGTGACCTGAGGGTGTTAAGTCTGGGTGTCAGTTTCTTTTTAATGTTTGTGGTGTGCTGTTTGAATGTCATATGAGTATCATATGTTACTCCTACGATTTTGGTGTGTGTGTATGTGTTAGGGGTGTGTTGTTTATGGTGAGTTGAGGGATGTATTCGTGTTCTCCTGTCCAACTTGTGAGCAGGGTTGCGGTGGATTTGGCTGGGGCTAGATTAAGTCTGTTTGTAGTGCACCAGCCATGTAGTGTGTTGAGATAGGGTTGAAGGAGATCTGTTGCTCTTTTTGGGTCATGGTGTGTGCATGTGAGTGTTATGTCATCTGCATAGGAGGCTAAGTTTATTTGGGGCGTATTGGGTGTAGTTATATCGTGCATGTACAGATTGAAGAGTGCGGGCGATAGGACGGATCCTTGTGGGACTCCGTTTGGAAAGTTTCTGATTTTAGATGACTGACCGGCAAAAGATACATGTGCACATCTGCCTGCTTGGCCACCTTTTTGTGTTGTTGTGCATGTTTGTGTTGTAGATTTTGTTTGTTAGGTTGTGGCGGGGGATGGCATCGAAGGCTTTACTAATGTCGAGTGTGGCTAATAGTGATCTGTGTGGTGGTCTAGCTGAGTTGATGCCGTCGAAAGCTCTTTGTGTAAGATCTGTGAGAAGAGTGTTTGTGGAGTGCAGTGGCCTAAAGCCATGTTGTGTTGGAGCTAGGGGTAGGTCAGGTGTAATTAGTTGTAATACTAGGCGTTCCATGACTTTGGAGTGGGAGCAAAGGAGTGTGATGGGGCGGTGGGAGGAGGGTAGCGTGGGGTCTTTGTTGGGTTTGGGGAATGTGATGATGATACCATGCTTCCAAATGTCTGGTATTGTGTTGTGTGAATAGCTGTAGTTTGATATGTTAGTGAGTGCTTGTATGCCTTGTGGTCCCAGGTGTCTGAGGTGTATGTTGCTTATGTTGTCTAGGCCACAGGCGGGTGAGTGCTTGAGATTGTTGATGATATGCTTTGTCTGGTGATTGGTGAAGGGTGTATAGTCAGGGTCTGTGGGGAATTGTCTCTTACGTCGGATGACACGTCGGTCGTCTTTGTGAGGTTTTAGGTGGCTGACATGTGAAAAGTGATTGATGAGAGTGTTTGCTTGTTGTTTACATGAAGTTGTAGAGTCTGTTGTTGTGATTGCAGCATGTGATTGTGTTGTGTTGCTGTTGGAAAGTGTGATGCTGTTTAGTGTTTTGTAGAGTTTTTGGGGTTTGTTTTGTGATCAAGTGTTTGTAGGAAGTTATTCCAATTTAGTTTTTGTTGTTCTTGTATTTTGTTGTTAGTTTGGGTGTTGAGTGCTTGAATTTGTTGTGTGATGTCTTGTGTGTGGGGTGCTGGGGAGTGTTTCAGTATGTCGCGTTGTCTGATGAGGTTTTGAATTTCTGGTGTGAAGTTGGGGTTGTGTCTTTTTCTGTTACCTCTTGGAATGTGTTTCTTGTCAGCGTTTTGGATAGTTTTATTGAGTATGTGTACAGCATTGTTGATGTTAGTGATGGGTGTACTGTTTAGAGTTGTGAAGTGTTGTTCTGTCTCATTTGTGAATGCTTCCCAGTTAGCTATTTTATAATTGGTGTATGTGTGTTTGTGGCTAGCTGGGGTGAGTCTGGTTTTGGTGGTGATAATGATCGGGAGGTGGTCAGAGCCTAAGGTTCTGACCACCCTCCAGGATGTTGTGGGGGCGAGTTCTGGGGAGCAAAAGGTGATGTCAGGAGATGATGGGTTATAGAGGGCTTGGTGAGGAATATGGGTATGTTGATGGATGTCGTTAAGGACGATGAGGTTATCGGTTTTGTTTTGTAGTACCAGCCCTCTGTCTGTGTCGGGGTTGTCGACAAACCAGGCCGACGTCTTGGCGTTGAAGTCACCACCCAGGATGATGTGTGGGGTGTGTGGGGTTATTTGTGATGTGTTGTAAGTGTGGTCTGTATTCATTTGGTACTGTAGGGGATGTTTTTTTTTGTTTTTTTTGTTTTTTTTTCCATGTGATTGAGGGAGGCAAAAGGCATTACTGCCTATAACGAGTGCCTCCCCCATAGTTGAAAGAGTGACAGGGCCAAAATCAAAGGGACGTTCGAGCCAAAATGCCAGGACACACGGAGTTTGAAGCAATTTAAGTCATAGGAAGAGGGAAAGACTGATTCTGGGAGAGAGTTCCAGAGCTCAGCTGTTGAGTAGAAGAAAGTTTGAGAGTAACGTTTCACTCTTGGGTTGGAGCGTTGCACAGAGTAGGGGTGGGATTGAGTTGCAAGACGGGTACCACGTGCCCTACGTAAAGGAGGTGGTATGCACTGGGATAGCTCTGAGGAACACTGATTATTATAGTAGCGATAGAATAGCGAGAGAGATGCAACATTGCGGCGGAGAGAGAGAGAGACTGCAGAGAGTTGGTGAGTGGACGGGAGTTAATGATACGAAAGGCCTTCCTTTCAACTTTGTCTAGGAGAGTGGTGTTTGGGGAGGGATGTATGTGTTTATGATGGTTATGTTGGAGTTGTTGCCAGTGCGTATTTTAATTGACTGTATTTCTGTTGTGTTATCATTTGGGGGGAGGAGGGATTTGGTTTGTACACTGGTTACTATGTATGATATTTCTTTGTGTACCAGGGTGATGAGTCCACCGCCCCCGCCGACAGCCCGGTCTTGTCTGATGGTGGTGAAATTATGAAATGTGGGTGTTTTTTGTGTTGTGCGGAGTTTTGTTTCTTGTAAGATGGCAATGTGTATGTTGTGTTGTTTGATGAAGTGTGAGAGTTCGTGTTTCTTTGTGTTGATGCCATCTATGTTCAGTTGAAGAATGTTAATGTTTTGTGCACGATGTATGTTGGGTGCTGCTGCAGGAGGAGGGGGGGGGGGGGAGGGGGGGGGGGGGGGTGAGGGAGGGGCTGGGGGTTGGGATGGGTGAGGTGGGGGTGGGGATTGGGGAGCAGGAGATGGGGGTTGGAATGGATTAGGATGGGGTGTGGTGTGTTGAGTTGAGGATGTGGATGGTATGGGAAGGTTAGGTGGGTTAGGGAGGAGAGGTGGACGGGTTTTAGGGGGGGGAGTGGATGATATGGGAAGGTTAGGTGGGTTGGGGAGGAGAGGTGGACGGGTTTTAGGTGAGGGATTTGACTGGGAGAGGGAGGGGCATGAGGAACAGGTCCAAGTGTTTGTGTAGTGTTTCTTGGAGGCAAGTGTTGTGCAGGTGAAGTGGGCCAGTTCCCGCATGAATTGCAGAGAACTGAACCCTTAGTATGGCGACTCGAAGTGATGGGTTTTGAGCAAGTTGGACATATGTATGTGTACGTGGGTCCTGGTTGCTCTCAATGTCTCCGGCTAGAAGAAGTCTTCGAGAAATGACAGCCGGAGAGTCATTTCTCGGTGTAGGAAAAAACTGTGTGATGTGTGTGTGTGGTGTGAGAGGTGTGGAAATTCCCGGCGCGACCGAAGCCGCTCCAAGGACCCGTGCCCCCAGGGAGGGGGCAGGGGATGGTTGTGACGGTTTGGCTCCCGAAACTGCTCCCCGCGGCCGGCATCCGGTTTTCCTCCACTGGTCGTTGATTTTGTCTTCGGCAGTGGAGGGTCGGCAGCCATCCGCAGTTGGCAGTCTCGGGAGGTGGCCCCACGGCGTAGACACCGTAGAAGCCTTTTGATTGTTGGAGGGTCCTTTGTAAACTGAATAAAATAGTTTCATAGTAGCCAGAATAAATTTAAGAAGACGTTGCGGTACAGAAGGGGTTAAGTATGGAAGACCATGACCGCCACCGGTACGCGCAACTTCGCTAGGCTAGAGCCGCTAGGCAGCCTAGGCTAGATCTAGGCTAGGCCTACAGACTACCTTATAAGATGACTAGACTAGCTATTGCCGCACTATTAGACACTTTTTTGGCAGAGGTGACAACACGTTCAATATTAGAAAGAAACTCGTCTACATAATCATCACCTACATTATGAATTACCGCCATTTTTCTTCACGGCTGTTGTTTACATACAACTCGACGGTGATTGGATATACACAAACTGTGACGTCAATTATGAGATCGTGATTGACGAGCTACTGATTGGCTGAGGCAGTTGCGCGTAACTCCAGAAGTTGCGCGTAACTCCAGAAGTTGCGCGTAGCGGTGGCGGTAAGGGGCTTCCATAGTTAACCCTTAAAGAGCAGCGCTCGACTTAAGTCGTGCACCAATTTGCAGCAAGTTAGGAGCATTATTAAGGCTTTTAAAGGGTTAAAATCGTGTGCAAATGGCCGGGAGCGCAGCGGGCCAGACAGCCGACTCCCAGGACTTACCGCCGCCCATTAACTCATGTTCCCTGTGTTCTCAAGAGGCCGGCAGTGTAGCCAGTAGTGAGCATAGCTGGAAAAAATATGCCGAAATACGCTAAACTCCCATGTTACTGGTATCACTGTATGAGAACCACGAGTGCTACGTAGCTCGTTCTGGTCTCATTTTGAAGCTTTTAGAGCCTAGTTTTTTGCTAAATAAATGTTTTTTCATGCAGATACTTGATTGATCATTCAGGAGGGCCTGAATATGCCCAAAACACCCCAAAATACCCCACTAGACAAGGGTTAATCCCACCTTTAGCAAGCAAGACACCATATTCGCTTGCGACGGCAAGAGAGCTCCGTAGCTGGGTTGACGGCAAGCTGAAACATCTCACTCAACTTACTGATTCTTCATTCTAATTTATTTCACTATATTTGTTTATCCATACATGATCGTATAATTTACTTGCCTATTATTAGGCTATTAAGTAGAGTAATGAGCCCATAGTGTTATACCAGGTTTTTTGCTGGGGTTATATTGACTTAAAGGTGAATTCCAGGGATGAAACCTAAAGCTGCATTTTGTGTCACCCCAAAGTCTGATAACCCACCCACTTATCAGTGGGGTGACACAAAATGTACATTTTTTACGAGCCTGCCTTCAAAATGTATATGCCTACATAATATATACAACATTTGCTTACTATTGTTGAACAATGAACATGAATGTAAATATATATTACAAAATGACCACTACAAAGTAAAACAAAGAATATAATAAAGACGAAACATCGTAATATAATAAATATTATGAGGTGATGATGATGATGATGATGATGTTGAGGGATAGCCTTAAGTATCGGCCCCTCGTTGGTCTTCTTACACCTTCCCCAGTTTTCTTTCTTCACTGTAGATGTATTATTTCTTCATCTTCTTACTGGGGTCCTTATTTTCTATAAATGTACATGTTTTCCAAAATATATTGTAACTTTTTTATTTTTATTTTTATTTTTTCCTAGTATTAAAACTTTTCTTGTTAACACTTTTCTTACTTTCATTTACATTTTTTATAAATTTTTAAGACACTTTAGCTCTCCTTATTTTTCCTGTGTTCTTAATTTTCTGTTCTTTCGTCAAGTTCTTTTATCCTCTTTTCTCTCCTTTTCCAACATCTATGTAAGTATTGTTTTATCTCTTCGTTTGCTTCTTTCTTGAATAGTAACTCTCCCATAAGTTTTTCAGTGTCTTGGATATATGGCCTGTGTAATCTTGTTATTTTTGTCCTAATTTCATTATATTCTTCACATTCCAGGATAAAATGTTCTAAGTTTTCTGTCTCTTTTTCACACAGTCTGCATTTTGTATCCTTCTTAAAATTGTTTCGGTCTTCTAGGTTTAGGGTGTTTGATCTGCATTCAAAAAATGTGACTGAGGCTGCTGTGTTGTCATATACTTCATCTGTTCCCCCAATTTCTTTTTTATTTTCTTGTAAATGTTTAGACTGGTTTTTTATTCCATGTCTTTTTGCCACATTTGTGTATCCCATTCATAGATCTTCTTACACAGTTCTGTCTTTGTCATCCTGCTCAGTTTTGTTCTATTTATGTTAAGCTCCTTTAGACACCTATTGCATTCTTTCACCCATTGATTATTATTCTCCTCTAATCCTTCTTCAATTATTTCAAATAGCATTCTATTTCCATCACCGTTCATTATGCCTTGTAAGTATTGTAATGCCCTCGAAAATATCCCGCAACCCCAATAATGTACTACCCGAGTTGACGTCAGGTATAGTGTAAAATAGTCGTTGATGGAAAGTCCAATAAACTCATCACGTGAAACACCACGAGACTATCACCTGGTTCTTACAAATCGGACTAAGGTTACTATACTTTTGTACGTCCGTGGTAGTACAGTGGGTTAGCGCGCGAGCCTGGTTGACCTATGGAGGATATGGTTACTAACCAGGGTTCGAACCCCACCCAAGGCATCTCAAAACCTGTGGGTTTATAGGAGGGTTAAACTCCCTTCAAAGGTTCGAGCCCCGTGCCAGGCACCAGGAAAGGTTGACCCTAAGTGGGCCTGGGGAGTTTTCAGGAGACCATAAATTCCCTAACAATATTGAGATTGCTGAGGTGATACAGCTACGATACCTTACGACCTTAAAGAGGCTAGGGACTAGCCTAGTTAAAGAAGGATGTAATGTAATGCCCTCGAAAATATCCCGCAACCCCAATAATGTACTACCCGAGTTGACGTCAGGTATAGTGTAAAATAGTCGTTGATGGGAAGTCCAATAAACTCATCACGTGAAACACCACGAGACTATCACCTGGTTCTTACAAATCGGACTAAGGTTAGTATACTTTTGTACGTCCGTGGTAGTACAGTGGGTTAGCGCGCGGGCCTGGTTGACCTATGTAGGATATGGTTACTAACCAGGGTTCGAACCCCACCCAAGGCATCTCAAAATCTGTGGGTTTTTAGGAGGGTTAAACTCCCTTCAGAGGTTCGAGCCCTGCGCCAGGCACCAGGAAAGGTTGACCCTAAGTGGGCCTGGGGGAGTTGTCAGGACAGAAAAATTCCCTTCACACCCAGCATTTCATAATGAAATGCTGGGTGTGAAGGGAATTTATGGTCTCCTGAAAACTCCCCAGGCCCACTTAGGGTCAACCTTTCCTGGTGCCTGGCACAGGGCTCGAACCTCTGAAGGGAGTTTAACCCTCCTAAAAACCCACAGGTTTTGAGATGCCTTGGGTGGGGTTCGAACCCTGGTTAGTGACCATGACCATCATAGGTCAACCAGGCCCGCGCGCTAACCCCCTGTACTACCACGGACGTACAAAAGTATAGTAACCTTAGTCCGATTTGTAAGAACCAGGTGATAATAATATAATAATAATAATAATAATAATAATAATAATACTTTATTTCAGACTCACTCAGTACAGAGGGGACCATACTGGGGTCCATATATACCTTACAGTAACATAAATATATATAAGCTACTGTACATAGGCTACATAAAATAAAAAGAAATTAAATAATACCCAGCTTGCTATCATGTAGTTCACAGCACTGCCTCAACCAAAAACAGTGGTCATCAAACTACTGTGTTACCAAAACCACTGTCCTAATTGTGTACAGTACCATGCCTCACATCATTTAGCTTCCGGTACAGTATGTTGCTACAGTACAGTATAGGAATATCGGTACTGTACTGCACTATGAGGATCAGTACCGGTATGCTAATTCTGTAGAGTAGCAGACCTGAAATCATTACTTAAGGTTAAATATAGAGCAACTTCCTCCAGTGTGCCTGGATCCTGGAGGTGTACACTATGCTTGGAGTTTGTAGCATTTTAATGATCCTGTTCTCAGAAGTGTTAAGGCGCTGAATGAATTTATATGTTAGCTTTCTAATGAGTGATTTGTAACAGTGTAAGTTCATATAGGCACATAGCGTACTTGTACTCTCATATTTTGAGAGCCCCAGAAACATTTTCATGATATTGTGATATGAGATACTTAGTCTATTCACTGTAATTTTCTTATAGTTCCACCATAGTTGTGCTGTATACATTGGTGAGCAGTAGGAGTTGAACAATGTTATTTTTGTATCCCATGTGCACATATGAAATTTTCTTAATATTGAATTTCCCTGCATGTAAAGTTGCCTTCGCTGACGACCCATATCCTCATCATCTGAGCGATCACATGAAATATAGTGTCCTAGATACTTTACTTTACTTACTTCTTCTATAATTTCTTCATACAAATGGAATTTAGGTAGCTTTGATTTCAATAGAAGGTTAGATTTAAATATTATGATATTGCTCTTTATAGGATTAAATTTGACTGAATGTTCGATTCCAAATTTTTCACATACTCTTAATAATTTATCCAGTCCTGCTCCAGAGGGCGCGATTAAGGCTAGGTCATCAGCATACATGAGATGATTTACAATGGTGCTGCCAATACAGCACCCAGTGCGAGTCTTGTTCAGCTCCAGACTAAGATCATCCATGTAGACGTTGAAAAGATACGGAGACAATATCCCCCCCTGCCTAACACCATTGGTTACGGCGAAAGAGCCTGACAGGATGTTGCCCCATCTTACACACATTTTTTGATTAGCATACCAGAAAATAAGTATCCTAACAATATAGCTAGGCACTCCCCTGTTAACTAATTTTTCAAATAAGGTTTTGTGACACACCCTATCAAAAGCCTTACTTGCATCAAGAAAACAAGAGAAAATTGAGCTATTTAGTTTGTTGTATGTATCAATCACTTCTTTCAGCACATATATGCATTGGTCTGTGCCGTGATTTTTCTTAAAGCCAAACTGATTGCTGCTGGTGACAATATATGCAGACATTCTTTCTAGCATTATCATTTCAACTACCTTACTCACCACACTAGCAAGTGCTACTGGGCGGTAGTTGTCTTTTGCTGTAATTTTACCTGATTTATCTTTAATGACAGGAACAAGTATTACGGATATCATAGACTCCGGCAGGACACCATGCGTAAATAGACTGGTGATGCAAGAACTAAGTTTATCTATTAACAACTTATCTGCATATTTAAGATGTTCTGCATATATACCATCCAGCCCACAAGCTTTATTTAGGTTAAGTTTTCTTATGGCATTCTCAAGATCACTTTCAGTCACTTTAATGTCTTCATAATTACTATCTTTCACATATTGAATTGCACCATTAGTAGACCTTTGGTTTACACTGTTAAGTAGTTCCTTAAAATGAGTTTTCCATAAGTCAGCAATGTTCTCTTCACCCGTAACCCCCTCAACACTGACAGGTAATGGTGTGTTACAATTTTGCATGGATCTGATGTCCTTCCAAAAACAGTTAGTATCCTTTTCTGCCAGACTCTTTGCAAGGGCTTCCTTCCTTAATTGGTTTTCATTTTGCTTAATAAATCTAATGGCATATTTGGTCCTAGCCTTTGCTCTTTTGTGAAGTTCAAATATAGGCCCCTGTCTAGGCTGACCTACTTCAAGCCAATGAGACCTAGCATCTCTGGAGGCCTGATACAGGTCAGCCACATAGTCTTGCCAACCTGGCTTATTGAATGAGGACTTATATTTACGGCTATTAAAAATACTTTCCCCCGCTTTTGATAAAGAATCTATTATACTATTGTAAAATTTAATAATGTCCTTTCTGTGTTGTGCATCACTACATTTTGGATCCCTGCATTGTGCTACACCATTACCATCATATTGCACCCTATTTAATAAGTCCTTGGTTTTATCACAGTACATTTGGCACTCTTCATTTGAGATTACATTCCATGGAACTTTTGCCTTGATGCTATTGCTATTTTCTGTTATTTCCGGTGCTTTATTAATTTGGATTGTTAATTCTATAGGTATGTGGTCGTCATCCGTAATGTCGTATCTTATGGCCATTTCTGAGATAGAGTCATGAAAGTCAGAGCTAGAGATTGCATGATCAAGCCACGACCTGGTCTCCCATGCTTCACTAACATATGTATAGCTATTTTCTGGAAGCAGGTTTTTGGAGGACAAAATTAAACCTTGCTCCTCACAAAACCTTAACATATGTTTAGCAAACATGGAACCACCCAACTCGTGAGGGGTAGCATTCCAATCACCTACCACTGAGTAACACGTTATCTCTAATTCAGAAATTAGGCCACCAAGCTCCCCTAACTTTTCCAAATAAAGTTCTTCATTTTCTGCACACTGATACGGTAAGTAAACACAAAATATTGCAAATTTTCTGTGTCCCACTTCCAGCTGTATTCCCGCACACCAGCTTAAATTTGTCTCAATGGTTTTAATTACACTATCTAGGCACGATCTCCACATTATTGCAACTCCCCCTGGGGGGTGACCTGCCACAATACCATCACGTGTGTCCGTAGTGGAGACCCCGTACCCATGGAAATCTTTATCTAATATGTTCAAATTACCTAAGTCATGTTTTGTGTACCAGGTTTCCTGAAGGCAGACTATGTCACTGGTCCTTAATGTAGATACGATGTCAGGTCGCAACAGGAGATTCCTCTTTGTTTTGGGGAGTCCTCTGCAATTGTATGAAGTTACTTTTATACTTGCTGCTGTTGTTGGTATCCCCTCCATTACTGCGAGTTGGATAGTGGTGTGCGATGCCTCCAAGTCCCAGAAGCCTCTGCACTGTCCTCATTGGGATATTGTCTTGGTTCTCTGTACCATTTGACATATGCATCTTCTGGCCACAGGTCAGGATTCATGAAAACATCTGGATCTGGACATTCGCTAGTTATACAAAAGGAGGCACAGGTAGTGGACCTGGAGAGGGTGGTCAGCTGTCTTACCTCTATATTTATATGTAGATTATCAGCCAAGTATGTCTTGAGATTCTCAGCAGTAACACTAGGGTTGAATCCTGTGGCAAACACCCTAGCTAGTCGGGGCCTTTTGATGGTATTGAGGCCAGTATCCTTGACCCTACCTTTAATTCCTGGCTGGTTTCTCGGTCTAGGGTGAACCTGCTCGCCTTCCCTCTCGTGGTGTTTCACATGATGAGTTTATTGGACTTCCCATCAACGACTATTTTACACTATACCTGACGTCAACTCGGGTAGTACATTATTGGGGTTGAGGGATATTTTTGAGGGCATTACATTATAATAATAATAATAATAATAATAATAATAATAATAATAATAATAATAATACTTTATTTCAGACTCACACAATACAGAGGGGACCATACTGGGGTCCATATATACCTTACAGTAACATAAATATATATAAGCTACTGTACATAGGCTACATAAAATAAAAAGAAATTAAATAATACCCAGCTTGCTATCATGTAGTTCACAGCACTGCCTCAACCAAAAACAGTGGTCACCAAACTACTGTGTTACCAAAACCACTGTCCTAATTGTGTACAGTACCATGCCTCACATCATTTAGCATCCGGTACAGTATGTTGCTACAGTACAGTATAGGAATATCGGTACTGTACTGCACTATGAGGTTCAGTACCGGTATGCTAATTCTGTAGAGTAGCAGACCTGAAATCATTACTTAAGGTTAAATATAGAGCAACTTCCTCCAGTGTGCCTGGATCCTAGAGGTGTAGCCTATGCTTGGAGTTTGTAGCATTTTATTGATACTGTTCTCAGAAGTGTTAAGGCGCTGAATGAATTTATATGTTAGCTTTCTAATGAGTGATTGGTAACAGTGTAAGTTCATATAGGCACATAGCGTACTTGTACTCATATTTTGAGAGCCTCAGAAATTTTTTCATGATATTGTGATATGAGATACTTAGTTTATTCACTGTAATTTTCTTATAGTTCCACCATAGTTGTGCTGTATACATTGGTGAGCAGTAGGAGTTGAACAATGTTATTTTTGTATCCCATGTGCACATATGAAATTTTCTTAATATTGAATTTCCCTGCATGTAAAGTTGCCTTCGCTGACGACCCATATCCTCATCATCTGAGCGATCACTTGAAATATAGTGTCCTAGATACTTTACTTTACTTACTTCTTCTATAAATCTTCATACAAATGGAATTTAGGTAGCTTTGATTTCAATAGAAGGTTAGATTTACATATTATGATATTGCTCTTTATAGGATTAAATTTGACTGAATGTTCGATTCCAAATTTTTCACATACTCTTAATAATTTATCCAGTCCTGCTCCAGAGGGCGCGATTAAGGCTAGGTCATCAGCATACATGAGATGATTTACAATGGTGCTGCCAATGCAGCACCCAGTGCGAGTCTTGTTCAGCTCCAGACTAAGATCATCCATGTAGACGTTGAAAAGATACGGAGACAATATCCCCCCCTGCCTAACACCATTGGTTACGGTGAAAGAGCCTGACAGGATGTTGCCCCATCTTACACACATTTTTTGATTAGCATACCTGAAAATAAGTATCCTAACAATATAGCTAGGCACTCCCCTGTTAACTAATTTTTCAAATAAGGTTTTGTGACACACCCTATCAAAAGCCTTACTTGCATCAAGAAAACAAGAGAAAATTTAGCTATTTAGCTTGTTGTATGTATCAATCACTTCTTTCAGCACATATATGCATTGGTCTGTGCCGTGATTTTTCTTAAAGCCAAACTGATTGCTGCTGGTGACAATATATGCAGACATTCTTTCTAGCATTATCATTTCAACTACCTTACTCACCACACTAGCAAGTGCTACTGGGCGGTAGTTGTCTTTAGCTGTAATTTTACCTGATTTATCTTTAATGACAGGAACAAGTATTACGGATATCATAGACTCCGGCAGGACACCATGCGTAAATAGACTGGTGATGCAAGAACTAAGTTTATCTATTAACAACTTATCTGCATATTTAAGATGTTCTGCATATATACCATCCAGCCCACAAGCTTTGTTTAGGTTAAGTTTTCTTACGGCATTCTCAAGATCACTTTCAGTCACTTTAATGTCTTCATAATTACTATCTTTCACATATTGAATTGCACCATTAGTAGACCTTTGGTTTACACTGTTAAGTAGTTCCTTAAAATGAGTTTTCCATAAGTCAGCAATGTTCTCTTCACCCGTAACCCCCTCAACACTGACAGGTAATGGTGTGTTACAATTTTGCATGGATCTGATGTCCTTCCAAAAACAGTTAGTATCCTTTTCTGCCAGACTCTTTGCAAGGGGTTCCTTCCTTAATTGGTTTTCATTTTGCTTAATAAATCTAATGGCATATTTGGTCCTAGCCTTTGCTCTTTTGTGAAGTTCAAATATAGGCCCCTGTCTGGGCTGACCTACTTCAAGCCAATGAGACCTAGCATCTCTGGAGGCCTGATACAGGTCAGCCACTTAATCTTGCCAACCTGGCTTATTGAATGAGGACTTATATTTATGGCTATTAAAAATACTTTCCCCCGCTTTTGATAAAGAATCTATTATACTATTGTAAAATTTAATAATGTCCTTTCTGTGTTGTGCATCATTACATTTTGGATCCCTGCATTGTGCTACACCATTACCATCATATTGCACCCTATTTAATAAGTCCTTGGTTTTATCACAGTACATTTGGCACTCTTCATTTGAGATTACATTCCATGGAACTTTTGCCTTGATGCTATTGCTAGTTTCTGTTATTTCCGGTGCCTTATTAATTTGGATTGTTAATTCTATAGGTATGTGGTCGTCATCCGTAATGTCGTATCTTATGGCCATTTCTGAGATAGAGTCATGAAAGTCAGAGCTAGAGATTGCATGATCAAGCCACGACCTGGTCTCCCATGCTTCACTAACATATGTATAGCTATTTTCTGGAAGCAGGTTTTTGGAGGACAAAATTAAACCTTGCTCCTCACAAAACCTTAACATATGTTTAGCAAACATGGAACCACCCAACTCGTGAGGGGTAGCATTCCAATCACCTACCACTAAGTAACACGTTATCTCTAATTCAGAAATTAGGCCACCAAGTTCCCCTAACTTTTCCAAATAAAGTTCTTCATTTTCTGCACACTGATACGGTAAGTAAGCACAAAATATTGCAAATTTTCTGTGTCCCACTTCCAGCTGTATTCCCGCACACCAGCTTAAATTTGTCTCAATGGTTTTAATTACACTATCTAGGCACGATCTCCACATTATTGCAACTCCCCCTGGGGGGTGACCTGCCACAATACCATCACGTGTGTCCGTAGTGGAGACCCCGTACCCATGGAAATCTTTATCTAACATGTTCAAATTACCTAAGTCCTGTTTTGTGTACCAGGTTTCCTGAAGGCAGACTATGTCACTGGTCCTTAATGTAGATACGATGTCAGGTCACAACAGGAGATTCCTCTTTGTTTTGGGGAGTCCTCTGCAATTGTATGAAGTTACTTTTATACTTGCTGCTGTTGTTGGTATCTCCTCCATTACTGCGAGTTGGATAGTGGTGTGCGATGCCTCCAAGTCCCAGAAGCCTCTGCACTGTCCTCATTGGGATATTGTCTTGGTTCTCTGTACCAGTTGACATATGCATCTTCTGGCCACAGGTCAGGATTCATGAAAACATCTGGATCTGGACATTCGCTAGTTATACAAAAGGAGACACAGGTAGTGGACCTGGAGAGGGTGGTCAGCTGTCTTACCTCTATATTTATATGTAGATTATCAGCCAAGTATATCTTGAGATTCTCAGCAGTAACACTAGGGTTGAATCCTGTGGCAAACACCCTAGCTAGTCGGGGCCTTTTGATGGTATTGAGGCCAGTATCCTTGCCCCTACTTTTAATTCCTAGCTGGTTTCTCGGTCTAGGGTGAACCTGCTCGCCTTCCCTAGAGTAGCGAGGCTTGCCATTCACCCATTTGACCATAGTCCATGGGTTTTCCCTTGCATTAACTCCTTCATTTGGTTCAGTTTGTGTAGGTAAATTTGAGGATGGTGTAGCTGGCACTGTATTATCTTCTCTCGTTGCCGACGATAAAGATTGCTGTTGTGTTCGGTGTTGTTGCTGTTGTGGTCGCTGCTGCTGCCACACCTGGTGTTGCCTTTGATATGAATGCTGCTGCTGGGTTAGTTTAGATTGTTGTAGTTGTCGCTGGTTTTGTTGTTTTTGTTGATGCTGTTGCTGCTGCTGCACCTGCTGTTGTTGCTGCTGCACCTGCTGCTGTTGTTGCTGCTGCACCTGCTGCTGTTGTTGCTGCTGCACCTGCAGTTGTTGCTGCTGCATCTGCTGTTGTTGCTGCTGCACCTGCTGTTGTTGCTGTTGCACCTGCTGGTGCTGCTGCTGTTGTGGTTGTTGCTGCTGTTGTGGTTGTTGCTGCTGTTGTTGTTGTTGCTGTTGATGCTGTTGTTGTATGGGTCGCTGTTGTTGCTGGGGCTGTTGTGTTTGGAGTTGTTGCAGCTGTTGCTGTTGTAGTTCAGCCTGCTGTTGCTGGTGGTGGTGTTGTAGGCCTATGGGTGGTTGTTGTTGTTGATGCTGTTGTTATAGATGCTGCTGCTGTTGTTGTGTCACTTGTGCCTGTGGTTGAGGTGGAGTGTTAGTAGAGTTATTTTCTAACTTATTCACTGTGTCAGCTACATTTGAAACCACACTGCTTATGTCCACTATGGTTTCTTTTTGACCTGTGGTACACTCTCTCAGTAATTTAACTTCCATTTGGGTGTTCTTGATTTCACTAAGTAGCACTGACACATCTATCCTATCAAATTGTATAGGTGGTAGGTCCTTTAGGTCCATGGCCACGAAAGTGGGAAAGTGGGTAAGCCTACGTCTGAAGGAATACAGTGTTCTCTTTTCACGGACTGACTGGGGTAGGTCGTTCCAGTCTTTGATGGCAGTGAAGAAGAATGTTTGCTTACCCTGTCCTTGGATTCTCGGGACCTTAAAATTAAACATCCTGTTTCTTGTATTATGTCCACTCCTCTCATTTGCTTTAACAAAATCACTCTTAAGATACTCTGGAGCTCTCTCATAGACATTTTGAAGGCATTAGTGAGCCTGATTTGTTTGGCCCTGTCAGAGACATTGAGCATACCTAGTGACTGAAGTTGTTCCTGGCCAACATGTGATCTGGGTCCTAGGTTCAGCATGAACCTAACCATTTTATTTTGAGTGACCTGAAGTTTGTGCTGTGCTGATTTAGATGATGCAGAGTACCAGGATGAAACAGAATAGTCAAAATGACATTGAACAAGCGCTTGGCAAGGGTCTTTTTGGTCGCCGCTGGCAAGCATCCCACCTGTCTATACAGGTATTTTATACGTGCTCTACACTTACACAGGATAGATTCCAAAATTGTTTCACCTGACAAACTCGAATCCAGTTTTAGTCCGAGATATTTAACTTGTGACACTGTTGTTATAGGAATATCATTACAGTTGACCGAGAAGCTCACAATGTCTTTCAGTTTGCGTTTTGTCCCACATAAGATGGCTTCCGTCTTGCCCAGGTGAAGAGATTATAGGTTTGACTCCTGTAAGGAGATAAAGAAAACCTAATATTTAGTAGTGGCCCCGTAATCATTGACGAACATGCCTATTACATAAGGCATCCTCTTCAAACACTAATCCGCCGTAGTTTGAATCTACCGCGCAGAGCATTTAAAATCTGAGGAGCCTTCATCATGAGCGCACGCGACCTCACTCATGGCTTCAGTCATTATGAATTGGGTTCTCACTACGAAAAAACTTCGTAAAAAATAAAAAACAAAAAGAAAATAAGAATAACTATCCAATAAGCTTTCCATCATATCGTGGATGTACTTGTGTGGATCTTTGACCAGACGCTGATTCAGGCATCATTCTTCCTTCACTGACATATCAAGTAAACCAAATCCTTAATACATCAACGAATGGGAAGGGGATGGTCGGGAGGGCCCCAGTCGTCAATGATTACGGGGCCACTACTAAATATTAGGTTTTCTTTATCTCCTTACAGGAGTCAAACCTATAATTTATTAGTGGCCCCTCCATCATTGACGAACATGCCTGATTTCTAAGACTGGAGGGGGACATTCGTAATCATATCATAACTCTAGAAAAGCAGATAATCAAACAACCACATAGTATTCTTACTTTTGTAAAAAAGAGATATTCGGGTGCATAAACTTTATACAGCCTAAATCTTCAAAAAGGGGTACAAGCAGGAGCGTGCTTCAAAGAAGCCTGCTTGAAAAAGGGTTAACTCTGAGACTCTGTGCACAGATCTGCTAGTTAAGAAGGCACCCCACTTAAAGTAAGTGGTGAAAACTAAAAACTTATAAGTTTACATGTGCACATATAAACCCCATTAACTAGTGGATATATTCCTAAAAATATAACCAAACATAAATGAATTCTTGTACATTCGTAGAAGTACTGAACTCGTGTACTTATGCAGAAGTAATTACTGCAAAAGTAAAAGTAGTAGTTGCCACTACCGAGATTTCTCAAAAATCTATTGCTTCACAGCCAAAGCTACTTACAACAAGAATTGTCGTAACACTACTATTGGCCTTTAGCACAATTTCCTGCAATGAATACTACAGAGAAATTTTATAATACAATGACTACAACCAGTATCACAGCTCGTATGTTCCGAACACATACTCCGGAGGGGTCTAGGGTGTCCTATGTCACACTGACTGCACCCTCCCCCCCCCCCCCTTTCTTGAAATTAAACAAAACGTGACTAAAAGGGCCACCTAGACCCTCTGCCGTAAAGCTATACATGGCAAGGAAGGTTTGTCCAGAGCTACTGAAAGGTATCGAGGCAAAAACTCCTGATTAAAGGCCCACAACTGTGTGGACGTAATAACTTCCACCGAAAGATTATTAAGGAAACGTAAAGAGGCTGTCCCCTTGCGTAAATCGTGGGTCTTACCCACAACGCCGGGATTCTTCTCTTTAAAGTCCTCGACCAAGAGAGAAGCCAGTGTACGCTCCATCAATCGTTCACCCGGACTTGCGACCCATAAAGCATCCTGGTGATTTAGAGGTGCCACTCTTAAATATTTGGTTAGAGCTTGCACTGGGCAAAAATGATAGTGCACCTTTCCCCTGTTTAACGCCGGCACCGTGAACTCTGAAAACACGTGTTCACTGTGCTCAATCTCGGCTATGTATCCTGGGGAAGGTGCAATGTGAATACACTCATGAAGTCTATCAAACCTGAGGCAATTAGGTGCGTTGCTCATCGCCGCCAGCTCAGATACTCTGTTCCCGGTAGCCAAAGCCATAAGGAATACTGCCCTTTTGTAAAATCTGCAGTCTTTGGTACATACGGGAACGAGAATAACGACGATGCTTTGTCCAGAGACCATGTAGGCCTGAGCTGACGGGGAGGTGGGCGGAATTTAAAACCTGCCCACATAAATCACTTTCAGATAAATGTTTCTGCATGAACAGATAAATTAAATAATAAACAACCAACGCCACCGAGGGCACAGTTTGTTTTGTTCTAAGAATCCGAGACGTAAAAGCTTTCCAATGCGATTGAAACTGTCGCTTTGTAGACTGGGTATATTGATTCGTGAATATCTTGGTCACGTCGCTACCATAAGGTGCTAGCCACTTGGCCTCCTGAATGTCCAAAATGAACAAGTCCGCAAGGTTTCTAGGTTGCCAATTGTGTTCTAAGTGGAACAACCTGACCAGGAGGGACACTGGGTGCGGGCACCACGTGTTCAAATGCTGGTACCACACTGCGCCGGCCACAGGGGCGCGATTAGCGAGACTACGCCTCGCTAATCCTGTAGTTTGTTGACTACGTGGCACATTAGAGACGCGTCTGGCGGCGGAAAAGAGATAAATGGAACTCAACCTGTTCTCGTCCGTCATCAGAGCGTCAGGTCCGCCCGCCGGCGTTATCGTCCGGCGGGTGAGGTACGACTGTGAGTATCACCATACACCTTGGCTGTGGCTGTCCCTCGCTTGCGAGCTCGGTATACTCCCTGAATGGGAGCCCTCGTCCGAGTCCCGTAAAGGTTTATGATAATTAAAAGCTCCCATAGCTCATTAACACATTGAAAGCAGAGCTGGTGAGCAAAATCATAAATTATACTAATTAATTTTATTTATATTAAATTGTATTAAAATAAATTCTATCTATCTATCTATATGCTCAGGCCCAATCCCCATTTTGGGGGTAGCCGACTCAAGACAGAGCAAGAACAGGGAAAACACAAAAACAACATAAAACAAAAAATAAACACAGATAAAAAACACAAACTCTCACACATCCAGGTCACCCAGAAGACCCAGAGACCAGGGTTACCAAGGTCGCTCCAGCACTCCCCCGGCCCCTGACCACCAGGAGAGGTTCCGATCTCGGCAGGCAGACATGCAGCGGAGCCAAAGCGACAAGCCCTCCCACCACACTTCCAGGCACACCCTTCATATTAATCGTCTCCCCGCGGCGCCTGGTGGACTATTATCTAGTCCAACTTGCGCCCGACCCCTTACTCCAAATGACCACGTGTTCACAAGCATTCTCCATTCACTCCTGTCCACCACCACTTCCCCTGCCTGATCTATAGTCATTCCTCTATCATCCAAAGCCTTTCTTACACAGTCTCTCCATCTCAATGGGGGTCTTCCTGCCCTTCTATCTCCCCTTGTACCTGACTCACATATTCTCTTTGTAAGCCTTTCATCTCCCATTCGTTCAACATGACCATACCAGCTCATAAATTACTATAAATTACTATAAATAAACACAATATTATCATAATATAATCATAGAAAATATATATGTTTATTATGATTCAGCTATTAAATTATTTCATTAACAAATAAAAATAAGATAGGGCTACCTGAGCTTAACGGCGTTGAACATACAGCAATTAGAGGTTCAAGTGCCGACACGACAGAGACTGGGGGAAAACTACCCCGCCCCCGGGAACTACCTGGTCACCTGGTGCAACACCGGTACTCCGCCCTGGAAAGAAAATTTTCCGGGGATTAATGCTCATAGGGTTACACCCAAAAAACGGTACAAAATATGTGCCTCAAAACCGCCGGTCAACGAACCGTAGCACTCCACCACTACTTTTCGTTGTCCTTTAGTATCATATTGAAGATTTCAGCATATCTTTACCTGTTCAGAAGATTTAAGCATATCTTCTGAATCCTCATAAAGATGAAGCATATCTTTATTAAAGATGAAGTCTTTCAAGTATCCCTTTACACTTGAAACACTAGGAAGATTCCGGCATCTTTTTATCCCATAAAAAGTCTAAGCCTATCTTAATCTCTAATCTGGCATCACCCAAAAGCCCTCATAGATCGCCGTCTTGAAGGCCGTGATACCCTATTGTATCAATCAATTGTTTGGCAAATTATCGCGAATTGCAAATCAGTTAATATAACCACCCAAAGGTACAACCGCCGGGTTTTATATGCAATGTCAAACCAATTATACCTGCCCCAGACCTCTTTGTAAACAGGTCGCCGGGAGGGAAAGACTAAACAAACAAACGGCATTGTTTCAATGGCTTATTAAAGATTTCAGCATATCTTTTATCTGTCCAAAAGAATTAAGCATAACTTCTTAATCCTCATAAAGATGAAGCATATCTTTATTAAAGATGAAGTCTTTCAAGTAACCCTTTACACTTGAAACACTAGTAAGATTCAGGCATCTTTTTTATCCCATAAAAAGTCTAAGCCTATCTTAATCTCTAATCCGGCTTCTCCCAGAAGCCCTCATAGATCGCCGTCTGGAAGGCCGTGATACCCTATTGTATCAATCAATTGTTTGGCAAATTATCTCGAATCGCAAATCCGTTAATATAACCACTCGAAGGTACAACCGCCGGGTTTTATATACAAGGACCCCAATGGAAATACGCCAAACGGCCTTATTGGGCTATCCTTAGTTGGAAATATGCAAGGCTGGTACATGTCATATTTATAACATACTATGTGGTACCAACTCTGTAAATTGCTAACTGAATAAATATTATTATTATTATTATTATTATTATTATTAATGTCAAACCAATTATACCTGCCCCAGACCTCTTTGTAAAAAGGTCGCCGGGAGGTATAGACCAAACAAACAGACAGCATTGTTTCAATGGCTTTGAAAAGCAGAGAAAACCAAGGTCAACAGGTGTCAGCCTGATCACCTAGAAAACTGAGTGCAGCCCCCCTCGACGGGAATAACTCAGGAAGCTTGATCCCAGGCTCAACCATAGAAAACGCAGTTTCTGATGAGCCTTCAAGCGACCAAACTCGTCGGGGTAACTTACCTATTTTAGCCATCCTGACTAAAACTCGTTAAACAAAAACGGTGTTCTCGGAGCAACGAGAAAAACACCGGAAAGGTAGCCCACACTAAACTATACATTACAGGAGGGCGTAATGCATAAAGCAATGAATAACACAGGAAGCCTGATCCCAGGCTCGACCACAGAAAACACAGTGTCTTATGAGCCCTCAAGCGACCAAACTCGTCGGGGTAACTTACCTATTTTGAGCCATCCTGACTAAAACTCGGTAAACAAAAACGGTGTTCTCGGAGCAACGAGAAAAAAACGCCGGAAAGGTAACCTACACCAAACGAGACAATTTAACACATTTTATACAAAGGGTGTGCGCAAAAATAGGGATACCTGAACAGGAGGGCGTAATGCATAAAGCAAAAACCGGGGCAAAGGTAGCCATGACAGAGACTGGTGGGATAAGTACTCCAGGTTCTGCATAGACCCGCCGGGACCCAGCTCTGGAAAAAAAGAAAATTTCCAGGAATTAATGCTCATAAGGTTAACCCAAACATGTTCGCACACAAGTGTTAAATAACCCGCCGGGTAACGAGACGTAATACTCAACGACGACAGCTCGCTACGCGGTGGGGTTTCCTAAGTAAAAGATTTCAGAATATCTTAATTTGTCCAAAAGATTTATGAATACCCTCTGACATAATATATAAAGACCAGCATGGCGTTTATAACTGATGAAGTTTTTCCGGTGGTGTTTGTTTCAAGATTCAATTTTGGAGAAAAAAAAACTAAAAAAGACGCCGGCCCCCGAATTATCTCGTAGATCAAAAACTGGGAAGCCTGACAAATATACGAGATCTAACTTCTCCCGAAGTATCTTTTTAGATCGCCGTATGTTGAAGGCGGCGATACAAAACGTATCCCTCAATTGTCTGGTTAACTAACTGAATCGTAAATTCATTATTCCCATCCCTCCAAGGAGCACCCGCCGGGTGTGAATATTAGTTTTAAAAAACGTTAACCCCAATTGTGCCCTAAAGCGACGTATGTTGAAGGAGGCGATACACAATGCATCCCTCAATTGTCTGGTCAACTAAACTGAATTTTGCAAATTCGGGCATCCCACCCTTCCAGGTTGCACCCGCCGGGTGATTTAAAGTTTAAAAGTTAACCCCAAATGTTCCTAACCCCACTTCTTTGTAAAAGATCGCCTGGCAGGAAATACAAAGATCGCGAATTGCAAATCAGTCAATATAACCACCCAAAGGTACAACCGCCGGATTTTATATGCAATGTCAAACCAATTGTACCTGCCCCAGACCTCTTTGTAAAAAGGTCGCCGGGAGGGAAAGACTAAACAAACAAACGGCATTGTTTCAATCTTATTAAAGATTTCAGCATATCTTTCACCTGTCCAAAAGAATTAAGAATAACTTCTTAATCCTCATAAAGATGAAGCATATCTTTATTAAAGATGAAGTCTTTCAAGTATCCCTTTACACTTGAAACACAAGTAAGAGTCAGGCATCTTTTTATCCCATAAAAAGTCTAAGCCTATCTTAATCTCTAATCCGGCTTCTCCCAGAAGCCCTCATAGATCGCCGTCTTGAAGGCCGTGATACCCTATTGTATCAATCAATTGTTTGGCAAATGATCTCGAATCGCAAATCCGTTAATATAACCACCCGAAGGTACAACCGCCGGGTTTTATATGCAATGTCAAACCAATTATACCTGCCCCAGACCTCTTTATAAAAAGGTCGCCGGGAGGTAAAGACCAAACAAACAGACAGCATTGTTTCAATGGCTTTGAAAAGCAGAGAAAACCAAGTCCAACAGGTGTCAGCCTGATCACCTAGAAAACTGTGTGGAGACCCCCTCGACGGGAATAAACCAGGAAGCCTGATCCCAGGCTCGACCATAGAAAACGCAGTTTCTGATGAGCCCTCAAGCGACCAAACTCGTCGGGGTAACTTACCTATTTTAGCCATCCTGACTAAAACTCGGTAAACAAAAACGGTGTCCTCGGAGCAACGAGAAAAACGCCGGAAAGGTAACCCACACTAAACTATACATTACAGGAGGGCGTAATGCATAAAGAAATGAATAACACAGGAAGCCTGATCCCAGGCTCGACCACAGAAAACGCAGTTTCTCATGAGCCCTCAAGCGACCAAACTCGTCGGGGTAACTTACCTATTTTGAGCCATGCTGACTAAAACTCGGTAAACAAAAACGGTGTTCTCGGAGCAACGAGAAAAAACGCCGGAAAGGTAACCCACACCAAACGAGACATTTTAACACATTTTATACAAAGGGTGTGCGCAAAAATAGGGATACCTGAACAGGAGGGTGTAATGCATAAAGCAAAAACCGGGGCAAAGGTAGCCATGACAGAGACTGGTGGGATACTTACTCCAGGTTCTGCATAGACCCGCCGGGACCCAGCTCTGGAAAAAAAGAAAATTTCCAGGAATTAATGCTCATAAGGTTAACCCGAACATGTTCGCACACAAGTGTTAAATAACCCGCCGGGTAACGAGACGTAATACTCAACGACTACAGCTCGCTACGCGGTGGGGTTTCCTAAGTAAAAGATTTCAGAATATCTTAATTTGTCCAAAAGATTTATGAATACCCTCTGACATAATATATAAAGACCAGCATGGCGTTTATAACTGATTAAGTCTTTCCGGTGGTGTTTGATTCAAGATTCAATTTTGGAAAAAAAAAAACTAAAAAAGACGCCGGCCCCCGAATTATCTCGTAGATCAAAAACTGGGAAGCCTGACAAATATACGAGATCTAACTTCTCCCGAAGTATCTTTTTAGATCGCCGTATGTTGAAGGCGGCGATACAAAACGTATCCCTCAATTGTCTGGTTAACTAACTGAATTGTAAATTCGTTATTCCCATCCCTCCAAGGAGCACCCGCCGGGTGTGAATATTAGTTTAAAAAACGTTAACCCCAATTGTGCCCTAAAGCGCCGTATGTTGAAGGAGGCGATACACAATGCATCCCTCAATTGTCTGGTCAACTAAACTGAATTTTGCAAATTCCGGCATCCCACCCTGCCAGGTTGCACCCGCCGGGTGATTTAAAGTTTAAAAGTTAACCCCAATTGTTCCTAACCCCACTTCTTTGTAAAAGATCGCCGGGGAGGAAATACAACAACAGCATAGTTTTATATTGGCTTTGCAAAACCGAAAAAACTACAAACAACACGTGTCCGTATGAACACTGTTAGATGGGTACAACCAACCCGCCGGGAATCAGAAGGAGCCTGAAACAGGCACCCCAGAGACGCAGTCCTGGGGAGCCACAGACACCCACTCGCCGGGGAAACAAGCCTGTTTTTAAACCACGCGTGGCCAAAACTCGGCAACCAGCCGGGGTTATCAAGGTGAAACCGAGAAAAACCCGCCGGAAAAAACCCACCCCGTCCAGATACCATCTGAACGCACCACCGGACCGAGGCGTAGCCAAAACACAACTAACGCCGGGCCCAACATAGTCCGTGGAATTAGCCAATACACAACTAACCCAGGACACATAAATAGTCCGTGGAATTAGCCAATACACAACTAAACCAGGACACACATCACACAGTAGTACATATTTAGAAAATAAATCAATAACACTTGTATATTTATTAGTGGCCCCGTAATCATTGACGAACATGCCTATTACATAAGGCATCCTCTTCAAACACTAATCCGCCGTAGTTTGAATCTACCGCGCAGAGCATTTAAAATCTGAGGAGCCTTCATCATGAGCGCACGCGACCTCACTCATGGCTTCAGTCATTATGAATTGGGTTCTCACTACGAAAAAACTTCGTAAAAAATAAAAACAAAAAGAAAATAAGAATAACTATCCAATAAGCTTTCCATCATATCGTGGATGTACTTGTGTGGATCTTTGACCAGATGCTGATTCAGGCATCATTCTTCCTTCTCTGCTCTGCGGTCAGCCGGCCCGGACGTGTCTTTCCACGCTCCGCTGGTTCCGCATTTGCTGCGTCCCTAGTGAGTTTTTTCTCATTTGTTTACTCCGGGATGTATCGAGTAAGGTTAGGATATGCGTAGCAGGAGTGTCCTGGGCTGGTTGCCCGCAGTGCAGTGTATTTTGGGTCGTGTGTTTGGGGCATCTATTTCGGATGTACCCTCGTGGTCCGGTTGTGGACAGGTGAACTTTTTCACAGTTAGCTAGCTTTGTGATGCAGGCGGCTTTCATTACGCGTTATTGCTTCCTTTTATCTTTCTGATGAGGTAGCGTATTTTTGTTGACGTTCCCAGCGTATTTTTCTTCACTTAGTGAAGTTTTTTCTGGGTCCCGAGTCAGTTCTTCCCTTTGCCGGAAGTATTTGCTACAGTGGTGTGTTGGCGGTGGTTCCTGTTGTGATATAATTCAGTGCTTTTTGTTTATATTCCGACATGTTAATGTTATCCGTCTGCCTAGGCCTAGCCAGCCTCTCGTAGCTTTACCACATATACAAGTGTTATTGATTTATTTTCTAAATATGTACTACTTGCGTACCTCTTCTGGACAGGTAAAGATATGCTGAAATCTTTAATATGATACTAAAGGACAACGAAAAGTAGTGGTGGAGTGCTACGGTTCGTTGACCGGCGGTTTTGAGGCACATATTTTGTACCGTTTTTTGGGTGTAACCCTATGAGCATTAATCCCCGGAAAATTCTCTTTCCAGGGCAGATTACCGGTGTTGCACCAGGTGACCAGGTAGTTCCCGGGGGCGGGGTAGATTTCCCCCAGTCTCTGTCGTGTCGGCACTTGAACCTCTCATTGCTGTATGTTCAACGCCGTTAAGCTCAGGTAGCCCTATCTTATTTTATTTGTTAATGAAATAATTTAATAGCTGAATCATAATAAACATATATATTTTCTATGATTATATTATGTTTATTTATAGTAATTTATTTTAATACAATTAAATATAAATTAAATTAATTAGTATACTTTCTGATTTTGCTCACCAGCTCTGCTTTCAATATGTTAATGAGCTATGGGAGCTTTTAATTATCATAAACCTTTACGGGACTCGGACGAGGGCTCCCGTTCAGGGAGTATACCGAGCTCGCAAGCGAGGGACAGCCACAGCCAAGGTGTATGGCGATACTCACAGTCGTACCTCACCCACCGGACGATAACGCCGGCGGGCGGACCTGACGCTCTGATGACGGACGAGAACAGTTTGAGTTCCATTTATCTCTTTTCCGCCGCCAGACGCGTCTCTAATGTGCCACGTAGTCAACAAGCTACAGGATTAGCGAGGCGTAGTCTCGCTAATCGCGCCCCTGTGGCCGGCGCAGTGTGGTACCAGCATTTGAACACGTGGTGCCCGCACCCAGTGTCCCTCCTGGTCGGGTTGTTCCACTTAGAACACAATTGGCAACCTAGAAACCTCGCGGACTTGTTCATTTTGGACATTCAGGAGGCCAAGTGGCTAGCACCTTATGGTAGCGACGTGACCAAGATATTCACGAATCAATATACCCAGTCTACAAAGCGACAGTTTCAATCGCATTGGAAAGCTTTTACGTCTCGGATTCTTAGAACAAAACACACTGTGCCCTCGGTGGCGTTGGTTGTTTATTATTAATTTATATGTTCATGCAGAAACATTTATCTGAAAGTGATTTATGTGGGCAGGTTTTAAACTCCGCCCACCTCCCCGTCAGCTCAGGCCTACATGGTCTCTGGACAAAGCATCGTTGTTATTCTCGTTCCCGTATGTACCAAAGACTGCAGATTTTACAAAAGGGCAGTATTCCTTATGGCTTTGGCTACCGGGAACAGAGTATCTGAGCTGGCGGCGATGAGCAACGCACCTAATTGCCTCAGGTTTGATAGGCTTCATGAGAGCGTTTAAGAGCACTGAATCTGTACTCACTGGAACGTAGAAGAGAACGTTACCTAATAATATACACGTGGAAAATCGTAGAGGGTTTAGTACCAAACCTACATACTCCGATAGTCATGAAATTCAGTGATAGGAGAGGCTGGGAATGCGAAATTCCCCGGATGAATAACAGGGGTGCTATGGGCTCTCTGCGAGAGGGCTGGTTATCACACAGACGCCCACGTCTCTTCAACAAACTCCCACGGCGAGTAAGAGACATGAGGGACATCTCGTTAGACAACTTCAAGAGAGCCCTAGATGTCGAACTGCAAAAAGTGCCAGACGAGCCCATCCTCGCAAGGGAGCGAGCTGTCGCTTCAAACAGTCTACTGCACCAAATCACCACCCATAACGAGGGGCGTCGCGCTCCTTGGTGCCGCTAGAGGAGCGGCGAACACATCCAAAGGTATCCAAAGGTAAGGTAAGGAGTGTATTCACATTGCACCTTCCCCAGGATTCATAGCCGAGATTGAGCACAGTGAACACGTATTTTCAGAGTTCACGGTGCCGGCGTTAAACAAAGGAAAGGTGCACCATCTTTTTTGCCCAGTGCAAGCTCTAACCAAATATTTAAGAGTGGCACCTCTAAATCACCAGGGTGCTTTATGGGTCGCAAGTCCGGGTGAACGATTGATGGAGCGTACACTGGCTTCTCTCTTGGTCGAGGACTTTAAAGAGAAGCATCCCGGCGTTGTGAGTAAGACCCACGATTTACGCAAGGGGACAGCCTCTTTACGTTTCCTTAATAATCTTTCGGTGGAAGTTATTACGTCCACACAGTTGTGGGCCTCTAATCAGGAGTTTTTGCCTCGATACCTTTCAGTAGCTCTGGACAAACCTTCCTTGCCATGTATAGCTTTACGGCAGAGGGTTTAGGTGGCCCTTTTAGTCACGTTTTGTTTAATTTCAAGAAAAAGGGGGGGGGGGGGGGAGGGTGCAGTCAGTGTGACATAGGACACCCTAGACCCCTCCGGAGTATGTGTTCGGAACATACGAGCTGTGATACTGGTTGTAGGCATTGTATTATAAAATTTCTCTGTAGTATTCATTGCAGGAAATTGTGCTAAAGGCCAATAGTAGTGTTACGACAATTCTTGTTGTAAGTAGCTTTGGCTGTGAAGCAATAGATTTTTGAGAAATCTCGGTAGTGGCAACTACGACTTTTACTTTTGCAGTAATTACTTCTGCATAAGTACACGAGTTCAGTACTTCTACGAATGTACAAGAATTCATTTATGTTTGGTTATATTTTTAGGAATATATCCACTAGTTAATGGGGTTTATATGTGCACATGTAAACTTATAAGTTTTTAGTTTTCACCACTTACTTTAAGTGGGGTGCCTTCTTAACTAGCAGATCTGTGCACAGAGTCTCAGAGTTAACCCTTTTTCAAGCAGGCTTCTTTGAAGCACGCTCCTGCTTGTACCCCTTTTTGAAGATTTAGGCTGTATAAAGTTTATGCACCCGAATGTCTCTTTTTTACAAAAGTAAGAATACTATGTGGTTGTTTGATTGTCTGCTTTTCTAGAGTTATGATATGATTACGAATGTCCCCCTCCAGTCTTAGAAATCAGGCATGTTCGTCAATGATGGAGGGGCCACTAATAAATTATAGGTTTGACTCCTGTAAGGAGATAAAGAAAACCTAATATTTAGTAGTGGCCCCGTAATCATTGACGACTGGGGCCCTCCCGACCATCCCCTTCCCATTCGTTGATGTATTAAGGATTTTGGTTTACTTGATATGTCAGTGAAGGAAGAATGACGCCTGAATCAGCGTCTGGTCAAAGATCCACACAAGTACATCTACGATATGATGGAAAGCTTATTGGATAGTTATTCTTATTTTCTTTTTGTTTTTTATTTTTTACAAAGTTTTTTCGTAGTGAGAACCCAATTCATAATGACTGAACCATGAGTGAGGTCGCGTGCGCTCATGATGAAGGCTCCTCAGATTTTAAATGCTCTGCGCGGTAGATTCAAACTACGGCGGATTAGTGTTTGAAGAGGATGCCTTATGTAATAGGCATGTTCGTCAATGATTACGGGGCCACTACTAAATATTAGGTTTTCTTTATCTCCTTACAGGAGTCAAACCTATAGTTTATGTGTGTAGGTTTTAAAATGGTTGAGAGAATAGGACTTTTCGGTTGTTGGTTTTCTGCCTTTTGTTTCCTGTCGGATTGGTGGGGCTTCCTGGGGTGATAGCCGTGATCCTGATGTGTCCCTTTGGTGGGTGCGGTCCTAACCTTGACCCAGTGACAGGCGCGGTTGTCTTGTTGACTCTCGGGTGTCGTGTTTCTGCCTTCCTCCTCTTTGGGGGTCTTATATTATATCTTCAGGACAGCTTATGATTTCTATCTATCTATCTATCTATTGCCCGAAGGGGTGGCCACGAACGAACTGCCTCCATGCACCTCTGTCCCCAGTCAGTCGACGCCCCTCCCCCCAACCAGCACCGCCTTCGTTCATATATTTCCTCACTCCATCCTTCCACCTCTCCCTCTCTGTCCCTCCACCTCGCTCTCGTACACCCTCTTAGTCATTCTCTCGCTTTCCATACGTTCCATATGGCCGAACCATTTCAAGTTGTTCCTTTTCACACTTTCCAGCACATCTACCTCCACACCACACCTCCTTCTTAATTCTTCATTAGTCTGTCTATCCCTCCATGTAACTCTGCACGCACTTCTTAAGTAATTCATTTCCACTGCTCTCACTCTTGGTCTGAGTCTCTCAACCAACGTCCATGCTTCACTTCCGTAAGTCAGTGTCGGGATTACCACACTGTCATGCAAGGACTTCTTCACTTCCATACTGACCACCCTATTTCTTGTTACTGCTTTCAGCGTTCCTACAACCGTCTTCCCCTGTTGTACCCTCTCCCGCACTTCTTTATCCATAGTTCCATCTTTACTCAACACACTGCCCAGATACTTAAAAGAGTTGACGATCTCCATTGCCTGACCGTTCAACTTCACCTCACACTCTGTGACTTCACCCCTTTCGAAGACCATAACCTTGCTCTTCCCCGCATTTACCTTCAAATTCCGTTTTTCGCACACTGTTCCAAACTCATTTTCCAGACCCTGCAACTCCCATTCATTATCACTCATCAGAACTGTATCATCCGCAAACAGCAGTATAGGTAGCTTCCACTCAATTCCCTCCCTTATCAGCGATACACCAACATCCACTGCTCTTGATAGTATTTCTTTCATGATTCCATCCATATATACAGTAAACAACCACGGGGACATCACACAATGTTTCAAACCAACATTCAGGTCAAAGAACTCGCTCTGCTCACTCTCCACACGTACTGCCGCCTTTGCACCCTCATACATGCTCTTCACTGCTTTCAGCAACTTGCCATCTACTCCGTATATTCTAAGTACTTTCCACAAACCTTCTCTATCCACTCTGTCATAGGCCTTCTCCAAGCCCATAAAGGCAACATACACCTTTTGTTTCTTCTCCAGATATTTGATATTTCTCCACAACACAATTCAGGGTAAAAATCTGATCTACACATCCTCTTCCCTTCCTAAAACCTCCCTGCTCGTCGCCTATCCATTTCTCCGTTCTCACTCTCACTCTCTCAATCACTATCCTGCTGTATACCTTCCCTACTACGCTTAGAAGATATATTCCTCGGTGGTTACCACACACTCCTCTTTCCCCTTTGCCCTTATATAGGGGAACTATTATGCCAGTCTTCCAGTCATCGGGTGCACTCCCCTTCTCCCATGCTAGTTTGCACATTTTCCATACCCATTCGATCACTATCTCACCACCATACCTCAACATTTCCCCACACACTCCATCTGTTCCTGGTGCTTTCCCCAACTTCACTCTTTTCATGGCTTCCCACACTTCTGACCTCCTGATCCCCACCTCCTCATCCACTACTTCTCTTCTTCTCCCTCCCATACCATATCCAGCTATGTTTTCTGGCTCTTCATTCCTTACATTTAGCAACTCATTGAAGTACTCCCTCCATCTTTTGACTCTCTCTTGCTTCTCGGCTAGCATTCTCCCATTCTTATCTTTCACACCCTTACTGTTTCCCTTGCTACCTTCCCTAACTTTCTTCTTCTTTCCAGAACAGTTTCTTACTCTCCCTTCATTTTACACTCCTATTCCTTCCAAATTCCTCATCTACTCTTCTCTTACTTTCCTTCACTACTCTCTTCACCACCCTCTTACTCTCCACGTACCTCGCTCGTTTCTGTCTCTCGAAATCTTCATTCCCTCTACTACCCAACCACTCTCTATATGCTTTCTTCTTCTCTTCCACAGCTATTCTTACCTTACACACATAAGTGTGTTTCGGTAATTATTCTCACCTCACACAAAAACTACACAATGTGGAGTGTTCTAGTCTTCACCCAATGCACGGCAACGATCATATCTACCTCCGGTATGCATAAAAACTTGGTTAGGCCATTTATTTGCAGAGATATGAGCATCGGTAAATGACGAAACTCGCAAGTTCGAAAGTAAACGTGGAATTCCCGCATAAAGTTTGCCGTCTTATTTCTCACCTCACACAATAACTACACAATGTAAAGTGTTCTAGTCTTCACCCAATGCACGGCAACGATCATATCTACCTCTGATATGCATAAAAACTTGGTTAGGCCATATAGTTGCAGAGATATGAGCATCGGTAAATGACGAAAGTCGGGAGTAAAGGTTCGGCGCCCGGCTAGACCCTGCGTCAGTGTAAGTGTTGACCGTGTTAGCAAAATTTTGGATATTTGGGGTGTACCGCATGCCACCAAATCCGCGTTTCCAAAATGCGCGTTACCGGGGGACCGACTGTATAAACTACGTACAGTAACAGAATCCAACCACATAATAGAACGGAAAGACAGTGTGAAAGACCTTGGGGTGTTAATGTCTGAAAATATGAATTTCAAAGAACATAACCAGGTCAAAGTTGCGGCTGCGAAACGTCTATAGGGATGGATTCTGCATATATATAAAACACGCGGTGAATTACCTATGATAACGCTCTTCAAATATCTAGTGCTACCGCGGCTTGAATAATGTAGCTTATTAACATCTCCATACAAAGCATGTGAAATAAATGAATTAGAGAGTGTACAAAGGAATTTCACTTCGCATATATGTTCGGTAAAACAGCTACACTATTGGGAGCATTTAAGAACACTGAAACTGTACTCGTTGGAGCGTAGAAGAGAACGTTACCTAATAATATACACATGGAAAGTCGCAGAGGGTTTCGTACCAGACCTACATACCCCGATAGTCATGAAATTCAGTGATAGGAGAGGCTGGGAATGCAATATCCCCTGTATGAATAACAGGGGTGCTATGGGTTCTCTGAGAGAGGGCTGGTTATCACACAAAGGCCCACGTCTTTTCAACAAACTCCCATGACGAGTAAGAGACATGAGGGGCGTCTCGTTAGACAGCTTCAAGAGAGCCCTCGACGTCGAACTAAAAAAAGTGCCAGACGAGCCCATCTTCGCAGGGAAGCGTGCTGCCCCTTCGAACAGTTTGCTGCACCAAATCACCACCCAGAACGAGGGGTGGCGCGCTCCTCGGTGCCACTAGATGAATGACGAACACAACCTTAGGTTAGGTAGGCGTCTGGTAATAGATAGATAGATAGATTCAGTTTTAGGATAACCTTTTTTCAGTGACTTTACATGTTATTAACCCTTTTTGTTTGTGTCCTACAGGAAGCGAGTAACCCACCCAAGGGAGGCCACACCATCAAACCCAACGAGCCGCCACGGAAGTCCATTAGCAGTTGGTTAGCCAAGTGTTCCCTTCTATGATCTACCTCTATCACTTTTATACTCCCTCTTTGTTGTCAATAACCGGGATGGTTGGTCACTGATGCAGGATAGGGTGGTGGTAAAGGTCACTGGGGAGGGTAGGTCACTGATGCAGGATAATGGTAGGTCACTGGGGAGGATAGGTCACTGATGCAGAGAGGGTAGGTCACTGATGCAGAATGGTAGGTCACTGATGCAGAATGGTAGGTCACTGATGCAGGATGGTAGGTCTCTGGGGAGGGTAGGTCACTCAGGCAGGATGTCAAACCAGAGACCTTTTCCTTTCCTTTAAAGCTGGTGTCATACGAGCCTTTTTTCCGGTTATTTTCGATGAGCAAGTTTTTTCTCGTGCTATTTTGAGGCTTTTTCACACTGGGATAGGGAACTAGATTGAAGGTAAATTATATTAGGTGGCAGATCTCTGATATAACTGAAATTTTATGCCTGCCAGACTACAATTGCTCGGAAAAATTGACGGAAAAATCGCTCGTGTGACACCGCCTTAAGTCCTGGTTACTCAATATACTGTACAGAGATACAGGGTGTCTAACCAGAGACCTTTACCTGTCTTTTTAGTCATCATTACTCAATATACAGAGATCAATTAACCCCTTCAGTACCGGTCATGTCTCTTATATTTTGTTTTAGTCATGCTTAGACGATTTTATACGTCTTAGGAAGGGTTATGTAGGCGTCAAAAAGCTAGTTATGATAAATTATACTCCGTTAATTTCTAGAGGTTATTCTACAGTTGGTGAACCTCTTCTGTACCGGCGACATCCTCTTAACTTTATTCTGGCTACTATTGGATGATTTTATTCAGTTTAAGAATGCCCTCCAGCTTTTAACAGACTTCAAACTATCTCTTTTAACCCTTTGTACTACCACTGATCCTTTTTAGATTACATAAAATTGTCTTAACACCTTACGAGCGGCCTATGCGGTTTATTTATATGTACCGCCCAGCGGGGTGTTTTTAGCCAAAATAGGGCTGTTTACGTGATCATTTTCATGCCTAAATAAGACCCAGAACGTAAAACAAGTACCTATCCCTGAAAGGGCATAAACAGAGCTTTCGAATGACACCATAACGATCCTTTTATGATGGCTAGTTTTCTTGCAATAACCGTGCAACGCGAGTGCAAAAAGCATGTAATTAGCCACTTTCCCGATACAATTCCTTATATAGCGAGTGAGAGAGGGAGGAGGGAGCTGGGATTCGTGTCAGTATGTTCGCCGCGGTGGTCTGGAGCAGTCATACGCTCGCTACTCTCCTGCCACCACTTGTCTCTCTCTCTCAGCAACATTACGTGCTGAAATTGCCACTCGACCTATGTCGAGCGCCGCCACATAGTCCAGCTTTATTTAACTCGACTTATGTGGTGAGCCGCTAATTAAGGGTTAATATAGCTAGAATAAAATAAAATTGACGTCGCCAGTACAGAAGGGGTTAATGCTTCACAGTTTTTATTATGCCCTTAACCCCTGAACTGCTAGAACATGTGCATTATCACTCATCAGAACTGTATCATCCACAAACAGCAGTATAGGTAGCTTCCACTCATTTCCCTCCCTTTTCAGCGATACACCAACATCCACTGCTCTTGATAGTATTTCTTTCATGGCTCCATCCATATATACAGTAGACAACCACGGGGACATCACACACGTAGCATACGCAATAAATTTTCAGATTTAGAGGAACTAGTGTTTACAGAAAATTATGATGTGATTGGCATAACAGAATCTTGGCTCAATACAGAAGATAGAGACTTTTTAGCAGAGTATTCACTTCCCGGTTATGTAATGTTTGAGAACAGCCGAATAAATAAAAATGGAGGTGGCGTTTTATTTTATATCAAAGAAAGTCTTAACCCGACCCTCGTGTCAAAACCTCAAATTGTGAATGTCGACACATCTTTTGTGCTAATAAAGAATAATAAAGGTACAAAAATAATACTTGCGTTAATATACAGACCTCCAGCTCAATCAGTGCAAACTGACCGAGAAATTTACGAACAAATTGCAGATGTAAGTAACTCACAAGATACCGTAATTTTTGGCGACTTTAATTTACCTGTGACCAAGAGGGGCGATACTCTTACTTCACACTCCGGACATGACTTGTATACGAACTTGCAAGAGAGTTCGCTTTATCAATTTGTTCGAACGCCGACCCGTGGTAATAACGTTCTTGACATTGTACTTGCAACAAAAGAAGAATTGATAGAGAATTTGAATGTTGGTGATGAATTCAGTAACAGCGACCATCGTACGATAACTTTCACTTTAAAGTTTACTAGTAACGAACCAAATAGTAGCATCGAAAAAGTCCCTAATTTCAAGAAAGCAAACTTCCATAAACTTAGAGCTATGTTTAAAGAAACTGACTGGAGCTTTTTAATTAACAATAACGACATAAATACATCTTGGAAGTTATTCGAAACCACTTACCTAAAAGCAGTGCAAGACTGCATACCATCGAAAATACGGCGTCCAGGCCATAATAATAAGCCCAAATGGTGGAATAAAGATATTTCAAACTGCCTGCTTGCTAAAAAAATTGCTAATGATAGATTAAAATCCTCACAAAATGACGAAGAACGGGTGAAATTTGTAGAGCTATGACGCAAAGCCAAAAACTTAATTAAGCAAAGTAAAAAGACCTTAGAGTTACATATTGCGAATCAAAGTAAAACAAACCCGAAAGAATTCTATAGTTATATCAGAAAGCAAAAGTAGTTACTTCAACTGTTGGACCGTTAATCGATGAAAATGGAGAATACACCAAAGACGAAGTACAAATGAGTAATGCCCTCAATACCTTCTTTGCATCAGTTTTTACAACAGAAGACCTCAGTGATATCCCTACACCATCGCCGATTCAGATTGATAATTCAGATGTTCTAAGCAATATCACCGTTACAGAGAGAGAAGTATTGAATTGTTTAGATAAACTCAAGGTAAATAAAACGCCAGGACCTGATACAATCTCGCCTAGAGTTCTAAAGGAAGCTAAGGATGAGCTCTCCAAACCACTGACATTACTATTCAATAAATCCTTGCAGTCTGGAACTATGCCTGATCAGTGGAAGCTAGCCAACGTAACACCGATATTCAAAAAAGGCAGCAAATCCCTACCCAGTAACTATCGTCCAATTAGCTTAACCTCAGTTGTATGTAAAATGCTAGAAACGGTCATACGAGACAGACTCGTAAATCACTTAGAGGAAAATAACATACTTAAAGATACTCAACACGGCTTTCGTAAAAAACGTTCCTGTTTTACAAACCTCTTAGACTTCTTCCACGACATCCTCAACCTCTACGATGAGAGTAAAGCTGTAGATATTATATACCTTGATTTTCAAAAGGCCTTTGACAAAGTTCCCCACAAACTTTTACTGCTAAAACTAAAAGCGCATGGAATACAAGACGGTGTGTTGAAATGGATAGAAAATTGGCTCAGCAACAGAAAGCAAAGGGTAGTCATAAACGGTAAGGCATCTAAATGGACCAATGTAAGTAGCGGGGTACCCCAGGGATCGGTACTAGGACCAATTATCTTTCTAATTTACATCAACGACATAGGGGAGGTGTGGTGGAGTGGTCATGCCACTGGATTGGTAATCCAATGGACCCGGGTTCAAATCCCGATATGTCACTGGGAAGATATTATTGAGATTGAATTTGTGCTGTACCTAGTATCAGTGCATTACCACAAAACCCACCGAAATGCCAAAAAAATACCCTCATTGTTCCCTGATTAAATAACACTGTATGAATATTCCCATATTCAAAATATGTTACAGGGGAACAATGCCTAGTGAGTTCACTGCTCAATAGGTGGCGTTCTGAGAGTGAGGGTCTGAGTCTGGAGGGTCAGACGGTGAAGCACTTGAGCGAAGCAACCAGCCGCTTCAGAGATGGAGCTGCTTCGAGCCATGATGGATGCTTCACATGTCTCACTCCCCAGACTGGAACAAGACCTCACGGGCTTCACCGTGTTGAGCGGTGGAATGTACAGGCTCTCAGCCTATGCCCGAGAGGGAGTAGTTGGAATATAGAAAAAAAAAAAAAAAAAAAAAAAAAAATGAGGGTCTCACCTGTACAATCTCAAAATTTGCTGACGATACAAAAATTGCAAATAGCGTACTCTCAAAAGAACAAGTTGACGATATGAAACACAATCTAGATAAATTGTCATGTTGGGCCCAAATTTGGCAAATGAGTTTCAATGCGGATAAATGTAAAGTACTACATGTCGGATACCTAAATGAGAAAGCAAACTATTCGATGAATGGCACTCGGCTTAAGAATGTAAACAGAGAAACCGATCTAGGAGTAACAATATCGAGTAACCTAAAACCGAGTCAACAATGTTCAGAAGTTGTTAAGAAGGCAAACAAAATAATTGGCTTTATAGGCAGGTCATTTGAGCATAAATCCAAAGAAGTTATCCTAACCCTTTACAATTCCTTAGTCCGCCCTCTTCTGGAATACTGCGTTCAATCCTGGTGCCCTTATTACCAAAAAGATATAAACAAGCTAGAACGAGTTCAACGTAGAGTTACCAAAATGATACCTAGCCTAAAGAACAAACCATACGAAGAGCGTCTTAGAGAATTAAATCTATTTCCTTTAACCCAGCGCAGATTAAGAGGTGACTTAATTCAAGTGTTCAAAATCATCAAAGGCATCGACAATATGAACTGTAGTAAGTACTTCACTATCGACCAATCTAATTACACGCGGGGAAACGGTTGCAAAATTATTGGTAAATCTTTTAACTCGCACGAATCTAAGAATATCTTCTTCAATCGAGTTGTCAACTTGTGGAATGGGCTTCCCCGAAACGTTATAGACTGCATCACCGTTGATTCATTTAAACTCCGCTTAGACAAATATCTCTCATCAAACCCGCGACTGACTGCGTTTGTAAATGAATAACTTTATTTTATCCCCCCCTCAGTTACTAACCCATCTGTCCTCTACTAACTTCCTAATCCTGCCACGGACATTAGTTCCAGGGCAGTAATTCCCTTTCCAATGTTCCCTTACCCACTCTAAACCACTGTTTGGACACTTGATCCTCAGTGTTTTGGAGGACAAGCAACCTAGAAGGGTCACTAGATCTGTTGTTGCTTGATTTCCTTTGTACTCCTTTGTACTCCTTTGTACCCCTGTTTCAAACCAACATTCAGGTCAAAGAACTCGCTCTGTTCACTCTCCACACGTACTGCCGCCTTTGCACCCTCATACATGCTGTTCACTGCTTTCAGCAACTTGCCATCTACTCCGTATATTCTAAGTACTTTCCACAAACCTTCTCTATCCACTCTGTCATAGGCCTTCTCCAAGTCCATAAAGGCAACATACACCTTTTGTTTCTTCTCCAGATATTTCTCCACAACACAATTCAGGGTAAAAATCTGATCTACACATCCTCTTCCCTTCCTAAAACCTCCCTGTTCGTCTCCTATCCACTTCTCCGTTCTCACTCTCACTCTCTCAATCACTACCCTACTGTATACCTTCCCTACTACGCTTAGAAGACATATTCCTCGGTGGTTACCACACACTCCTCGGTGTGCGGTTGTCTTGTTGACTCTCGGGTGTCGTGTTTCTGCTTCCCTCCTCTTCTTCCTACTCTTCGGTCCTTTCTCTGCAGGTACTTTCTCCTCGTGGGTTGGTGTTCTTTTCTCTTCGTGGGCTGGTGTTTCTTTTGTAGGGATGTGTTCTTTTCGGGGTATTTTACAAACCATAGAGAATTACAGTAATCTATGCGAGACAAGATTTGAGAGTGAATCAGTGTAAAAAAACACTGTTTGTCCAGCAATTTTCAGACAGCATATAGTTTACGAATCTGGTAGTTGCAAGTTTTGACTATCTGATCAATTTGTTTTTAAAACTCAATTTTGAGTCAAAGAACACACCGAGATTTCTAACACATACAACAGGAAAGAGTTCAGTTTCACCAATGTTAAGTGATCCAAAATCATTGACACTAGTCCTGCTGTTTCCATGGATAACAATTAGTTCAGTTTTCCCATCATTCAGTTTCAGCTTTCTGCGAACCATCCAGATTTTAATATCCGTCAACAAAATTGTCATTCTGTCCTTCATATTTTCAACATAATTTATCTTAACATAGACTTGAGTGTCATAAGCATAAAATTATATGATAATCCATGGGCATGAAGGAGAGATGCCAGACTGCTTGTGTACACAGCAAATAAAATAGGGCCCAACACAGAACCCTGAGGCACCCCACACTGTAGAGAAACCGGATCAGACACAGCATCACCCACCGTCGCTGATTGAGTTCGATCAGACAAATATGATTTAAGCAAAGCAAGTGCCCTGTCACAAATTCCGGACTGCTGTAGGTCGTCTAGCAACAACCGATGATCAACCGTGTCAAAAGCAGCAGAGAGATCCAACAAGACCAATAGAGATGAGCTACCAGCACAGCAATCCATCACCAGATCGTTGTGAACCCTACAAAGAGCGGTCTCGGTAGAGTGATGTTTCCTATAAGCAGATTGAAGATGGGGAATAGTCCTGTTTACCTCCAACACAGGTAGTAGCTGGTCTAAGATAGCGCATTCCATAATTTTAGAGAGGAATGACAAATTAGAGACTGGGCGGTAGCTTGACAAGTCCTGCATGTCAAGACCTGATTTCTTAAAGAGAGGATGTACAATAGTTGATTTCTCATTCTGAGGAAATGTACCTTCAGAGAACGATTTGTTAACGATTCTACAAACAAGGTCGGCTGCAACGTCCTGCAACCTTGATACATCGAGAGGGCCGAGATTGCAAAAGGTCTTTTAAGAGTTCGTAATATAGCAAAGAACATCGTTGACCTCAACTTATTGGAAGGTGGAAATAGTCAAATAATTGCTGTGATGAGTTGGGAACCTAACAGAGAACTCATCTGGCACGTTACATATATTTAATTCATCCTGTATATCCGACATCTTAGAACTAAAGAAAGAGGCAAAATCTGAGGCAAGCTTCATATCACACACTGATGTAGGTTTGAAATGCCCAGAGTCCTCCACGAAGAGACAAACAAAGCTAAACCCACCCATAATGGGTGGCTGAAAAGCGGGCCCCAAATAATAAAAACTCTAAAAGAAGCCTCATGCCTATACTAGCTAATAGACATAAAAATAAATAGGGATACAAGAAAAAACACAGCATAAATGGTAGCTTAGCCTTATTCACAGCGTAGGCCTACCGAGCACATGTGAACACTTAAGACACCCACGGAAAACTTCTAGGGCGCCCCGAAGGACAAAAATAATGAAACACGACCTATCTAGCCTGAAAAACTACCCTAGCTCATCGACAGACAAGAACAAATGAGCAAAAGACTGACAAGTCCAGATGGGCGCCTCCGCTCGGCGGGGCACCTAGGAGCAGAGAGGCAGGATAGTGGTAAGCTAGCTCTGGGAACACTGTTGTCAACATCAGACTGACAGGAAGCGCAGTGCTGCTGAGATCTGCTTTATTATTTTACTATTATTTTATTTTAATGTTTACTGGTTTTTTGGTTTTTTGACTAGTGGCATCCGCATCATACATGGACGAGTCCGTGAGTATTTCAAGCGTTAGCTCACGATGATGTGGATTTTCTGCTCTTATGCAGGTCATTTGAAATGGCGGGCCATGAGTTCAAAGATCTATCTATTCTATCTGTCTATATACACAAGCCCAATCCCCACATTTCCTATTTTTTTTTAGGGGGGGGGGGGGCGACTCAAGACAGAGCCAGAATAGGGACAACACACAGAAAACAATGAACACACAAAAACAAAATACAAATATCACACACATCTAGGTCATGCAGAAGACCCAGAGACCAGGGTCACCAAGGTCCCTCCAGCACTCCCCGGCCTCCGACCACCCGGAGAGGTTCCGATCTCGGCAGGCAGACATGCAGCAGAGCGAAACCACAAGTCCGCCCACCACACTTCCAGGCGCACCCTTCATATAAACCGTCTCACAGGGCCAGGTGCCTGATGGACTATTATCTAGTCCAACTTGCGCCCGACCCCTTCCCCGAAATGACCATGTGTTCACTCAACTATTCACAAGCATTCTCCATCCATTACTGTTTATTACCACTCCCCTTGCCTGATCTATAGTTATTCCTCTATCATCCAAAGCTTGTCTTACACAGTCTCTCCATCTCAATGGGGGTCTTCCTGCCCTTCTATCTCCCCTTGTATCTGACTCGCATATTCTCTTTATAAGCCTTTCATCTTCCATTCGTTCAACATGACCATACCAGCTCAGCACCCTTCTGTCCACTCTGGCCGACAAATGTTCCTGCTGCCCCACTGTCCTACGTAGCTCTTCATTCCTCAATCTGTCTCTACAAGTAACTCCACACATACTCCTCAAGCAGCTCATCTCCATCACATCCAGCTTTCTTCTCTCCTTTTCCTTCAGAGCCCATGTTTCAGCCCCATACATCAATGTTGGCACAACAATTCCTTTATACATTGCACTTTTTACTTTCATTCCGAGATTTCAAAGCTAGCCATAACTTAAGTAAGGCATTTCGTCAATGATGGAGGGCCCACTAATAAATTCAAACACATCTAGGTCCCCCATGAGAACTTCGAGAAGACCCAGAGAGCAAAGATCATGAGGGGTCTCCAGCAAAAGATTCCCAGGTCCCAGATCTCCCGAATAAGTTAATTTGTTTCCCAAGCAAACTAGTTGCACATATATTAACATATTCTCGTCATATTCAAGGAATTAGTTAAATAGGAAGTTCAGGACGTTCCGGTAAATTCTGTATGAATTAAGAAATTACAATTAAAGTTCTATCTATCTATCTATTGCCGGATGCCGTGGTCCCCGAAGGGCTGGCCACGAACAAAACGTATACTTCTTAACTCCATCCTTCCACATCTCTCTCGGTCTACCTCTCCCTCTCTGTCCTTCCACCTCACTCTTGTACACTCTCTTAGTCATTCTCTCGCTTCCCATAAGTTCCACAATGCCGAGCTATCTCAAGGTGTTCCTTTTCACACTTTCAAGTTAAAGTATTCTATTCAAACTAGTTAAATTTGTTAATGATAATCAATGCATTGAAACTGCACATTAAACAATATTGATTAATAAAATATACACACAAATTTTCAATTTAATAAGATATGAACAATAGTACAAAATACATATTCATATTCACAAACGATAGTGGTATCGGGTAGGTACAGTTTGCCGCACATATTCTATTCCGTTGGGGTCGTGATTAGGCAGTGCTGCACCCACCTCCTCAATCCCCCTCCCTCACTCTATATCCTACCAATATGAGGTGGAGGGAGGGAGGGGGGGGGGGGGGGAAAGTGGGTGTAGCGTTGCCAAATCACGACCCCAACAGAATAGAATATGTGCAGCAAACGGTACCTGTGAGTAGGGTACTGTATGTGCAGCAAACGGTACCTGTGAGTAGGGTACTGTATGTGCAGCAAACGGTACCTGTGAGTAGGGTACTGTATGTGCAGCAAACGGTACCTGTGAGTAGGGTACTGTATGGACAAACGGTACCTGTGAGTAGGGTACTGTATGGACAAATATGTGCAGCAAACGGTACCTGTGAGTAGGGTACTGTATGGACAAATATGTGCAGCAAACGGTACCTGTGAGTAGGGTACTGTATGGACAAATATGTGCAGCAAACGGTACCTGTGAGTAGGGTACTGTATGGACAAATATGTGCAGCAAACGGTACCTGTGAGTAGGGTACTGTATGGACAAATATGTGCAGCAAACGGTACCTGTGAGTAGGGTACTGTATGGACAAATATGTGCAGCAAACGGTACCTGTGAGTAGGGTACTGTATGGACAAATATGTGCAGCAAACGGTACCTGTGAGTAGGGTACTGTATGGACAAATATGTGCAGCAAACGGTACCTGTGAGTAGGGTACTGTATGGACAAATGACCCCTACCAACTGTTACCCTATAAATAACCTACATTTATAGTACACATAAAATAACCTACATTTATAGTACACATAAAATAACCTACATTTATAGTACACATAAAATAACCTACATTTATAGTACACATAAAATAACCTACATTTATAGTACACATAAAATAACCTACATTTATAGTGCACATAAAATAACCTACATTTATAGTACACATAAAATAACCTACATTTATAGTGCACATAAAATAACCTACATTTATAGTGCACATAAAATAACCTACATTTATAGTACACATAAAATAACCTACATTTATAGTACACATAAAATAACCTACATTTATAGTACACATAAAATAACCTACATTTATAGTACACATAAAATAACCTACATTTATAGTACACATAAAATAACCTACATTTATAGTTAAAATGCCCCAGAACGAGAAGCCCACCACAGAAGCCATGAACGAACACCACACAGAAACACCAAAGGAAAGGTCCACAGAACGAAAGGACCAGCTGACCGAGCCAGCCATTTCAGACAGGCCCAAGCCCGCAGGGCTAAACAGCTCCAGGACACACCCATTTACCTTTTCTAAAACTGACCATTTTCCACACCTCACGTACACTAACCCCCTCGTGTCCTACACTCCTAACTACAAAGATGATGAACAGGAATATACATTCATATTAAAAACACCCATGCCTGTCCCGACGTTGAGCCAATGCCAACACATCAGACAGCCATAAATATATCTATGTATGTTCTTACATCCGAGAAGTAGATGTTATATATCTTAGAAGTTCAAACACCCACGCTTGTCCGTAGACCTCGTATATAATTTTCCATGACGAGTATAGATATATGTAACCCGTGCTCAGTCGCCCCTTGCATTGCTCCTCTAGTAACTAAGTATTAATATTAACATTCTCTAACATCTTGTCTTGCCAGACTAAGCTTCTGAAGACCCATCGCCCCATAAATCTATGTATGCAATCCTTAGGTTAAGTATTTTTATCCGCCATTGTGTTCACCTTTTTCCATTTACTTTCCACAATTGTCATACGTCTTCCCCTTGCCTCCTTCGTATCCACAGCCACACTACGCCAATTTATTTCGTGTCTTACACCTCTTACCCCAACCAGAGATTGTATAAGATAACCTGGTTACCAGTATCTGTCATAAGTATAACTAAGTACCCCTACGAACTGCCGCTGTGGTTGGTATTTTATATTTAATAGAAAACGCAGTTCCCAGGGCCAACTAATAGTATCCATAACCCTCTGACTGATCACATAACTCTATCTTTTCCAGACTCATATACCACCCCATAGTTGCATTCCCCGGTAGCATTTGGCTAACGTATTCTACTGCCTTTTCAAACTTCCATATCAATTGTAGCCTAATGCCACCCCCACGCCCAGGGACCTTAGGGGCAAAATTTCCCTGTAGCCCTTGAACTCCCCCCCCCCTCTCATTAAGACACCCGCGCTTCTCGACTCTTGTCCGACCTAGCCTCTCTCTCATACCTCTTGAAGATCCTTGAATTGTCCGTTACTAACGCTCTCCAACCTTTTATATATATACTCCTATCCAGCCTACCTTCACTTAGTAGGCCAGAACAACATTAGAACTTTACTAGCCCCTTGCATGCCATCTATTCTCTTACAACACATTCACAACCCTGCACCCAATGGTCGTCGGTGCGAGGCTAGCCGCCAGTAACTAACTTCTATTGCCATACTTCCAGATAAATGTGGCAGAGTTAGCAACCCTGTCTCCACCATATCCAGCAAACCCTACAATTAACAACCAGCCGAGTAAAACCAGCTAGCTAAGGCACCTTCGGTTTTGGTATTAAAGACACTCACATCTGTCTCATACACAGAGGGTTATTACAAACACTGGTGATATGGCAAGCCCCTAGCCACAGCCGCCGGACGACTATATCAGAGAGAGGGCGCCCAGCTCCCCCTTTTTGCCCACCCGAGGAGGGAGACCCCCACCCCCGCGGAGGTATACCTGGCCCCTGTTTTGACTTTCGAGTCATTGCCAGGTAGCACAGGAATTCTTCCTATCAATGAACTAACCATGAATGACTAACACCTTTACTAACCTCTATTAACTCACAATAAACCATTTACCTTTCTTGCATGCTCTGATCACTAAATTAGCACCTCAGCTATACCATAGAATGAAGATTGAACAATCTAGAGAGACGCTCCTATCACAGCTGTCCCCATCCTCCTCGCAAAGTAGATCCAGTCTCTCTCCCTAAATACGTCCAGTATAGCCAAAATAGTACCTCTTACTAAGGCTCAGTTATATGAAATATAAAGGCTTCCTATCGCCCTGTGCCACAACAGTAAATACCATCTTACCTAGTCCCCATATCTATTGAGAGCTCAATTAAGTCCATAAGACTCGAGATCCCTACTGTCTACAGGGTCCAGAACCGAGCCTATAAATCTAACTCCCGCCCCCAGTCAAATCAGTTGAAAGCTAGACACCAACCAGGGGTCACTACCCTGCAGTTAATTTCTAGCTCTGCCCTTGTGTTGTTCCGGAGTGAGATCCCAGAACCGGCAGACTCCGTGGCAGATTTGGATAGAAGGACCTGCCCACGTATTGAAGAACTTCACACATATGGCCCCCCTGGACGGCCGCGGAACCAGTCGTTAGCCCCCAACATCATGGACGCAAGATAACCAGGACCAGACCCATCAGATACTACCCAAGATTCCCTTTAGCACTACATATTACTGTGCTGTTAATATTTCTACGAAGGCTAAGACCTTGCCCAGTGTAATTCATTCTTAACCATTCCATTTGGCACGTACTAAGCGATCAGTGCTCTTTAATTAACAGGCGACCTTGACTCTCGTAATTACTTTATTCAGATATTAAAACTCTAGTGATATCTAACGTTCGCCCACTGATTTGCGTTCTATGTATTTCTGAGACAAGGATATAAAACTTAGATCAGTACCCCCTGAGGTTACTAGAATTCCCGTGCTCTAAAAATATGTGTGTCTAATCTAGTCTGTGAACTACTACTTGTGCACCAGAGCTACCAGTAATAAATCTAACAGTGAATATGAATCTATAAGTAACATTGATGGTCTTCGGTATATAAACTGTGAAATCAAAGCCAGTGATCAGAAGATTATACCTGAACGTGGAAGTGGGAGACTAGGCTCCATCCAGTCCCCACTTATGCTAGTGTTGTTCAATTCTATTATATTGTCTTACACAAGTATTCTGCAGTGGTATATCAATAAACGTGATCATGTAACTTGCTACCATGTGTTTCTTTGTGTTCTCTATTCCTCATATCTTGTATTGTGCATGCAGCCTTATATACCCAGTCAATTTAGAACTCACATTACCCAAGTTAAACCTGTAGAAAAACAGGGCATAACAATAGTACACATAAAATAACCTACATTTATAGTGCACATAAAATAACCTACATTTATAGTACACATAAAATAACCTACATTTATAGTACACATAAAATAACCTACATTTATAGTGCACATAAAATAACCTACATTATAGTGCACATAAAATAACCTACATTTATAGTACATAAAATAACCTACAATTATAGTACACATAAATAACCACATTTATATTACACATAAAATAACCTACATTTATAGTACACATAAAATAACCTACTTATAGGCCACATAAAAATAACCTACATTTATAGTGCACATAAAGCCTACATTTTAGTACACATAAAATAACCTACATTTATAGTACACATAAAATAACCTACATTTATAGTGCACATAAAATAACCTACATTTATAGTGCACATAAAATAACCTACATTTATAGTTGTTATGCCCTGTTTTTCTACAGGTTTAACTTGGGTAATGTGAGTTCTAAATTGACTGGGTATATAAGGCTGCATGCACAAGACAAGATATGAGGAATAGAGAACACAAAGAAACACATGGTAGCAAGTTACATGATCACGTTTATTGATATACCACTGCAGAATACTTGTGTAAGACAATATAATAGAATTGAACAACACTAGCATAAGTGGATCTGGATGGAGCCTAGTCTCCCACTTCCAACGTTCAGGTATTAATCTTCTGATCACTGGCTTTGATTTCACAGGTTTATATACCGAAGACCATCAATGTTACTTATAGATTCATATTCACTGTTAGATTTATTACTGGTAGCTCTGGTGCACAAGTAGTAGTTCACAGACTAGATTAGACACGCATTTTAGAGCACGGGAATTCTAGTAACCTCAGGGGTACTGATCTAAGTTTTATATCCCTGTCTCAGAAATACATAGAGCGCAAATCAGTGGGTGTAAGTTAGATATCACTAGAGTTTTAATATCTGAATAAGGTAATTACGAGAGTCAAGGTCGCCTGTTAAGTAAAGAGCACTGATCGCTTAGTACGTACCAAATGGAAAGGTAGAGTATGAATTACACTGGGCAAGGTCTTAGCCACTTCGTAGAAATATTAATTAGTGAATCTAAAACAGCACAGAAATATGTAGTACTGCTAAGGGAATCTTGGGTATTATCTGATGGGTCTGGTCCTGGTTATCTTGCGTCCATGATGTTGGGGGCTAACGACTGGTTCCGCGGCCGTCCAGGGGGGCCATATGTGTGAAGTTCTTCAATACTGTGGGCAGGTCCTTCTATCCAAATCTGCCACGGAGTCTGCCGGTTCTGGGATCTCACTCCGGAACAACACAAGGGCAGAGCTAGAAATTAACTGCAGGGTAGTGACCCCTGGTTGGTGTCTAGCTTTCAACTGATTTGACTGGGGGCGGGAGTTAGATTTATAGGCTCGGTTCTGGACCCTGTAGACAGTAGGGATCTCGAGTCTTATGGACTTAATTGAGCTCTCAATAGATATGGGGACTAGGTAAGATGGTATTTACTGTTGTGGCACAGGGCGATAGGAAGCCTTTATATTTTCATTATAACTGAGCCTTAGTAAGAGGTACTATTTTGGCTATACTGGACGTATTTAGGGGAGAGAGACTGTATCTACTTTGCGAGGAGGATGGGGACAGCTGTGATAGGAGCGTCTCTCTAGATTGTTCAATCTTCATTCTATGGTATAGCTGAGGTGCTAATTTAGTGATCAGAGCATGCAAGAAAGGTAAATGGTTTATTGTGAGTTAATAGAGGTTAGTAAAGGTGTTAGTCATTCATGGTTAGTTCATTGATAGGAAGAATTCCTTGTCTACCTGGCAATGACTCGAAAGTCAAAACAGGGGCCAGGTATACCTCCGCGGGGGTGGGGGTCTCCCTCCTCGGGTTGGGCAAAAAGGTGGAGCTGGGCGCCCTCTCTCTGATTATATTCGTCCGGCGGCTGTGGCTAGGGGCTTGCCAGATCACCAGTGTTTGTAATAACCCTCTGTGTATGAGACAGATGTGAGTGTCTTAATACCAAAACCGAAGGTGCCTTAGCTAGCTGGTTTTACTCGGCTGGTTGTTAATTGTAGGGTTTGCTGGATATGGTGGCGACTGGGTTGCTAACTCTGCCACATTTATCTGGAAGTATACAATAGAAGTTTAGTTACTGGCGGGCGGCTAGCCTCGCCAACCCGACGACCATTTGGGGTGCAGGGTTGTGATGTGTTGTAAGAGAATAGAATGGCATGCAAGGGGCTAGTAAAGCTTCTAATGTTGTTTCTGGACCTACTCCAAGTGAAGGTAGGCTGGATAGGAGTACATATATATTAAAAGTGTTGGCGTCGAGTCTGAGTCGTTTCAGTAACGGACAATTCAAGGAGTCTCTTTCATGAGGTATCGCGTTAGAGAGAGGCTACGGGTCCGGACAAGAGTCGAAGAAGCGCGGGTGTCTTAATGAGATGGGGGTGGGAGAGTTCAAGGGCATACAGGGAAATTTTTGGCCCCTAAGGTCCCTGGGCGTGGGGGTGGGGCATTAGGCTACAATTTATATGGAAGTTTGAAAATGCAGTAGAAATACGTTAGCCAATGCTACCGGGGAATGCAACTATGGTGTGGTATAGTCAGTCTGGAAAAGATAGAGTTTATGTGATCAGTCAGAGGGTTATGGATACTATTAGTTGGCCCTGGGGAACCCCTGGGGCCGTTTTCTACCAATTAAATATAAAATACCACCCAACAGCGGCAGTTCGTTACGGGGTACTTAGTTATTGTTTCGCGGGGTACTCCCTATGACAGATACTGATAACCAGGTTATCTTATACAATCTCTGGTTTGGGGTAAGAGGTGTAAGACAGGGAAAAAAAAGGACGAAATACATTGGCGTAGTGTGGGGCTGTGGATATCGAAAGGAGGCAAGGGTGAAGACGTATGCACTAAGATTTGTGGAAAGTAACATGGAAAGAAGGTGAACCACAATGGCGTATAAAAATACTTAACCTAAGGACACTTTTTGCATACATATGGATTTTATATAGTCTGAGCGATGGGTCCTTCAGAAGCTTAGTCCTCGGCAAAGACAAGATAGTTTAGGGAATGTTTAATATTTCAATACTTAGTTAGCTAGAGGGAACATGTGCGCGCAAGGTGGGCGATCTGGAGCACGGGTTACATATAGCTATACTGCGTCATGGAAAATGAATACTGAGCGTCTAGGGACAGCAGTGGGTGTTTTATCTTTCTAAGATAATTATAACATCTACTTCTCGGATAGCAATGAACATTACCATAGATTATATGTATCGGGCTTGGTCTGATGTGTTTGGTACATTGTGCCTTCAACGTCGGGACAGGCATGGGTGTTTTTTAATATGTAAGGTGTATATTCCTGTTCATCATCTTTGGCGTTTAATTTTAGAAGTTGTTAGGACACGAGTGGGGTATAGTAGGTGACGTGGTAGGATGTGGAAGATTGGGTCAGTTTTTAGGAAAAATGGTGGAAATGGGTGTGGTCCCGCTGTTGAGTGGGTACTATCAGCATTGGGTGTGATATTAGCACCTGCGGGCTTGTCGGCCTGGGCTGTGAAATGGGCTGGCTCGGTTCGCTGGATACCTTTCGTTCTGTTACCTTTCCTTTGGTGTTTTCTGTGTTGTGTTCGTTCATGGCTTCTGTGGTGGGCTTCTCTTCTGGGGCATAATTTTAATAGTACACATAACTACCTACATTTAAGTACACATAAATACCTACATTTATAGTCTTACATTTATAGTGCACATAAAATACTACATTAACACTATAATTTTTAGTGCACATGATACTAAAAGAAATATAACCATTTATAGCTATCTACATTTTGTACACATCATAACCTAATTTATGTACACATAAAATTAATTTATAGTACACAAAATAACTACATATAGTGACATAATTATTATAGGTAAATACCTACATTTATAGTATTTAATACATATAGTACACTATAATACATTTTAGTACACATAAAATACCTACATTTATAGTGCACAAAATTACATTATATCACATAAAATAATACATTTGTACACTAAAATACCTACATTTATAGTCTTAATACTT